>JAMALG010000004.1:0-414823 GCA_023628115.1 Naganishia sp. PT2105A-2 | reverse complement strand
CTAATCAAGATGGGTCGCAATTGGTACTGGTTGGTCAGTTCAGCCAAGCCCTGGAGTGACATGAAGAGAATGGACAAGAACGCGGCACCGCCAAACGTGAAAGCCGAGTTGGTCGTGTATTGCTGGTTGTAGAAAGCACTCCCGGCAATCAGAGCCTGAAAGACAGCACCGCCGTATTTCGCCGCAAGGGCAGGCCGATCTCGCAGAATAAGCTGGGTCTGTCGGCGGGTGAGAAGAGTGATTTGTCTCCACAGAGAAATCGTATAGTTGCTGCCGGCCGACTTTTTGTCCTCAGACCTCTCGTGCTGCGTCGACTCCTTGAGCGCCTTGCTCCGCGGATGCTCGCCCAACCATCGCTTGTAATCTTCCAGTTCGTCGTCAGCTCGCTTCTTGTCGTCCGACTCTTGCCACCGCTTGGCCATCTCCTCCGGGTTCGTCGGTACCTTGCCCTCGAATCCCTCTCTTGGCTTTCGGGCGATGGGGTCCGTGCACGAGTTGAGGAAATCTGTGGCGGTTTGACGGGGCTGCCTCTTGAAACCGACAGTCTCCTCAAAGTACTTGATCGCATCGTCGGTTGGACCAAAGTAGACGAGTTTCCCCGCGTCGATGAGCAAGACCTTGTCAAAGAGGTCCCACAAGCTGTCACTCGCTTGGTACAGCGTGACGAGCGTTGAGCCCTTTGTCAAGTTGGTCAAGGCTCGCAACGCCTTGACATACTGCACAGCCGAACTGGAATCGAGACCACGGGTTGCAGAATCCCACATCGTCACCAGCGCTCGACTGGCCAGTACTTCACTAATAGAGACTCGCTTTTTCTCGCCACCCGAGACGCCGCGCAATTGAGCGTTACCGACGCGGGTACCGAAGACCCGCTCAAGGCCAAAGACTTTACCGAGGACGTCCATGAAACTGTCGATAAACTGTTGACGGGTTTGATCCGTGTGTCTTTGATTGGCACGCGGCGCTCGACAAGAGACGGCAAAGCGGAGTGTCTGTTCGACGCTGAGCGTGGGCATATGAACGTCTTCCTCGGCTGTGACTTGAAATTAGCAGAGTCCTCGGTTATCAAACAATTTACTAACCGTTGAAAGCAACTTCTCCTCGATATCGCTTCTTCATTTTTTCCATCGAGATATCGCCGAATTTGACCTCTCCGTCAATCTGCTCGAAGCCTGCGTCGTAACCCGCGAGAACCTTGAGCAGCGTGGTACACCCCGAGCCTGGTCGTCCTAGAACGAGGCACATCTCTCCAGGCCTGACAACCCCAGTGAACCCATCGATTAGGGTCCTCTTGCCACTTCTCGCCTCTTTTGCGCTCTTGCTAAAGATACGAGCCGGGTGTAGAATCGGATCAAACAGGCTGCCGACTGTCTTGAAGTAAGATTCGCCAGCGCCTTTGCCATAGACCGTTAGGTCCTCCCAGTATATTCCCAGGCTTTCTTTGACGTGTGCTTGGTCCTCTGTTCCGCTTGCGCCGAAAATCTGAGCAAGGAGGTCTTCGGTTGCCACTAGAATCACAAAGAGTGCAGGTTCAGACGCGTTAGTATTGTCCTGGATAAGCCGGAGACGACTTACTATCATCGTCGTCATCGTCACTGCCGCTCTCTTCGTCATCTTCCCTCACACTTTCCTGCCCGGGATGCTGGCTGGCCCGACTCCTCCTGCTGGCCGTCGGTCCAAGCTCCTCTCCCGTTCCAGTATAATCCGGGCCGCCGTCTTGACGATACGACTTGAGTCGAGGTATACCCAACGGCGTTGCGAGATTGACGTCTGCTCCGTGACCAATCCGCTCGGGCTCTTCGGTATAAGCTTGGGCGCTTTCCGGGAATCCATATTGAGCCTGCTCCGCTCCTGGCGTGTAAGGCGTGTATCGAGATGCCCCGGTCGAGCGGCGAGATCGACGACGGGAAAGCTTTCTTGCTAGTGCGTTCAAGTCCTCGGGATTATGAATGTCATACGACCGTGACGTTGTACGGCGAATGTTTGGCGGTGGTTGACTCATGTTTGCGCCGTTCAGCCAGCCCACCAATGCGTCGAGAAGATGCGAATCGAAGAGCCTGAAATGTATAAGTATACACGCAGACTGCGCGTGCTATAACAAAAGTAGACGTCGACTCGGACCTATTATTTCGGTACGCACTCGCTGCGCCGATCTGCTCGATTCAGCATTCCGTAAACATAAGCCGGTCAGTATCTCGACCGAAGGATCGGAAGAAGCTTGCGAATGCAACTCTGAAAGAATTCGAAACATGCTGCGAAGGAAAGCCCTCTGGAATCCTCTTGGCTGACCGGCAGAACCGCAGGATTGCGTCACGGCCACGTGGGCTCGACCGATGCTTCCACCGAACACCGAAAGGATAGCGGAGTAACGGTTCTTAAAGCTGTTTCGGTTCCAAGTGTGCCCATAGACGTGCCCATAGACGCGGCATAGGGACACTGATCTGGCGGAAAGGCATTCATGAGCCACAAAACATAGGGGACAGTCTCGCAGAGGTGAAGACGAGGCTGATCCGTGTATTCGTATCGGGAGAACAAAACGCGTATCAAATAAGTGAATAAGCCAATGCATTCCGCTGGGAAGGATATCAGGCGATCTGACTTTATGCGGGAAGGCATGTCCCTAGGTATATGGAATCATGTGGAAGAGCCAGTATTCGATAGGTCAGAAAGCCGGAGACAACCTCACATGCGCAAAGTGCTTCTCTGGGAACGGACGCGGGATCACGCAGCGGACTCACCTCTCCCTGGTTGCGGGCGGGTCCAGTGGCGAGTAAAGCCAGTTTGTTGACAGGAACGGTATCGACGTGCCCCGAGATCGCCAAGCACCAACATCCGTCCCCATTTCCTCAAAGTATACCCTTCCGCCCATTCCTGGTCAAAACCTCGAGCCCTCCGGCCAAACCGCTGGAGGGATCCATGGTATTAGTGGGATGCAGGCGAGTCATTGTCTGCCAGGGACTGTGTGGCAGAGACCCATCAGCTGAAAAGAACCGTTGGACGACATGATACATGATACTCGCATGTCGGACATGCAACATGCGGTCAAAAGCACGACAGGGATATCTCGCGGTCTATCTCGCTCGGCTATGGGTAAGGTGCCTCCGATACCACTGTTCCCGGAGGCCGGACACGTTATCAGATTCAGCATTCATGCACCAACCACTTGCAGCCGCAATCCCCTCTCTTCACTTTCTTGACGACAACTTTAACAGCTCTCGCGCTCCCGTCTTCTTGCGCTGCTCAGCCATGTCTTTTCCGTCGCCAGCGGCGTATGCTTCTCCCTCGAGCGACCATGTAACACGGGAAGCATCCACCGGCCAGACATCGGCGCCGGGAAAACCACGACCGCATCCCTGTACGGCTTGCAAGAAAAGCAAGGTGAAATGTGATGAGAGACGACCGGTCTGTGATCGCTGCACGCGAAGAGAGTACCGAGTAAGCCTTGAGTCTATAGCGCTGTCTATTAATGCTAATATCTATTAGTGCGAGTATCCCGAGCAGCCGAGTTCGCCAAATAGCAGGATTCGTAGATTTCATCGGCGGTCACGGAATGGGTGCGAGACGTGCAAGTCGAGAAGGGTGCGGTGCGACGAAGTCAAGCCGGTGTGCTCAAATTGTCAGACAAGGGAAACCGAGGTGAGTACATCGAGGTCGTTTGAAGCGCCGGCTTGACGTCCGGCAGTGCGTGTATAAAAATGTCCTCGAAGCACGGAGTGACAGTCGAGGCGACGCGGAGGGAACGCCGGGAGATATCGCGCCGAAGGATACCTTTGGAATCGCATACAAGCGCTCCGCTGGTCCGACTCGGCCCTTCTCTGCCTCGAGACAGAGATCCGCTTCGAGAACACCACAGGTTCCCGCTCCGTTGCAGCTGAGCGGAACAAGAAACATCGATCCGGGAATCACTACTGCGGCAAGTACCATGTCGAATGGCCGATCTCCTTTCGTCAGTGCAGGTCCCAGGCAAAACTTCACAAGCCTACCGTCATCGAATGCCGTCATTGGATACTCGGGCCCGGCATCGTTCGGTATGGCGCCTTTCGGCATGCAGGCACAGGAACCCCTTATGCATATGCCCCCCGTGAAGATGAACGGATATATTCCTACACCGACAGGCAGCATGACCCTTCAGGCGCCATCCATGGATCCTTCGATGTCAATGCTCCTTGGGAATCCCACAAACCATACGATTCCGCCGGTACTATCGAATCCGACGAGCGGCATGACTACGCACGTCTCTGGACATGCTCCGATGGATAGTACAGTCCCGCCTGCAGGCTTGAGTACGCTCTTCGGAGACTGGTATCCTTCTCCAGCGCCCTTTACGAACGGGGTGGACCCCTCAACTGCGCGACCCCGTGAGACGACTGGTCCGATAACTGCAGATCAGATGACTGGATGGCTCGAAAAAAACGCAACAAGACAGCTCGCAGAGACGAATGCGAACCCCGCCATGTCCGCGCCAACCTCGGGAAGGATTGAAGATGAAGAGGAAATCCTTCAGATCGAAAGTCAGATCGTCCCGGGGTTCAAATCCAGCCAACCAGTGGGCGGGGCGAAAGGGTACAACATGGCTTCATTGCAAAATATCAATCCGGCGATGCAGAGGGAGATAAATGTTGGACAACGTCAACCCGGCGATTCGCTCGATTCGCCGGGAGGCATGTCGGTCAAACGGCTGATAGGGGCTCAGGAATTGAAGGTCTTCTTTCCATCGGTTGAGCAGCGACGACAGGTGAGTTTGGGGCCAGCTATCAGGAGTCCGCTAACGCTTCGTATAGTACCGACATTATGTCAATGAGACTGTCGACTCTATTGTCGCCGTTCCCACAACGAGAGCGCAAAATCCGTGGCGGAATCACTTTGCCCATATGGCTCTTGGTGCACCATACGGGTCAAACATTGCCCACGACGCTTTTCGGCTGGGGATTCTTTCCCTTGCGTCTTTTGACATGGGCTTCAAGGAGTCCGGCGGATCGATCGGGGGAGAGGATAACGCTTTGCTTACTGCCAGCGCTGGACAACGCTCGGACGCGCTCAAACTGCTGCAGAGTATGGCGGTGCTTAAATCTTACCAGACGGACATCGTGGCAGCGGATTTGGCCATTGGCACATGCGTCAGTCTGTGCACTCGGGATGTGGGTACAAATCGTGCAAGGATGCTCTTGAACTAACATTTTTTCAGCGACTTGCAGGAGAGTCAGATTGGAAGGAGCCAATCAAATTAGCGACGGAAATTGTTCGGGAATACGGAGGGCCGGAGGCCTATCTCTCGGGAGACGACAACCCATCGAGGCGTTTCATCTTGGAGCAGATGGCATGCCAGGAAATCATTTGTGCGCCTTTCCTGCTGCTGCCGTGAAGCTTGCTGATTCGCCTGACAGCGGCGGTCTTGTCTCTGGATCCGCCAAAACTGATACGTCCGGAGAGCTTGTGGCTGGAGCGACGCGCGGATGCAGAGTTTGGGGCGGACCACATTGAACTTACGTATGGACTTGATAGGTGCGTATGGCGCGGAATTTGCATTGCAAGTACTAACGTCAGTCGCCAGACCGCTTTTGCGACATGTCACAAGGGTATGTCGGTGACTAGTGATCCCCCGCGAGGACGCTAAATCAATATTAGTCCCTGGAATTGGCCGAAATGAAGCGTAAGATTGAACAGCTTCGCAACAGCCTGAGCGTCTATCGTCATCAAGAAGTCGAGTCGAGTATCGAAGTCAAGGTAGTAGCGCTGCGAGCAATTACGCATGCTTTTATTGCGGATGGGGAGACACTGAAGAATGTGTCCTTGGTAGGTGTTAGGGTTACAAGCGGATCTAGACGCTGACTTTGCGCAGATGACGCCACATTCGACCCGGGTACGAAAAGTATTCTACAAGATGCGTTCTTGGCTTACTTTGCGCGCAGGTATCGATCAGTAATCTTGGATTCCTCGCGTTTACCGACCTATGGATGTACGTGGAACTGCTGGATATGCCCGTGTCCAGTCGGCCAGTGCAGGATAAAGTCGAAAGTGTGCTCGAGCTTACCGCGGAGGCCCTGAGTCGCGGCATGTACACTGGGTGAGTCGGGTCGCGTCCGGCCGAAACAGTGCTGATCGCGGCGTGCAAAGACTTCTGCTGCCCATGTCGTGGGCATCAAGCTACGCTATCGGATCGAATAGAACACAGTCGATGCGGTTGCTCGACTTGCTCAAGCCAAAGTGCTACGTCGATCATGTCCTGACAATCCGGCTGATCAAAATGTGTTGGCGCCTGGTGGACGAGAACGTCATCATTCCGTACTCCAAGTGGGAGGATTATATGAGGCTGGCGGGGTGTTGGGCGCCGATTTTCTGAGCGGGGTGGAGGGGAGAATGCGTAGGGCGGTTGTCAATGGACTTAGGACTGCGTCGAACGGATTTGAACTTCTTTCAGGCCGGACACGGAGCGTGCTGCGTCTAATGGTGCCATGTGTGACCCTTGTGCGTTGCTCGTGAAAACAAGTTAAGCGAAAACAAGTTATTGTGGTTGACGCGGAAGGAGGGAGACACTGATGGGACTGTGATAGAAGGGCGGCGGCTTCCGCATTCTCCGTTTTCTGGTCGCGCCGTGTTTCGGAAGATATTAGATATGTAACTCCTGAAACGCGTGAAAAAGACTGCTACATCAACAGGAGCGGAGTCATGCGACATGTCAATGAGCGACTCAATGACGACAATCATCGAGTATACCTGAGCTAGCTCCTTAGCTACACCCATTTCAGGGTCAGGCACGGACGAACGGGGCTTCGGTAGACTTCAGGGCAATAGAGGGTCTAGATTTAGCAAGCGATCGCTGTTGCAGGACGCGTCCACGGCGAGATTCTCGCGTT
This sequence comes from Naganishia sp. PT2105A-2, assembly GCA_023628115.1. NCBI lineage: Eukaryota > Fungi > Basidiomycota > Tremellomycetes > Filobasidiales > Filobasidiaceae > Naganishia > Naganishia sp. PT2105A-2. Next base: position 407,969 of record JAMALG010000004.1, on the reverse strand, counting down.
GCGATACCATTCATACCGATTGTTATCCACAAGAGAGGGAACCTCTGCATGGCAATGGAGGAAGCGATAATATAACGTCCATACAGCAAGTGAAGACTCAAAGGCAAGAAATAGAACGTCAAGCGAGTTGAAGCGCGTCTTCGGATGCAAATCTCCTGATCAAGGCAGCGGCATCCTTGAAAGTCTGGTCGACAGGGTATAGCGATCAAAGTCGACTGCGCATCGAACGGTGGCAAGGCGAATGGCATCCACGGCCCTCATGATGCATCCACCGCCACGGACGGCACTACCTCCGCCTCCATCGGACGAGGAGGACGACGAAGACGCGTTCGACTACGAGCAGTACAGCAGGACGGACAACGAGGACGACGCCGAGGAAGAGATGTATCCTGCGCAAGGATCTCCGTTTAAGGGTCACCAAAGAACGCATAGTCGATCCGCAGCGACAACGACCCCGTTTCACGTGTTTGATCGACCGGAATCGACAAGATTTGCGTCACCTGCGCCTGAATTGTCGTTTGTGACTACATCGACGGCCGAATCAAGTACGCGCAGTGCAAGAGGAAGTGGCAGTGAAAGCGGAAGCGCGATAGGGACAGGGGAGGGAGTGGTGATCAGGCAAGCTTCCCAGTACGCGCCGAGTCCCGTCGATGGCGTACCTGCGACAGATAAATCAGGGATCTGGGATGATGTGGGAAGGAATCGACAACGCAGTGGGACTCGCAACAGCTTGAGTGCAAGCGCAAGCGGGAGCGCAAGCGGAAGCGGAGCATCAACGCCAGGCTACGGACTTGCACCAGTCCTCGGGACGGGATCCGCAAGCTCATCGTCAACACACCTTTCGCGGCCTCACTACTCGCCGCTTACGATGCAGAGACCGTCATTGACCCTGCGAACATCGTCGTATGGCCATGCATCATCAGCGGACGAGTTTGCCGGTTCGCCTCTCTCCAGAGAGATATCACAGCTCAGGATCGGTCCGGAGGGCGTTCAGGGGAGAGCAAGGTCTGGGACGGTATCATCGCGCACGAGTCTTTCCTCAACGGGACGCCCGACAGAGGACGTTGCCCCACAATCGGACACCTCTCGCCGCAATTCGCTGCATCGAAGCGTCCTCGATCGGAATAGCTTACAACAACTCGAGCTGGGTGCCGGATGTATATCGAGGAGTACAACGGCCCTGACGGCGGACAAGTGGCTCGAATCATCGGATTATGATTCAGACCTGGAAGGCGTCGTTTCTCGTAATCGTACTACCGGAATTCAAACACCGACGACGGAATGGAATCATCGTTACTACGGTGAGACCAGTTTTCAGTCCGAGACGGAGCTGGAGGGCAATGCTGTTGGACTGGTCGAGGATGGGAGGAGCCGGATCATTGATGCCGAGCGGATGACAAGCTGGGGTGGCGTGACGCGTGTAACAGAGCGGTTGAGGAATGAGAGCGAAGGACAGTTTGACGGCGGAATCATCGAGGAGTTTGATGGTGAGTCAATGGAGATGGCCGCGAGCATTGCTAACGTCCGACAGGCGCAACGCATCTCCTGCTGAGTCATGTGGGACTCGGGGAACAAGTCATCGATCTCTTGACGGTGCTACTGCCTGTCGTGGCATCGACTCTCGTCGTTCTCGATATTTCCAACAATCTACTTCTCGACCTTCCACCATCACTCGCACGATGCCATGCGCTCGAGGAACTCAATGTTTCCGGGAATCCGGTCTTGACTTTGCCATCATGGATGGGAGAGTTGACACATATGAGAATGGTCATGGCGGATGGATGTGGGCTCAAGTCATTGCCGGCCGAGTTGGCAAAGGCAAGAATGCTGCATACGATATGTGGTGAGTATTATCAAGACCGAGCCTTGTATGCGTCTGATCTTTGCCAGTCCGCCGGAATCGCATGATCAATCTGCCATCCTGGCTATCGCAGCTATGCAAGCTCGAAACGCTACTCGTAGACGACAATCCATTTGCGGGATACTGGCAGCAAATGATTAGCAATATTCTCGTTCAGCCTGTGAAAAGCATTCCGCCCGTCCCACCGGTGCCTTCCCAATTCCGCAGACCGTCTGGAGCATCGTCTCCGTCACTGCTCAGTCCTGTGGACTCGCCATATCCGCCAAGCAGCAACCCTTCCCTCGCTTCCATCCACTCGCCGCGCCTACGCTCGGTTGCCAGTCCGAGTCTCGTACACAGCCCGTACCATGACGCATCACGGCATGCATCGGAAGTCACCTTGTCGCCCAGCACAACAATGCCGCATTCCGCAAATTCGTCCGGATACTTTGACTCAGCATCGGCCGGTCCGTCGCGAGTGACAAGTCCGCCATTACCGCCGATACCAGACTCGGGGAGACCGAAATACCCCGACTTGCAGCCTGCAAGACCCGCAGGACAACACAAGGCGCCGACTCGGAAACCGTCGAGAGCATTGAAACGCATGCGCAGCGCTGGAGCTCTACTTGGCTTGAGAATGGAAGAAGGCTACCAGCATGGCGCCATGTCCGCGGGAGAGATGGAGACACTAGTGTCCGAACCTGAGAGGTATACCACACGTCAAGGCCAGCCGGTCCCAATACATCGTGACGTATCCAGCGACGACGAGGGACCGCAACCGATTGTCAACGACAAACCACATACCAAGACAGGCAAATGGGGTTTCTTGAAAAAGATGAGCATGAGCAAGATGCGCGGTACGGCCATCACCCGCAATCCGCCGTCGAATTCAGCGAAAACGCAGGGTCGTCCTGCACGAATACCCAAATCCGCCTCGACAATGCCGACAATGCGCAGGTTACCAGAGGATGGCGGTGTCAGTGAGTTTGGAGTCAACCTTTCACGGGAAACGCCCTCGCCCTCGTTGAGCGCCACGGCACCCATCAAGGGTTCTCGAGTCAAGCGGCGAAGTTTTCTGCCTATTCTGGACGCACCGCCGTCGCTCGATATTCCTATTCCAACCGTGTCCGGCTTTCACGCTTCTTTGGAGACGTTTGCGAATTCTCCCACTGTCGCTCAACGCATGCTCGAAGACGCCTCGGAACCCCCTCCACCCGAGCGCCTCGAGCAAGGACCCCATGGCAGGACCTACGACATCGGTCTGAAATCCATCATGTCCTATCTTCGAGACCTATATGACCTGTCCTTGCCTATACCCGTGATCAACGCAGGAGCAGAAGTCGTGCATTCCGATGCCAGCGGTGCGTCCGGTTCGGTCTCGGCCACTTCTGAACCACGAGTGGGATCGCCATTAGCAAGCGGGCGTGTTTTGCCCACAGTCGGATTCAGGAGCAGGAGACCCACGATTGTCGCCAATGACATGGACGAAGTGACCGGAGAGCAGTCGCCGCTTTCAGTCAGTGAGATTAATGCCAAGCTGCAAATAGCTCGACCCGACTCTGTTGCGAGGCAGGCACCGGAAGAGCCAGTCCATCAGAAAAAGTACAAGGACGATTCTGGCGTGAGGACAGGCGTCATTAGGCATATTCTCGATACGGAGCGCTCCTACGTGCAGGGATTGCGCGAGTTGGTGGACATCTATGTCCGTCCTGCTTCGCTTCTGGTCAAGGGGTCCAACGAAACCGTCATTCCGCAGACCGAGCGCAAGATCGTCTTTGGCGGAATTGAGGGTATTCTGCAGTTTCACGAAGTCAGTTTCCTGCCAACGCTCGAGACCGCTGCCAAGGATCTGCTACGCAATGGAAACGACGCGACCGGAGAGCGGTCGAAGCGAGTTGCACGGGAGATTGGCGAAGCCTTCCAGACATACCATCCGTTCATGCGGCAGTACTCGACGTATATCAACAATTTTGACTTTGCATTGTCAAGGCTCGCCAGTTGGGCGGTGATACATGACAAGTTTACGTCTGGAACGGCAGCAGGCGGGGTGGGTCTCGGTGTCTCGACTGTTGGGGAAGCCAACAACTCGCAATTGACGCCAGCGCAGCGGAAGCGAGTCAAGCATTTTATGAAGGTGAGTGCCGCGAGCGGTAGTCGCCGCTTATGCTGACTTCTCGCAGGCTTGCCGCAAAAATCCGAAACATACTCAAATCAATCTGGAGAGTTATCTTCTCCTACCTGTACAGAGAATACCGCGTTATCGGATGCTGGTATGTGTGACTCTTTTTCCAACCTGCCCCTCTGACCTCCCTGCAGCTGGATAGCCTGGCAAGATCGACGCCTCCATCCATCGACATCTCGCTTGATCCAATAGAGGAAGCCTTGGAGGAGATGGTGACATTGGCTTCGACAATGAATGAGGAGAAGCGCGACGCAGAATCGAGGCAGAGGCTCGTCAAGTAAGCCGGGCGTTCCTCGCCGTGTTCGTTCACTCACCCCTCTTTAGATGGCAAAGTCGCATTCGCGGCCGCTTCGCCTCGCCTTTGGTTCAGGCCCATCGTCGCCTGTTACTCGATGGCTCGCTTCTGCTGACACGTATCGTCAAGCGATCCAGCACATTCGTCGAAGTATCCAGCAGTCTTGTCGATGACAACGGAAACAATGAGAATACCATCACCAACGCCAAGACGATTGTTCAAATCGAGGCCCTGGCGCCGGAAGTACCAAATCGACAACTTGCGGCGATCGTCACGAGCGATCTCATGATCTTGTGCAAGGATCCAGCGATGGGCAAGGATCCTAACAGCCAACTCGACTTGTATGCTGTCCTCAAGATGCAGACAAAGAGGAAGCCAGCTATGCTACTGCAGGGGAGTGGCATTCGTCTTGTCGATAACAAGGTATGTCCTTTGCTCTACATTTCTTCATAGCTCATCCCGGTGCAGGCCATTCTATACCTCTCCGCATCAAGCACTCAGGAAGCGGCCAACTGGGTCCGCATCATCAATAACGAATTTGATCCTTTACGATAGACGCTTGACATAGCCTCCGGCGATGAAAGCCTCACGATGTTGTATAACTTGCTGTAATGACACCCGGACACACCCGGAATGACTCATCGACGACCTATGAAGAAATGACAATGACTGGTAACGAATGAGGAAGATGGGTCGGCTCTAGTGGTAGACGTGATCGAGCAGTTCACGAATACTACGCAAACCCTCGTGAATATTGGATACAATAGACTCTCATTATACAGTTCTATCTCGGTGTCAACCTATCCTTGTGAATTTATCACTCTCGCTCATAGCACCACAGCATGGCGCCCTCCCTATCACTCATGCATACTCGTACAACGATAATGCGTAGGCACCGCCGCAAATCGTCGACTTTGAGGCATCTCCGTAACAGGGAGTCTTGCAATTTGTGGAAGGCGTGTTGTAGGCCAAGGTCTGGCCCGTAAAGCATTGATATCCAACCTCCAACCCAAAGAATCGGTAACCCCCAGTCTTTGCGAAAGCTGCACATTTCGCGATCGTCATGTCGTTACCGGACAAAGTAGGTCCGGTGAGGGCCCGCGTCGATCCGTCAGCAACGCAGCCCCTGGTAACATATGACGTCGAATTAGGCGACGCCGCGGTTGTTGAAGCGCGTGTTGCCGTCGTGCTCGAGACTGGCCTACTTGTCGAAGCCGCGGCCGTACTTGAGGCTGGCTTGGTGCTTGAAGAGCTCGCCGCCGTCGATGTCTTGGAGACCGTGGTAGTAGTCGAGGCCTTGGAAGAGATAGCCGAGGCTCCGACAGCATAGACATCGAGGAACTGCGAGCCGCCGCAGAACTCGTCCGAGCTCTTGCATTTGATGTTGCAGAACGCGTCGGCGTATCGATTCGCAGTGTTCAGACTGGGCCCGCAACTACACCTGGTGTTCCAGACTGCCATATACGGATAGCCGAGGCCTGCACAAGTCGATTTGCAAGCGGAGACGCTCTGGATTGTAGGATAAGAGGTGTACGCAGAGTAGCTGTTAATGTTCGTTCCTGCGTAGCAACCTTGCCATCCGGCGGGATGAGCCGCAGCCGCTTGAGCGGCGCCGTAGGAGGTTGCGTTCGAGGCATAGAGCTGAAGATTATAAGTGGCGCCGCATGTCAGGCTTGCGTTGCCGGTACAAGCGGTACCGCATTGAGAATCCGGCAATTGTTGACCCCCTCGGAATGTGTTGTCGCAGCGACACCTGTTGCCGCCTTGCGTTCCAGCCAGACTGTAACCAAGCTGATTGCAGTATGATTTGCACATTTCGGGTGTCAACTTGGCGTCGATGAAGGTGTAAGCCCCAAGAGCTTGGTTTCCATCGGCAAAGCACCCTCGGTATCCAGAGACGCCGTTGTTCGCAGTGCCGGGTGTTTTGTAGGCGTAGTTGGTAAGGTTGAAGACGTTCAGCGCATACTTGGGCGCATAGCTTCCACAAGTCTCCGACGAGTTGCCCTTGCAGGCGATTGAGCAAAAGTCGTTAGGAACAAAGTACCCAGAGCCCATGTCAAAGTTGGTCCCACAGTAGCAGTTGCCGTCTTGAATTCCCGACCATTTCGCGCCTTGATCCACGCAGGCCTTTGAGCAAGTGTCCCTGGTCATCGAGCCAGACGGGAACTTGTACGTTGCCGCCGGGATGAGGCCCCCGCTCGCAGGCAAAGTGTAGCAGCCGAGATCGTAGGCCTTGGGATCCCGCCCTGCCCAATTGGGCGCCTGATAGTAGACGTCCGTGATGTATTGACCTGGCGAGAAAGATTAGGCCGATGCTTCACTCGATGGCCGCAAAATCTCACCTCCACAGGTAGCCGTTGATAATCCTGGGCAAACCGAAGAACAGCCTGAATAGGCAAGAGCGTTCTGGCGGTTCAGGCCGTTGGAACACGTGCACTGGAAGGCGCCTCTGACCGACAATCCTGCATACGAATATCCGTTCTTCGCACACGACTCCTGGCAACGGGCGGGTGTCATCTTGGCGTCAGAGTACGTCAGGCTGCTGCCTCCCAATGGCTGGACATTGTTCGTGTCCTGGTAGCAGGCGACTTTGTGCCAGCCCTTGGAAGGATCCAAAGTGTTGTTTACCCTTTCGGCAACGGGCACGGTGTATGGACCATCGGTCGACAAAAACGCAGAAACGTCGAGCCCAGGCACGGCTGGATTGCAGGTTGGCTTGGGTCCCGAAGCGCCCCATAGCGGGTTGCAACCTGGCAACTTGGGTACCACCTTGCCGTCTCCTTGCGGGTACGGTTCAGTCAATTGTCCTCTCGCGGGTCGGCATGCCTGAGCGGGGGCGGTATTAAAGTACGGGGCCAAGACTGGGCATTTCTGGATCTCTATCGATTTGTTGATGGTCACGCATCCTGGATCATTCAGGGCTTTGCGAAGAATGTCCATGTCCCACCCGTTGAGGAAATCGGCGTGCAGACCGTAACTGGTCGTGTCACCGTTCGCCCAGGCGAGTCGCCCAGCTACATTCTGACCTTTGGTTATGGCGGGGCTGGAGAAGGGTTAGCACGCCGTTCGAACGCAGGCGAAAGAACTCACTAGGCTTCCGGATGGTAGGTATATTCCAGTAAAACTGAATGGCCAATTAGTCTTCACTACTGGCATGTCTCAAACGATTCTTACTCGAAGGTAACCTGGTTGGAAAAAAAAATGATCAGAATCGGCCCGCCTGTCTGTTAACAATAACTTACCTTTTGGGATGGGTTGCTGGACATCCGCCAGATCTGGGAATTGCGAATGCGTTAGCAAAGCGACAACTGATTTGCATAGAGGTCTCACCGAAGACTGTGTGTCGGATATGCCATGTGTGAGTTGTCACTCTTGTACAAATCGATCCCATTCCAGCTGCAATACGCATTCATCAACGCAAGAGTCGTGGAGTATCCGAATCAACATACCAACTGGGGAAAGTCAAGTCGAACTTGATACTGAGCGGGGCAAGCAAAAGCGCGTTAGCATACCAGAAAGCACTGTGCCTGCATCCTACGTACCCGTATTTGCATGGGTCGTTGAAGTTAAAGTTGTTTCCCGTCTACGGAAATGATGAGCGCAAGCCGCAGCTGGACATGACCGTTTGTAACATACCAGGCTCCCCGTCAGGTCCGGATTCCTATGACATTCGTATACGAAAATACCGTTGGGCGACTTTTGGTTGGGATCACCTGAAACCGGAGTCAAGTCGCTGTCGTTTGTCTGAGCCACCGGTACTTACCGGCCAGCATCCGGAAGCCTTTGGGAAACGGCTCGACTGGCACTGAAGGGTCCTAGCGGTGAGAGAAAGTTGAGTTTCGGACGAGAGTTTAAGATACGCGATAGTGCACCCACATTTCTGGAGGAAACCATGACGTCAGTCAATGCCCGGCGGTTCAGGCGTCCAGCGGACCGACTCACCGACCGAGGAAATAGTAGAAACGGTTGAAAGAAGCTGTTGAAACGGCGGAGGTCAGCAGTAGAACCTTGCGTCTGTGGCAGGCGACTTACGCAGTTGCAAGAATCCGGTCGTGCTCGGGTTTGCAGAATCGACGATCCAGTATAGCTGAGGGGCCCAGTAACTAGAATCTACGTGTACATGTAAGCTTGGAAATCGTGAGGCTGTCCTCGGGGACATACGATCAACGCTGATTGCAGCAGTGGTACAAGATGACGCCTGAAGCTCCTCAAAGTTATACGCGGCTGCAAAGTTACTCCCGCCTATGAAACAACGAATATGGGGATGAGACACCGATAGAGCGCGATAGGGGAAGTTGAACATACCGAGAATTCTGTGCATGTGCGAGGATTCTGTAATGCTGCACCGTGAGCTTTGTCTACCGGGAATCCGTGGCAATGCGATGACTTACGTCTATTTGGGCTAACAATAGGGTCGAGTTGTTCGGTAACGAGCGTGTAGAGAAAGTCCTAAAGTATCCCGCTTGATCAGTGCGTGTCACAATTGTCGGACCTTGATGCAGCCTACCAGATGCCATCTGACCGCGGAAAACAATGGATTAGCTCATTCTGCCCGCACATTTGCTCTAGGTCACTCACGCATCCAGTCCTGTGTCTTCGGTAGCCTGGGCAGCTGTCCTGACAGCGCCGAAGCTTGAGAGGATTGTAAATAGAGCAGTCAATCGCATCTTGACGAGTCGGCCGCAAACCAGTTGGCGGGGTTGGTGATATCGTATAGCGATTGGCTTGTAACGTCTTCCAAAGGCGAACCATGGCGGGCAACAGAGATGCTGTAGGTTTTATGGTGGGTGAACATCCCGATGTCGCCACTATCAAATTTTGCTTTGATCGGTGGGACAGCTCGCTATCGCATCTCGCTCCCTACCTTGCGGAACGCGTCAACAACCCAGCTCGATACACTTCCGTATAACCTTAGCGATTTCCGGAATAGGCCGAATTATTGTCCAAGAACTTGTAGCTGGAGTCCCACAGGTCTTTGGCCCTGGAAGCTGTCATTGGTTTTTCTTGGATCCGCAAAATGCTACAGTAATCAGCTCAGTAATCCTATAATCCTTGTCAGCACGCAAACAGTGCGGAGTCAGCATGAAAACTGCGGCAATGCTGCTCACCTCTGCCTCTTAACGATAAGGCTGCATTTCTCGGCAGCGTTCTCGGCGATGAGGGCGCAGCATCTGGCGAGCGATCTGGCGCAGCTGATTGATACCGCACGTACATTTGATACCGTACCTGACCATTAGCCAGCTAGCTCACCAGCCTCAGAATTCAGAAACTTTGAGGGACCTCAGAAATTACCTCAGCAGAGATCCAGCAGCCGATCCAGCTCCACAATTCGACGTGACGAATGGCAACTTCCAAACGCACAGTCAGCTAATAATATCATCACCCAACCAGGACGAAAAATGGGATAGAGAGACGGTTGGAAAGCCTGTTGTAGACAGCTTTGCAGGGTGGGAAAAGACGGGGCATTCCAGTTCAATCGGCTTCGCTTGCAACAGGCTCTCCGGCTCCGGATCGACCACCTGGTGAGCCCCTGATCGCTCGCGGATCCTGATCTAATATAACCTTAAACATTTTTGTTCCCGCCGCACGGCACGACCTACGGCACGGCTCGAAGCTGGCTCGAATGGAATGCAATAATCAATGGAATGGGGTCTTAGGAGCTGTTCAACGCTGTTCACAGCTACAATCGATCAAGCTGAAATTTGAATGGCGAGTCAGCCGGCTCTGGGGGTAGATCTGGCCAGGAACGGGTCAAGTGCAGGCCAGCTCCGAGGTCAAGTGCAAGGCCAGCTCCGAGGGACAGCCCCAGGAACCCTCCCAGAGCTCCTCCCAGTTCCCAGGAGCTCTTCCAAAGGGCTGTAGACAGATAACCCAGAGGAGCTCCCCGAGGTCTATCCACAAGGGACAACTTGTAGGGCTATCGTGCGGACCCCAGAAGGGCGTGAAAACTTCGCTGCTGGAGAGCTACGAGAGATCGACAGAGACCTTCAGAAGACTTCCAAGATTCAAGAGCTATCCCAATCGACAACTAATATGGCCATCAACGCAACATTGTGATTGAGGAGCTCAGATCCCTGACGGGCACATGATAGATTGGCAACCCGCTTTCATCAGCTCTTTGATCGAGCATTGGCCACGTACATCCTTGCCAACTGCCAAAATCGCCACCCAGTTCCGAGGAGAATACTATTTGCTCCTGCGTTCTAGGCTGATTCAGCGAGTTGACATTGCTTAATCTGGCCGTGGCGTCCATCCGCGTCATGAAGAGTGTTGTGCGATGTCGTCACTATACTTCTGTGGCAACTTCGGTACGTCGATGAAACCAACGGTTACTCAACGGTGGGATCTGGATGATGGTTCTCAATGTGAGAAGGCTTTGAGTTACAAATACCTTATTCACGGCGGAACACCCGGATACGTACGTCATGAGTCATTCCAACTGCACGACATGAGCTTGCCAGTAGATCGAGAGTTGTGGCTACTCAGCGATACACAGATGGTTCCACTCATACCGCCTACATGCCCAACAAGTGTCCAGCAAGGCTTCCTGTGACGCAATTGGCCTCTACAGACTCCGATCATAGCGCTGTATGCAGACCATGCCAGTGCAAGTCTCACGGTCGAGCCAGTCCTCTTCAAGCAGCTACATTAACCCGGCGTTTTCTTGGGCCGATTTCCGGCCTCATGCGACATGACGGCTCTTTGCTCGTTGTCCGGGAGCCATCGAATGTTGAGATTATGATAACATGCCCCTTACCGAAGGAAGGGGCGAGCATAAGCTATGGACTTCTCGTAGGTGCAAGCCGCAAAGAACCTCAGTTGCACAGGTTTCGCCAATGTTCAACTCTTTGCATATATGTGAAATAGGTGACGACACGGTTTCCGCGCATCAGAGAAAGGTACACCCCAGCTGCGAATCATGGGACCTTGCGAAGGCAGGGGGATCAGTGTTACCGGAGAATTGACGCGTCGTGTCATTCGAGACTGCCCAGCTGACTGCGCCCTAACTGCTATTCAAACGGGTACGAGCCAATTCGCAGAACGCGGTCGTACATGAAAGATATCGGCAAACTCGTAATAAAGGGACCTCTGCCTGACATTCCTGTCCGGAGCGACCGTGTTGACGTGACGTATACCTGTAACAGATGGGTGAACATTCGACGATGGTGCGATCAACCTATATACGTATGTCTAAAGCCGGGTCAGTGACTTCTCCCCGTCCGACATCCCCGAATTTAATCTCAGGGCATATCGATGGCTGCCAATTCCGGGCATGGGGAAGGGAAGCTAACGGCCTTCAACTGCGTAAAAATCTGAGTTCCCAGCACGATAGAGGATCTTGGTAAAGGACCGCGAGAATTCAAACCGCTATCCCTCGATTGCTTCCGCGATTCTAAAAGTAAACAAACGAAAGATGGGTGTCAGATTCCATGATCGTCGTGGATTGTCGTTGTCGATCACGGCTCCCGACTTCTGCCTTCTCCCTGCGAATTATTCCGGCGGGATCCTCTGCCCTTTGGACGCGGAGTCTATCTCGAGCGAGGACGATCAAGCGGGATCCAGAGATGCGGCCGTCTTGATCTGTTGTTTGTATGTCAAGTTTCCCCTATTGGACATTCCTGACCTTCTTTACCGTTCTACAGCGCAAGAACACTCGGACGCTATGTCATCCTCAAGATCTCAAACACCATCTCCACGCGTCAGCCCTCTTCCTCGACTAGAATCATACGCAAGCTATTCTTCTACTCCTGATCGATTATGGGAAGGCCACGATCCTGTCAGGCTTGCAGCCAGGGAAGCGAGCATTCGTGCCCGGATGGTTGCACGTGCGAGGGCTAGGGCTTTGCAAGGGAATGAAGGGATCTCTGGAAGTGAGGCAGGAAGCGAGGTCTTGACGGACGAGTACAAACGATATGGAGCAGAATCCCGGTCGATCGGCCGCACGTCTCCCAATCTACCGGCAATGCTGACCTCGAAATCACCTCTCAAGCCATTGATCCTGGCATCCAGCGCGACGCTTCCGCGCAGTGACCGAACGACACCTTCGCCCAACACTACACCGCCAAGCGTCTCAACTTCCGGACGCAGGGCAGTCACGAGACGCCCATCAGCTGTGGAGCTCAAGTATAGCCCAATTGCCACTGCGCAGACAGCTCCTCAAACTCCAGTATCCATGTCATTCGATGGACAACAACTTAAAGAGCGGAATTCGACATCGCCGCGAGTCTCGTTATCACCCGCAAATCGAGCGAGTAACACCTGGTCATACCGCTCGTCAGACTACCTCTCTCCGTCACCTACACCATTCGGAACATCGCCACGCATGCCGCGCTCACCCGTTTCACCAAATTTACTATCACCATCATATGCATCGTCGTCGTCAGCGACCTCTGCATTCTTTCGATCGCCGCATCCGCAAAATGATCTCATCCCGCCAGCCAGTCCGGATCTATGGGATAACGAGGAACAATGGAAGAGGGTTTCAGCGTACCTCGTCGATCCATATCGGCCATCACCGGATGTGTCTCCTGCGAGATCGGCGCGAGGGACGGGCGATGTAGGTGGAGCCGGAATGGGCGCGAATAGGGGCAAACTCATGCTGGAAGTGGTGGGAATGCGATCAGCGTTGGGTTCACCGCGGCAAACGTCAACACTAGGGGAAATCAAAAGCACGCTCCCTGGCGCTCCGCAATCTCGCAGTCCGGACAAGTTGGAACCGTCGAGACTTTGGGAAGCGCTGCCGCCGTTGCCGGTCGAACCGCCATCGAAAGCGGTCCTATTGGAGCGCTCAAAGTCGAAAGGAGAAAGGACTGCCGCCCGCGGAATGACGGCTTTAGGGTTGACGGAAATAGGGCTTGATAGACGAAAGGTGTGTTTTCGGTATTTGACAAGTGCGAGTTTGACTAACGCTTCCTAGAGCTCGACCTATGAACCATCTGTAAAACGCGTGCCATCCGGCTATCCAAAACAAAGCGACAATGTCAAGCGGCGCGACCTTCCAATCATAGCCAAGATGTCGATCATGGAGGAACGGTTGAGACAGATCGGCCAGAAATGGACCGGTGTCACAGACGCATCAGGAGCCCAGGAACCGCAGACTCAGCCATATATCAGCAATCTTGGTGACGACAAGCATCTCGACCCGATCACCAACACCTCGGACCCGCGTTCGTCGTCGATATCGTCACTCGCAGATGTCGCGGCAGGAATGGCATTGAATTCCTTCCCTAGTCCTCCTACACGTACGGCGGGATCGGCGTCAACGCTTCCAGCACATTCGCCTGTGACACATGCATTGTCCGGAGACGCTGCTTATTTCGACAGACGACCATCAGCAATCAGTACAATCACCGTATTGTCGGACCAGGAACCATGTGTCTCCGATAGTCGCTACGAGGCTGTGCTCATATATAGCAAGAGGCACACGAAAGAGTCGGATTCGCCTTTGCTGCGCCCCACATCTCGGGAAACCATTTGCCTCGGATCTCCGACACTGCCTCTAGACGATCACAGCTTCGGGCTGGCCAGTTCATCGGCATCTACGCACGCTGAAGAGCATTCTCGCGCCTCCGCTGGTCCCGGAACCAACGCTCGCCGGATTCTAAGCAAGCTGGAAATCCCCGATGCATCATCCGATATGACGTTACGACACCATCAGGACCAGCCGCGAAGTGGTTCCGAGGCGGACACGAGGACCCAGACAGCCGCGCAAAAGTCCGCCGAATGGCTGGTACCACCGGCGGAAGACGTCGCAGACTGGGGCGACCTGGAAATCATCGGTCGTAGGTAGAAAACACACCTGTATCTTTGCTCCACCTTATGCATCCGGCAAAATACGCTAGCGTACCTGCATGAGAGGCGGCACGCTACTGCAAATCTTGGATGAACGTCTTTCAATACTAGATACAGTTAAGCCCTTCATACAGCGATACCTTTCAAACTTGGTTGCCTCGCCAGGACACGCTCACCAGCCCGCGGTACTCGATTCAGGCGCAGGCACCGTAGATATTGCCTGGCTTACCACAGTACTTCTCGCCGTAGACGACAGAGTCGCTCCGGAGACCGCTGTGACCGTGGACTGCGACTTTGAGCTTGAGCTAGACGACACGATCGTAGTAGATCTCGCCGCCGACGAGTCGGAATTGCATTGTTGCAGGAACTCGGTTGCGAACTCCAGTAATGACAGAGCATACGCTCCTCCGCACACTGTCGAATCCGAGGCATCTCCAGGACAGATCGTGTTGCAGTTTGTCGAGGTAGTATTAAGACCAAGAAATTACCCGTAAGGCATTCAATTCCAGCTTCAAGGCCAAAAAAACGGTAACTACCGGACCGGGCGAACGCGGCACATCTCGAAATCGTCATGTCGAAGGCATAGGTCGAGGACCCGTTGAGCGCTCGCGGAGATCCGTCAGCTACGCATCCTCGGGGAACATACGATGCAACGGGCGACGGAGCGGAAGTTGCAGCGATGCCTGAAGACGAGCTTGCCCTGATGGAACCCGACGTGGTGTTACTCGGAGACGCTGTCACTGGAATCGTTGTGGAGGCCTGCGAACCGGACCGACTTATCGCGCAGGCGAGAGCTGTCGCGCAACTGGACGCGCCTGTCGTAGTGGTGTTTGCGGCATTGTTGGGGCTTGCGCTCATAGATGTACTCGCAATGATGGTTGTTGTCTTGTTGACCCAGTTGCTTGACGATACTATGCTAGACGTTGAAGCCGGGCCAGAGGAAACGTTGGACAGACTCCCAGTCGCCGCGACGGTTTTGGCGAAGGAAGTGGCGTCTGTTGAGCTCCTCGTAACAGAAGCGTTGCCGGCCACTGTCGTCGCCGGGTATGCAGTCGTATTTCGGGTGACGGTAGTAGCTACAGTACGGTTGGACATTGTGCTGGTTCTGGCAGCCGAGGCCAGCGCCGTGGTAGAATTCTTGGTCGCGTTCTGTGGCGTCAGCCAAATACTCAGCAAACCTGCTGCGCCGCAGTATTCGGTGCTGGATCCTGAACACTTTCAATTGCAGTCACCTTTGAACCGCAGCACACCACCTCCGTTAGAAGTGTCAATGATGTTTGAGCAAAAGCACTGAATAGCGTATTCGGTTCCGCTGTAAGGAAAAGGTTAGAAGCGGAATGGGATCTCAGCATCGTCACTCACGCATATTTGTAACCCAATCGGCCGCATGTAGCCATGCGGTCCTTGTTGGTCAACGATTTCGAGCTGTAGGTGTAGGCGGAAAGCGTGCGGGTCGACCATTCGGCAGATCACCAGTCCATGAACCGTCGATCATCAGATACGGAAGGATGGAGGTTCTACAGCTGGCCTCCTTGAGCCGAAGTTGCGATGTCCATGATGACGACTCAGGAGTATTCCTCCGCCAATAGGCAGTCATCGGAAGACGCAAAGGTCGCTCCTGGTTGGATAGCATTTCGAACAACCCCCCCTCGATTTGGGCGTTTCGACGAATAGCACAAAAAGGATTTCGGAAGAGGTAAACTGCCCCGTTTAAGGTGGCTTTCAAGGCGTTTGGATATAGCTCCGCCGATAAACCAGATCTTTAGGCAGACTACGCTATCGCTGTGAGACGCTAGCTGATAGTGTCAGCTTGAGTGGATCGTGAACGACGTTCGTGCGAGATTTGCACGTCGCCTGAGTAGAACGATCGGATGCATCGTTTGGATCCTGACTGTCGTTGTGTTCTCCACATGATTCCCGCCTTGGAATGGTATTCCCTTAGAGTCATGGAGGCGTGTCCCTGTTTGCCTTCTCTCCGGGAATATCTCCAGAAAAATAATCGGGAGTTTCGTCGTTGTACGGTGATAAATAAACATCGCCATGGACGTCTCGAACCGTTTCTTGCTGCAGCAGGTGTATTCGGCGAGTGAAAGGGGCACTAGGAGGATATACTGGAAGAGGTTGAGCTCGCGCGAATGGAGAAGGCAGCGGACTCGACAACAATCCTTCGCTAATGTCCTCGTGCGTGGTTTGGAAGCGTTTTATATTCCTGTCGCATCGTTACCATGTATAGGACGCTGATGTGTTTCTGGCGTGAGAACAATGTGAGTGGGAGGCTGGCCTTGCGCTCCATGAGCATATGCGCTTCTGGAGACCTGGCCATGAGGGTCAGTGGTAAAGCCTCTGACCGCATGGCCGTGGACTGCAGAATTGACCAAGTCGTCCTTGTCGGAGATGCAGCTGTCGTTGCACGCAGATCCAGAGTTCTGATTGCCGAGGATCCAGACGATGCGCGAGAGACGTCTTGAACTCGATTGTGGAAGCATTGCTGATATGTCGAACCATTGTGTTGGAACGTCGTACCCCTAACGGTCACCGTACGAATTCTGCGTCACCACATATATGTTAGTCTGGTGGGACAGATGATGAGATGCAAAACTCACCAGAAAGAATCGACGCGGCTCGTAGCCCCGGACGTGTTCTTGAGTGACATTCACTGACTGTGTATTGACATCCGGAATGTTGCCCAAAGTCGGAAGCTTGCCCCACGCTTGATAGACACGAGGGGATGGCCAACTTTCACGACATCTCTAGCACGATGTCAGTCTTTACTTTCGGAGTCTAAGATCCTGATGTCGCCCTTTCCGAAGCCGAAACAATTCATCCTCCTCTAGCCGTTCCTTATAGCATCTGGCGATTATTCGGGAACTTTCCGGGTCTTCAGGAGTGCATGTCGACTGGAAGGCTGGAGCATCGGAATCCATTGTCCGCAACGCCGACCATCACTCGAACATATGTTACGAAGACGCTATTGACCGTGTCCCCGGTGTCCCCTCTTTCAACCGATCAGCGAAGATCCGCTTTCTTCGAGACGGTGTCCTGAGCCGATTCTTCTTGCATCAGGCTGTGTCACTTGTTGGAAATGCTGCATCCTGAGAGTTGTTTTTGTCACTCTTCGCTTGAAGCGCTGATGGTATATGAAGGGGCATGGGTTTCAAGACAGACATCTACCCATCTGCGAATTCTGAGCATTTCTTCTTCAGGTCATCAGGTCAGTCAAAGACATCATACGATAGCCTGTATCTCACCTCTGAGGTCTCCAGGGCATACGCGTGTGGCGTCATGGCAGTCATTGGCGTTCAATTAGTCGTTCCCCTTGCGTCTGGCAGTACCCAACTCCAGCATTGCTAGCGTTGTCCTGCTCGCTTCGCAGATGGGGAAGATCCCCTTTCGATGTGGGCGTCGTCCGTATTGACAGAGAGAGCAGTACTGATTCGATAGTTGGAAAAGGTCCAAGGAATCAAGGAGTGCTCGAGGGTGACTTTGAGCGACATCATGAATAGCCGCGACGACTTACACTTTCCAGCACTTCTGAAATGGACATCCGTAAGTGACATCCATGACCCGGAAAGTTACCCGAAGGCCGAGGTGGAGGTCAAGCCCGGTTCTTTGTTACGTCAGGGCGACTCGCTTCTTTCCAGCCTACAAGTAGAGTGACGAGCCGAACGGATCCATCGCTTTCCGGTTCTCATCCATTCACATCCCTTTCTCACTGCCTACACCATCATGGCCCAGCACAAGCACATCATCAACCTCATCAGCAAGCAGGTCATCCCGCCTCTCTCTAGCAAGCTCCACAAGGGACAAGCAGGTACGTCCGCGGCACGGATTGGGGACGGATTGGGGGGAAGGCTGTCGCGCTGAGCGTTGGCCTTTTCAGGGAGGATCGGGATCATCGGCGGATCGGGAGAGTACGTCGAAGTATTCTTTTCTCCCTTTCGTAATTGACTGATGAATTCTTAAAGTTATACTGGTGCACCCTTCTTCTCCGCAATGGGCGCAATGCGTTTCGTAAGCCCTCTGCGTTTGTCCTGCCATAGAAGACTGAATATCGCTCCGACGGACACAGGGCGCCGATCTCGCACACGTCATCTGCGAGCCGAATGCCGCAACTGTCATCAAGGGATATTCTCCCGGTATGTTTAGTTCGCATTCCCGAAGTGGAATGCGCTGACGCCTATGCAAGACCTTATCGTACACGGCATTCTTGACCCGTCGAAGACAGTCGATGAGATCAAGGTTGAGCTCAAAGGTATCTTTGAACGCCTTGTATGTATAATTCCTCTCTTAGCGATGCCATTCTGACAACAACTTCTTCATAGCATGTTCTCATTATCGGTCCGGGTCTCGGACGTACCGAACACACTCAAAACTGCGCACGCGCTGCATTCGAGCTCGCAAAGCAGACAGATCTCGGCGTCGTCGTCGACGCGGACGGTCTCTTCCTCGTCGCCGTAAGTCTCACTTGTACGCCAGACGAGCCAAAGCTAATGCGCACGACCACGCAAGAATGACCCCTCGGTCATCCTCAACTGGCCTGGAACGCCTCGTGTGGTGCTCACACCCAACGTCATGGAATTCAAGCGCCTTTGCGAAAAGATGGTACGCACCTCGCATTCAGGTCGCCTCATCACACGCTAATCCCCTCACAGCAAATTGACCCGAAAGCACCGGCCGACACGCTTTGCCCGCTCCTCTCTCGCGCTCTCGAGAACACGACGATCCTCCAAAAGGGCGCCAACGATATCATCTCGAACGGTTACCCCATTCCTGCGTCGCTCCTTCCCGGTGACATGCAGACGGATGGCAAGCAGGAGATCTTGAAGAACGAGGTCAGGGGCGGTTTGAAGCGGTGCGGCGGACAGGGGGATATCTTGAGCGGGAGTGTGGGCGTCTTGTTGGCTTGGGCCGGGGAATGGGTCAAGGGTGTCTACGCGTACGTCTTGGGATCGTGCGGTCGGATCCGCGTTTTCTAACAGTCTCTTAGGGACGCCGGGCATCCGCCACCGAGCAAGGAATCCGATCTCGGGAAACACATTGCCCTCCTCGCGGCTTACGGCGGCTCGACGTTCAATCGGACGTGCTCACGACGGACTTTTGAGGAAAAGGGACGAAGCATGCAGACCGAGGATATGATTCCGAATATCCATAGGGTCTTTGAAGAAGTGTTTGGGGATGAGGGCGTGAGGAGTGACGAGGCCAAGGCGTATGCGTGACTCGATGCGTTCAGGGCAAGGTTGTAGACATCTAGACGACAGCACGAATGTACACCTGACAGGATCTCCTAGTCCTACTTTTTGCCACCGAGTCGAGCTTGTCGCTTCTCCTCGGCTTCTCGTTTTTCCTCTGCAGGCCAGTGAGCACGCGTAATGACATGAACAAGTGTTTTGACTCACCCTCTTCACGAGCGATTCGCGCCTTGGCATCCGCCTCTCGCTTCTTTCGGATCTCCTGCAGACGCGCCATGTCGCTCTTGGCTTGATCGGTTTTGCCTGATACACGCCGCATGAGAATTCACTCGATTGCAAAGACCCGAGACGTACCTGCAGCATGAAGCTTTGCGTACCGCTCCGCAGCGGCCTTCTTGTCCGCGGCCTCTCTAAACCCAAGATATCAGCACCTACAATCAATGGGTCCGTCACGCACTGACCGCTCCCTCCTCGACGGGCCCTGCCTCGCCAACGGCCCACTTTGCAACATCGGATCCACCTCCTCTTCCTCACTCTCCTCCTCTTCATCGCTCTGCGGCGGCAACCCCCTCCCCCCGCCCTGCGCACCCGCCTTCTTCCCCGCCTGGGCCTTTTTCATCGCTTTCCTCTCCGCCCTGCTCATCTCGGGCTGTTCCTCCTTCCCTCCGGCACCTTGCTCATCCTCCGACTCCTCTTCATTAGAATCGGACTCATCATCAGATCCACCGAGGCCGAGGTTTTCCATTTCTTGGTCGACGACGGCAATGTCGCGCGAGAAATGACGTCCGCCCCCGCGGGAGATCTTGAATTTGCTGTTCGTGAAGGGAGAGGATGAGCGCGTGTTCTCGGGGAAAGGCGAGGGGCTTACCCTCGTCCACGGCTGGACTGCGCTTTGGAGTCTGTGCCTCGGGCCATTGTTGTGTTCTGGTATAGCGAAGGAAGTCTATAGAATGGACAGGAGGAGAAATATCGAGATTTCGAGTGGGCGGGGGAATCTCGAGCGAGTCAGAGCAAGGGATTAGGTAAGCATTCGCTTCCGAAAGAGAGGTTGTTTACTTTGTGGTCGGTTCATTAGTTCCCCGTTCAGCGCGCGCTGATTACAGTACTCTACTGGTCTCCTTGCTGTCTGCAAGCACCTTGTGTCTCTCCAGGCAGTCTCGTACCGTCACTTCACAACAGCCATGGTTCTCGAGAACGGTTACGTCACAGGCTCCCTCTTTGGCCCCGGCTGGAAGCACGTGCAGGAGTGGCCGCACGCCGGTCCGAGTCGTCTCCAGGGCGAGCCAGAGCAAACAGGGCAGCCGCTGGATGACGACGAGTACGAAGACGTCGAGGAAGAGGTGCGTATAGTGTCCCTCCGCCGAAACCCTACGTTGATCTTCTTCAGATCTACGTCACATTGGACCTCGGACCCAACGCGGACCCCATGACGCTCGGCACGGGAACAGAGTACCAGCTCATCGTACGTCTGATGCCTTCACATCCCATCCAACCTGACGCCCTTGCAGGGCCTAGACACGCCGACGCCCTACCTCAAGATCGGCAACGATGTCTTCCGCGGAACACCGCAACAGCTCATTGGCAGCGAAATCATCACCAGAGATACCCGAGGTACATTCCCTCCTTGCTTACAATACACATCGCTAATCTCCCCGCCAGATCCCCACAACCCGATCAGACACTCTCACCCGCCAATCACCTACACATCCCACAGAATCTCCTTTGAGCCCGTCAAACTGTCCGCTCATCCGGCGGAACCTGACCCGCCGGCAAAGGACCGTCCGCCCATGTTTGCGCGCGATGCAGGGCCCGTTGTCAAGCCCGCCGCAAAGACGAAAGGCAGACCGAAAGCACTGCAACTGTCTTTACTCTCCTCCCACCCATCCGACGCACCCGAACCAGACGCATCGGAGCCCATTCCCTCAGCACCCATTACGACACCCGCAAAAACGCAAAGCAAACGCCCCGCCGGCGCAAAATCCGACAATGCCTCGCGCGCCAACCCGCTCAGCTCGCACTTTGAGATCCCGCGGCATGGCGAGATTGCGGCGGATGGAATCCCACGGATCGACGGCGAGAAGCTTGTTAAAAAGGGCCGAAGGCGGAAGACCAAGGCGGTCGATCCGGAAACGTCCGAGGCGGCGGCTTCGTCGCCTGTCGCCACGAGCGGACTGATGCAGCTTGACGAACCGGAACCGTCGAATCCCGCTGCATCCTCGCCCATCGCCGAGCCCTCAACGCTCCCCCCGGACACCACAACCTTGCCCCTGCCGCTACCGTACGCCCCGCTCCAGCGTGTGCTCCTTCCCGATGCGCCGCACGGATACACAAAGTTTGGTCTGCCGCGACGCAAGCCGGGTCCGGCCAAGGGTCGGAAAAAGGCAACGACGGTCACGCGCGAGGTTGGCGGCGTGGTTAGTATGTTGACGGGCAAGTTGCCGGGGGATGAGGAGATTGAGGGATCGACGACGTCGGCAGCTGGGGATGAGGAGCTGATGGAGGTGGATGCACAAGAGAAGGAGCCCGCAGGCGAGCCCGACCAAGACCATGACATTGATCCTGCACCGTTGTAGACCTGATACTACAGCTACGAGCCATTCATCTCCTTCATCTCATGCTCATTCGCGCCGAGTAACCACCCGACGCCCTTAACGAGGGCCTTTCGCGCCTGCTGCTTGATCTCCTGCCCGTCACCCAGCCCGGCCAACTGATCCCGGATCGCAAGCGGCGTACCCTCGCGCACCGGCAATGGCTCCGCACGTCCACTCTGCGCGCTGGCAGGTCTTGAGAAGTGCGGCGTCGCGAGCGAGGGCAACGCAAACCCGCGCGCCGTAAAGTCGTGTGCGACTTTGTTGAGCGTCTTGGCCGCCCGAGCAGCCGTCCGTGAGCCGAGCAGCTGTTGATCCGTAGTCAACCTGGCCCCCTCCGACGACGTCGAGGCCGCGGACCCCGTGCGCCGGTGTCCGCGCGTGCTGCCCTCCGGCTCGGGGATCCTCGCAACACGACGATGTCTCGCAGCTTCCTCGAGCCGAATCTGCCCTTCCTCGAGCTTGCGCCAGACCGCTAGCAGCTCCGTCATCATTTCCGCCGGACAGTACTCGAGCGCCTTGGCGAGAAACTTCATCCGGCGTGTCATGTCGGCAAACTCGGATTGCCGGCCAAGCTGGTAGCAGGTCTTCCAGCAAACATCACGCACGGCCGCCACCTCAGAATCCGTGTTGCGTTTCCCAGCCTCTGGCACACAGCGGATCATGCGCTCGCATATCTCGGACGCCGGCTCAAAGTCGGGCACCTGCATCGCCGCCTCAGCCAGCATGCCCAAGACCTGCACCTCGGCCACGGCATCCCCGCCGTAGCCTAGCTTGTGCGTCAAGTCGAGGATGACTTCCACGTGGCGATATGCGTCTTCGCTTGTTGACAAGACCAGTGCGACAAGGTCGAGCCTGTTCTTTGTCAGACGGATCTCCAGGGGTGATATCGGGTCACCGCGTTTTGATTTTACGCCAAACGATGTGATCCGGCTCGTAGCTTCGATAAATTCCCGTTCACGCCGAATGGCCTGGGTTGGGGGTGCGACCGCGAGGCTACGATGTGTTAGCGATAGTTTAAGGTGAGCCGAACAACATACCAGTCATACGCCAATTTCATACCGCCAGTATGCATGTTGCCAGACATGCTGTTATCGTAAAACTCTCGACTGGCATCCAGCACAAGGGCTTCCACGATGCCGGGTCCCAGCGGCACGTCGAGCTCAGAGCCATTCAGAAGCCGTTTGGCCAAATCAAAGTCTATCTGCCGTCAGCTTTTGCCTCTTGCGAATGTTGCTACTTACGACCAGAACTCAGCACTCCACCAAAAAAGATTTTGAGTACCTCCTCCTTGCCGAGCAATCCAAACGCCCCCTTGAGCAGCCCGTCGCCGCCTCCGCTCAACTTGATCATGTCATCCATCAGCGAGACCCACTCGTCCTCTTCCTCGAACCCGGCATTCCCGGCCTGTCGAGCTGCACGCACCGCCCACCGACGCTGCTCCTCTCGGTCGAAAGCCGTTTGCAAAAACGTCCGCAGCGGCGCCGGGACGTTCCATTTCGCCAGAATTTCGCCGGATTCGAGGTGTACGTCCAGGATGTCGAGAGCCCGAGAGAGCGCAACAAAGGGCAGCGGCTCGAAGAACAGTAAAAGATCCGTTGGTCCGGGAACTGGTGCCGTTGTGGAAGGCTGCATGAACGAAGCGAGCGATTCGAGCGTCGTCGCTGTCACTTCTCGGCTCGTATCTTCATCTAGCTCGTCCCCGGCAACATCCCACACGGGAAGACACTCGAATATACTGCTCTTGATATCCCACCGATCGACCGAGTCGTCGCCGTACAGTCGCGCAAGTGCGAGTCGTGCCACATCGACATCATTGTCGATAATCCGTTCGCGCAGCGGTAACGTCGCCTTGGATGCCTCGAAGATTGCCAAAGACTTTTCGAGCGGTGCCTCGAGAGTA
Source organism: Naganishia sp. PT2105A-2 (assembly GCA_023628115.1). Taxonomy (NCBI): domain Eukaryota; kingdom Fungi; phylum Basidiomycota; class Tremellomycetes; order Filobasidiales; family Filobasidiaceae; genus Naganishia; species Naganishia sp. PT2105A-2. Next base: position 384,180 of record JAMALG010000004.1, on the reverse strand, counting down.
AACCGCTGCAGTGCTTTCCGCTTGACTTCGGCCGAATTCGGAAGGGACTCGAGGTATGGAAAGACGAGACGTCGGATATCGGCGGCGAGCGAGGCGGCAGTCGAGCCGGAGAGGTATGCTTGTACACGCTCGTCGTCAGTCATGGTCCGCCAGGTGTCTAGGCTATAGGCCTGCTCCGGCGCGGCATCGTATACGAGCTTGACGAGGAATCCGAGATCTCGGGCGGTATCCTCCAGGCCGTCGGCGCCATGAGAGATTGCGGTCTGACACCATTCGAGGGCAAGGTCGACGAGAAGGTTCGATCCGATCTGGTGGATTCGTGCTTGATACCATTGCGATACTTGGGCAGTCGAGAGCGGGGGCTGTGTTGTCATTGATGATGCTTGAGCATGTCGTGCAAGACACGTGTCGAGATCCGTGTCAACGGCCGTAGGGCCCTTTTCCTTGCCCTCGCTTGTCACGGATGGTAGCAGGCCTTCAAATTCTTGAGGGGCGACGTGCAGCGGGACTGCATCGATGATGGCGTACCGGTAAGGAAACAGATCTGTGTTGTACTGGCGATAGAACTTGACCAGGCTCGAAACGTCGCCAGAGGCAGCCAACAAGATGGCAATCTGCACTAGCGGCACCGATAAAAGCGTCGACAGCGGAACGCTCGACTCCGTCCTGCTCGGCGTCGCGTCCACTTGCATCTTTTCCGATGCATTCGATTCGACGTCGGCCCAGGGATCATCAATCTCGATACTGTCGTCGTCTGTCGTTGCTGGTTCCGTGGGCGTCTGAAAGAGTTGCGTATAGGTTTGAAGTCTGCGGCGTCTGTCCAGCAGTACGGCTCGAGCCTTGACCATCCGCCCGCGCTCTTCATCTCCTGCCAAGACCTCCTCTATGCGTCTCCAAGCATACTCGTTCCCATTCACCGTCGTTGATCCCAGACGCTCCTCAAGCCAGGGCCTAACCGCTTTCGTCCGTTCCAGTCCAATCTCGACACTCTCCCGCACGCAGTCAACATCATTACCAAGCACTGCCACGCATGCCTTGGCGACCCATGCATCATCCTGTATATCTGCCAATTGAGATCTGAGAAGTGCCGGTGTGTACACTGATGGTTCCGTATGGCGGAATTGAAGCTGTCGGATGTAGCTTGAGAGTCCGGCTCTGTCTTCCTCCGGAGCTTGAACGACAAACTCGAGCGCCTTGTCGTATTCGTGCTCCTCGAGCAATTTTCGGAGGTTGTCGATGTCCATTGTCAGAGCCACCGACGGAGGTTGGATACGAAGCGACGAACGAAGAGGAAGATGATGCAGATGCAGAAGAATCTCGCGGTGATGAGGTCATCATGCGCGTCGATTGCGCCAAGAGTCAGTGCAGTCGGGCATTGCTTATCCTTCTGGCGACAGGGTGAAGCGAAGTATGGACGTGATACACAGATACTACATTTTATAATGTCCATCTGTCGTCTATGCTGTGGTACACCGCTACATCCCGCTCAAAATTAAACCTAGCGCTCGCCCTCCAACGTCGCCTGAACCTTGTGCAACCAGAAAGACTTTGGCAACTCGGCCATCCCTTCATCCCTCTTGACGTACACCCAGCCTTTCGAACAGCCTTCAACCATCTCCCTATCCCAATAACGCATCAGAGCCGACGATAGCGCTTCCCCATTCGTCGTAAAGCGCGGGCCGTATTGATCGATTACTTTCTGGATGAACGGCTCGGAACGACCGTAGTGTCCGCCGGGGAAGACTTTGTAGGTTTCGCCGTCGAGGGTGATCAGCGTTGATGACAGAGGCATGACAGTGCGGTAGAATTCGTCGGGGTTGCCCAGAGGGGAGTGGCGAGCTATGTGGTCTGCGTGGTCTGATGGTCGAAGACTTAGCATTGACACGGGATACCGCTAGATGAGCACTTACACTGTTGCAAGTTGTCCATCTTGGCACTCGTCGATTTTGTCATTGAAAAGATTGCGTCAACGAATGCTGTCGATGCTTAACCAAATGTCAAGGTACTTCAATTCCCTCGAGAAGCTCCTCGAGGCGTCGAGGCCTGTATGACTCGATTAGACGCGCCGGAGACCTCCGACACGCGGATTTCGTGGATGGGCCGGTTGATCGTGGATCAGCGAACCGTGAAGTCACCGTTCTGCATTCGCTCCGTCGGAGTCCAACTTGTCAACCATCGTCCTCGTTCTTGTTGTTATCGCCGTGAGACTGAATGAACACTGTCAGCTGTCAGCCCCAATACCAAAATCCACCAAACACGTACAAATATTGCCTATTCGACATGCGCATGCTCCCTCACTTGTGCTTCCACGCACCCACCGTCAGTGCTATCCAAAACATGCCCAGGATCGCTGAAATCAACGCAAGACGCTGCCAGAGCGGCGGTTCGGGACGATGGAAGAGGGCTCGATTCCGTGCTCGCGGTGACGCGTTTTCCCCCGGCGGGTAAGTTTCGTCCTTGTCGAGGGATGATGGGACGCGATGATACGATGCCGAGGACATGGTTGTATATGCTGCCGAATCTATCCCGATTACACCTTCTGCATCCACCGCACTTGAACCAAGGTCACGCCAGTCCAGCCCAAGCTAAGTGACTGCTCGCGCTCACAATCGACGGACATCGGAAAAAGGTGTCCGCGCGATCGACGCAAAGTCACAAGCCAAAGTGACAACTGACCTCTCCATCATGTCCTTTCCTCGCTTCTCAGTCCGGATTCAGTCAACCCCACACCATGCTCACGCTCTCGACCCGTCGCACAGCGACCGCCACCGCGCCAACTCTATACCGCACAGTTCTGCACCACGCCCGTCCGCCCCGTCGACCACACTACCCCTCGCCGCTCACCCCGCTCACCGTCAAACCAACAGCCGGCACATCCCGCCCCCAGCCATCCCTTAAGAACGCACCACCGCCCCCTTCGTCAACACTCGAAGACTCCTCCGTCCGAGGCCTGACATTCCACTACGCGCCCCCACCCGCCGCGCCGAGTTACACGTCCGGTGCCGTGCCGGATCTCTTGCGCTGGACACGGGGAGCGGGTGATGTGCGCGCGAGCGTGCAGGCTGGTGCGCCGCTCAAGAGTCGGAAAGCGAGGGAGCATGGTGAGGGCTTGGAAGCGATGAAGCGTCTGACGGGTGAGGTGGTGGGAGAGATTCAGAGGCTGAGGGCAGAGGATCCGGCGAAGTGGACGAGAAAGGCATTGGCGGCGCGGTAAGTCGAATGCCAGCCACCCCTCAATCAGTCTCTGATCTATGCACATTCGATAGCTTCTCCATCCCGGCTAGTCTGTCACATCACCTCGCACGCCTCGCGCCGGCACCGAAATCACAGCGAGAACGTCTGGAGAACGATCTGCAAGTCGCACGGAACGGATGGACATGGAGGAAACGGTTCGCGCGGGATGCACGAGAGGTCAGGAAGGAGTTCTGGTAGACGTTTGCGCGCGAGGCATCAACCTGTGTCACGGGATACCGGCAGAATCGTATGGCTTTATATGTAAAAGCTTCGTTGTGCCAGACGTCGAGGATTCAGCTTGCCGATGTGAATTGATATGATACAGTGTGATAATCGCCGAAGAGCGTCCCTTTCCAGGCGGCCGGAAGGCCCATCTTTCCCTCCTCGAAATCCCGCCCGTCTCCCGCTCAAGCCCCATTCGCCTTCAGCTTGGCCGCCTCGTCAACCCGACTACCCACGCGCACACCCTCGATCCCTTGCTTCTCCTCGTCGCCGAGCCCACGTGATTCCCACAATGCGCGACGCTCGGCCATCAGCGATTCAGCCCATTCGCGTACGGCCGGATGGTGCAGGTGTGCTGTAGTGAAAGTCGGAAATCAGTGAGAGAGCCGACAAACGTTGCGTGATGAACCTACGTAATGATCCGGAGTAGAAGGGCGCCAGAGATCGGATATCTTGTGCTGTCAATCCGATTCGTCAGTCATTGCGCGAAGTGTCCTGAATGAGATACTCACATCGTTCATACTCCACCGCCTGAAGCACCAGTTCTATCCTATCCAGATCCTTGACGAGCTTGGCCTCTGGCGTTCCCCGCGCTTCGTACTCCTACAACCCAGAACGATCAGTCAGGACCCTACACCGGAACTCATGGGGATGAAAGCGAGACGACGTACATCCCACAACGACGATATCCTCTCGCGCGCTTCGCGACACCCTTCACCGCCCAACATTTCATGCAAGAACGCATGCATCGCCTCTTGCTCGAGTTTATGTTTCAATTCTGGGGAGACGCCTTCGACGGGGGTGATATCGCCGACGCTGGACGTGATGGGATAGGGGTTAGCCGTGAACTTTGGGTACGAAATGGGTTTGCGTACTGTGCTTCTGCGAGGTCATGGACGAGGGCCATCTACAGGTGACTTGTTAGGTCGTTCAAAAGGGATAGAAGATCCATACCGTACCTGAACACAACGACCAATGTCGAGCGGTCTCTCAGCAGTCTGAATCGGTATCAACATGCAGAGCATAGCCATCCTATACATGTGGTCGGCGATACTGTCAAGCAAGTATATCAACATGGGGTTCTGAGCTTGCCAGGGCTTCGAATACATACCTCTCTGGTTGCTGCACGCCCTCGCGTATCCAGCCTGATCGTTTCTGCGTCTGTAAACGAACGGTATGAGCCAACGAAGCCAGTTTCGAAAAGCGCAAACGCACTTTAAGGTTCTCCAGCATGTGCATAAACGCTAGCCGATCCTTGACTTCATTCCCTGTAGACCTATCATCACGGTAAGCGCCTCATCCATATTGACTGGGAAAGGAGGAAGAGAACCCACTTGTACAGCTCTGGCAGCTCCTTGCCTCCCGCGCCAAGTCGTGCCTTTTTCATCGCCGAGCCTCCGTCAACGAGCTCATCGGGTCTGTGCTTGCCGTTCATCTCGAGGGAGCTGGATTCCGGCTGTGCTGGAATGCTGGATGTCATGTTTGTGGTACGAGTGGGAGATGTGCAATGGGCCATGGAATATAGGATTGTTGTTATCCTACGCCGCAAGTCAAGTCGACGATCGAGCCGATGTTTTGCATTCACAAAGTCAACAAAAAGGGGACGGCCAACTCTGGCAGGACCGCTACTAGCACGGGCGCACCATGGTCGCTCAACGAACGGTACTCGTCATCAGCGTCCTCGTACAGGATACGTTCAACGGTCTATCGTGCGCTTCTCCAGCTGCTTCGTTCACATTGGGCTTTCTCCAAAAATGGTGAGCTTCTCCCACGGGGCGTGAAAACTCGAGCTAACCTCGACTGCAGTCCAACACATTACGTCCCTACCTGAATGCCGTCAGGAGCACTTTGACGGCCGCTCTCACGCTCGAGAACTTTTCGTCCGAAGTCGTCGAGCGACACAACGTACCGGAAATCGAAGCAGGGTAGGCCCTCCATCCTCTCTCTCTTCCTCTCGCTAATCGTCCCCGCAGCACATCCGTCGAAGTCCTCCTCAACCCGCTCATCATCTCCCGGAACGAATCCGAACGCGTCCTCGTCGAACCCTCGATCAACTCGATCCGCATATCCATCGCGATCAAGCAGGCGGATGAGATTGAGCGCATCCTGTGCAAAAAGTTTACGCGGTTCATGACGATGCGCGCGGAGAATTTCGTGATTCTGAGGAGGAAGCCGGTCGAGGTGAGTTCCCGAGGGCGCAAGTCGGGGGAGAGCTGACGAGATGTGCGGCGAAGGGCTACGATATCTCATTCTTGGTCACAAACTTCCACGGCGAAACAATGCTCAAGCACAAACTCGTCGATTTCATCATCGAGTACGTCCGGTCCATCGAGTCCATGTCTTCCCGCTCACGCTTCGTCGCAGGTTCATGCAAGACGTCGACAAGGAGATTAGCGAGATGAAGCTTTCCCTGAATGCGCGTGCGCGAATAGTAGCAGAGTCGTATCTCTCGACTGTACGTGCCATCTCTGATCGCCGAGTGCTGCCGCTGATTGTTTCGGTCTCCAGTTCGCATGATAAGTAGGTTGGGCAGGGGATTCTTATGTGCGTATGTATAGCATGGGTTGTAGATATATCGCGAGAATATGACAAGACATTAGGTTGCCGCTGAAAATGAACGGCTCGAGGAATAGGGTCGATGGTGATGTCAAAGGACCCAGGCGGCGAGTATCCAGGATGCGCTCTTCCAGGCATTGCTCTCTTTGCGTTTCAAGTTGAATCCGCATCAAGCATCCGCCGATCGAGAAGTCAAGAAGCATCAATAGATATCACCGACCCTCTGACTGTTCTCCTCCTTCCTTTCCAGGCTGACAAGCTCGCCATGGTGTTCGTCTTCAGCCAGGAACAAGCCCCGCCGCACCGCTTCCCGCCGTTCCGTCCGCGATTCCAGCCGCAGGGCTTTCGTCCGCTACCAGTCTGGAACCGTGAGTTCCCTCAGCAGCAAGGATGGATGAATCGAGAAGTCGCGGGGAGTCCTGGGATGCCGGTTCGGGGGTTTGGGAATGGGCAGGTTGCGCATCAGGTGAACGCTGGATGGAACGATGTCCAGTCGCGAAATGTGGCGAGTCGAGCGGCAAGTCGCGTTTCTCATCAAGGAATCTACCGCTGCTGATATCTCGTAGATCCTGTCTCCTCGTCCGATCCCTATCCTGGTCGTCCGCCTAGTTGCCACACATCTCGCATCATCACACGCGTTCGCTACGCTCGCAAACCTGAACGTCACATGCACCGCTATCCACGAAGCAACGCTCAAAAATCTCTACGGGACTGTGTATTGGAACTGGGCTGCATCAGGTGCTAGGCAAAGGAAGGAAGGAGGATGGGATGTGAATAGGACTATAGTGGACAAGTGGCGCAAGACTCGGTGGGATGATCGCTTGCAGAGCACAAAGGGCGCGCCGCATATCGAGTGAGTCTCATTCCATCCAGATGAGCCGAGACTGACGACGCCCGCAGCTTTCTCTTTGGTCCGCCGATGCACCGACACTTTTTCGTCGCATGGGAGATCCGCAAGTATTGGATCCCGCATGGTCTCGTCGACACGCTCAAGGCCGCTGTGACGTACAAGATTGACGCGTCCACCGCTTCTGACGAGATCATCGATGAGCTTGAGGTGTTTCTTTGTGGCAAATACAGGTTCGGGACATACGATGTGGTTGAGCTTCTTGATGCTATTGAGCCGCCCTTGCAAGACAAGGATGAACCGAGCTCTTCACATTCGTCGACATTTTACACACGACTCGTCTTCCTCCTCGATACGACGCGCCACAACCCGCTCCAGTGGTCCAGCCCGCAGAGCAACACCGCTGCGGCCCAACGCCTCCTCGAAAAACGCAGTTACCCCTGGCTTCGCTCCGTCGACCTCATCCTCTGCGCGCCCGATGAATTCGATGCCGGTCATGTGGCAGTGGCCATGACGGAGGGGCTGACGATGCTTGTGCCTGCGGTGCGCGCGTGGTGGGCGGGGGACAGGGACGCCAGGCCCGAGTTGGTCGTCAAAGGTCTCGACGTCGAGACTGCCAGGACGTGCGCGAACGTCGTAAGCATTTGCGTGATGGCGCACTCCGCATTTACTGATTGCCCCGGGCAGTTTGCCCGATCACTTGAAGAAGACGACGCATACAGCTGCGTCGATCTCAGACTCCTCGGCACAGATCTCGCGCGCAATGTCGACCTGACAGCGGCGTTTTACGTCCTTCAATCCGTGCAATATGCGTACGTCTCGCTCCGTATCAACAATGGTAGGCCGGCGGCGGAGTATGGATCGACCGTGATTGGAGGCTTGGATGTGACAGATCGATGCGATGAGGGCGGACGGAACGTAAGCGCCTCGGTGTGCGTTGTTAGCAATGGGGAGGTGCATTTTGTGTTCAACGAGGAAAGAAAAGGGTATGAGGAGGTCGCAACGGTGCCGTTGCCTCGGATAGAGCCTACATGGGCGGCTTACTAGCGATAAAGCGTATGAGTGACGACAACGGCGGACGAGATTACGTGATTGTATGATGAATATAGCTACATGTCAAGTTGATCTACATGCTACTTGCGTTTACGTTTTTTTGGCGTCTTCTCTGATGACGCGTCTAGGTGGGTGACCCCTACAAATGGTTGAACGGTCTGATCTGGTCCGGCACTCTCCACTCTATGACGAAAAAGCCTGGCGCTCTAAAGGTCCTTCAAGATGTCGACCCGCTCGCCAAACGTCGGCCCGACGTGTCCCACACACCTCTGTCCGAGCCTGTGTCCGACCTCGACACACTCATCGAGGCTCTTGCCCAACACGTGTGCGCCCAAGAATCCACCGGCAAAGGCATCGCCGGCACCGTTGGTGTCGACGATTTGGTCGTCGGCGAGCTTGGGCACGGGGTACGTCTTGGGGTTCGCGTCCGAGGTGGAGAGGTTGCATTTGCCCGGGTGGGAAGAGGGAGAGGAGGAGGCGACGAGGGTGGATTCGGCGCCCTGGGTGATGATGACTAGCCTCGGGCGGCTGGCGTTGGATTTGGGAAGGTTGGCGATCGCGGTGGCGATTTGGGCGACGGACGAGTCCTGGACGGATCGTGTCAGTGAGGGGCTTATTGGAAAGGATAGGGAAGGAACTCACGGCCATGCCCTGGGCCTCGGCGTACGACGCCGCCTCGGACTCATTCCCGATCAAGATATCGACATAGTGCAAGAGCTGATCCAGCTGCACCTTGAAGAATTGCGGAATGAACGGCGCGCTCAGGTTGAGCGCGACAACCTTGCCGTGTCCGGCGGCGGCCTTGGCGACCTCGATGGCGGACTCGATGCCGTGGGTGAGGAAGAAGCCACCGATGTAGAAGAACTTGGCGTGGTCGATGTAGGCCTTGATTTCGGGCTTGGCGAGGTGCGAGGGGGAGAACTTTTCGGCCGCTCGGAGGGTGGTGACGAGGGAGCTGCGGAAGCGTTAGCGAATCGCGACGCCGCGACAGGAGACTGGAACTCACCGATCGTGTCCGGTCAAAACGACGGCACAAGCGCCCGTCTTGTCATCCTCGACAACCTGATACGCACTGACGACGCCTTCCTTCTCATTGGCCTTATGCAGCTGCTCCGCGAGCTCGTCCTTGCCGACGGCGCCGACGTAGACGACGTGGTTGGAGGGCAAGACGTACGCGGCTGCTCGTGCGGCGTTTTGTGCGGCTCCGCCGGCGACGTAGGTAACCTGGTAGTCCTTGACGACGTCGTCGTAGCTGCAAGTCATCAGCCATCCTGTACGTTGACTTGAGAGAAACGCAAACTCACATGCCCATGTGCTTTTCGTCGGCGAGAATGGCATCGTTGGCCTTCAAGTCGTACTTTTTCAACAGGGCTTCGCCGTTGCTGACCTGGAGATCGAGCAGCGGGTTGCCCATGCAGAAGAGAAGAGGGTGGGTGGGAGCGGCCATTGTGAACGAGTATGTGTGTTTTGGGGAGAGAGACGGAGGGGCCTATCGACCGAGAATGCGCGAGCGTGAAATCGAGAAATGGCAGGGCACGGGCACGCACGGCACGGTGGCAGTCACTAGCGCGGATCCGCTTGTTATGCTTAGGTAATTCCCTGTCATTTGGATCCGACACATGGATGGCCTCGAGCATCCCGCAATTCGGATCAAGATGAGCGAGTTGGTCGTCCAGCCAGCGGGTGATTCCCCGATCCGATTTCGGCCACTTGCTGCCCGCCATGACCGATCCATCCCACGCCAACGCACGCGTATGTGCACACCTCCATGCATGCTCCGCCGACGAAATCAAGGACCTCCAGGCGCGGTACAGAAAGGTGATCAACTGGTGCGTCAGGGAGGAGATGGATCCAACAACGTATACGCCAAGCAAGGTGCGCCTCATTCCCCCCTAACCCCCCGTGCATCAATCCTCAGCTCACCCCCTTCATAGGACTTCAAAAAGCCCAAACGCCCTTTACCAAAATGCCACCACTGTCACACCACCTCGCCCCGCCCCTCGGTATGCCTCCAATGCGACGTCGTCTCGTGCCGGAAAAGTATCGTCATCAAGCGTCCGGCACGCACGGTAGGGGACAGCGCACGAGGCACAAGTAGGGCGCCGCCGGGTGCCGCGATAGGCGACAAGGGCAAGGGCAAGGTGCGGAAGATGGTGGTGGATCATCCGGGAATGCATGCGCGGACGTCGGGTCACGTGTTTTGTCCGTCGCCTCATTTCCCTCGGGCGTCCAGATTATCCCGCTCACTCGTTGCCTCTCTTGTAGCCGTGGATGCGCTGACGGGCGCAATATATTGTCATCCGTGTGATGATTTCGTCCATGCCGAGATTATCGATACGTGGCGGAACCGTGCGTTCCGGACGATGGAGGAACGCTCCGATATATCCGTCGATGGTACGTCGCCGAGGGTTTCCTCCCGATGGCAGACTCGCTCATGTCCGCTCAGAGCACGGCAAACGCGTGAAATTCAAGGTATGGAAACCTACGCCGGAGGAAAAAGCAATCCTCGATAAAAGCACACCCGTACGCTGCCACTGTACGTACCCACGTTCCCGCTTCCTCTTCTCGACCCAACAACAACCCCTCTAGCAATCCGCCCCCTCCTTAACCTCTCCCAAACATGCTTCCTCTCTGCCATCCTTCAAGCATTCTTCCACAACCCGCTCCTCAAGCAATACTTTCTCAACGAATCCCACAGCCGGCGCGCATGCGAGGCGCGCAGACAGGGGAAGGCGAAGGATGATGCCGTGGCGGCGGTAGGGGCGGTGGGGGCCGTCGGGGAATGTATGGGCTGTGAAATGGATACGGCGTTTATCGAGGTTTGTCCGCTCCCAATTTCCGCGAATCGCGGGGCTGATGTTTCCACCCACCTGTAGGCTTATACAGGCGAGGGCACTCCGTTCGGGCCGACGGCGTTGCTGCTCTCGATATGGAAGGCGAGTAACGAGTTGGCGGGACACGAGCAGCAGGGTGAGCCTCGAGTATTCCTCGCGCCAAGGAAAGACCGGCTGATATGCCCCCCCCCCCCCCCCCGGAGACGCACATGCATTCTTCCTCGCTGCGCTTAATCAGCTGCATGTACACAGCGGGAACGACGACACGAAACACGTGCATTGTCCCTGCATCGCGCGTGAGTCCTCCCCCCGCAGCTTTTTCATTCAACGCAAACCTAATACCGACGCCGCTAGACCGCGCATTCGCCGGCACCCTCCTCTCCACCGTCACCTGCGCCTCCTGCGGCGCACAGACACACACCGAAGACCCGATCCTCGATATCAGCTTATCCCTGCAATCGGCCCATGCCGGAGCGGGAGCGCTCACGCTCGGCGAGTGTTTTCGCCGGTATACGGCCGAGGAGACGTTGAGCGGCAAGGCGTATACGTGTGCGCGGTGTCGGGCCGTGTCGAGCGGGACGGTGGGTCGTTACACGGGCGTGCGCTTGGTGGAGATTGTGCTGATTTGCGAGGGTAGAGCGCGACGAAGCAGTTGTCGTTCAAGCAGCTTCCGACGACGCTGGCGATACAGCTCAAGGTCAGCCGCAGACGTTTCTTTGCACCCAGCCGATCATGTTGACGCCTGGGTTTTGCAGCGGTTTGAGCAGAATTCGAGTAATCTGGCCAAGGTGGAAACAATGGTGACGTTTCCGACCGAGCTCGATATGCGGCCGTACATGCACGACGCGATCAATGGGTAAGCCGATCCGCCCTTCCCTCGCATCCCCATTCTGACCTTTCCCGCTGGTTTCTAGGCAACAAGATACCCTGCCGCGCGAGATGTACCGCTACCAGCTCTCAACCGTAGTCACGCACGAGGGCAAGCTCGATAACGGGCACTATTGGGCCAACGTCCGCAGCGGGTGCGAGTGGTTCCAGTGTGATGATGAGAAAGGTGCATCCCCTCGAATCCTCCCGATGATAAAACGAATGCTAACATGTTGCGGATGAAAGTGACATCGACGTCACTGGCACAGGTGTTGGGTCAAAAGGCGTACATGCTGTTCTACGTCAAGACTTCGATCGCGTATGGGTCCGGTCAGGTGTGATAGGATCGCAAGGCGAATAGGATTTGGAGGCAGGCCGTTTTTTCGGCGATAGGTTGTGCCACGTGCATTGTTCATAGGATCGCAGCAAATTTCTTGATATGCGAACATCTTTTTGTGTTTTACCGGACTTTGATTCTTTGTGTGTTTCGTGCAAATCTCGGTGTTTGTGTTCACGCTCACAACAACTTCTGCGGCGGAGTCGACCACCAAATGACGGACGGACTCTGAGCTTCGTCGAAACAATTGATCGGCAACATTGGCAGCAAAGCCTCAATCCAAAAGGCTGTTGCTCTAACAGATACAACTTGGGAGAAACAAGATCTTCCATCCTACAGAGCAAAGTCGTTTAAAGAAATTATTCACTAGTCTCTTCGATCAAGAGGAAAACGCGATCCGACGACATTTTGCGGGTGAGCGAATCCGAATCATGGAATCCAGGCGCTATATTGCCGAGCGTCTCATGAAAATCAGTTGTTCCGTCTTACAAAGTCCCTCTTTCATTCGATGCCGTACTCACCTGACTCTCACTTACTCTTCCCCTTTATCTCCTTTTCATTCTCGTCTTTCACCATATCTACCAGCGCTCGCCGCATCGCCGCGCTTAATTGTCCATCTTCCCCTCTCTCATGCTTCCCCGCCACAACCCATCGCACGGTGTTCCAAACGTCCGCGCATTTCGCGGGCACCTTGTACACGGGACTCGAAAAGGGGTGAATCCAGCCGTAGCGGTTCTGGAACGGATCTGCGAATCTTGACGGTCTTCTTCGTTGGAAAGGGCGTAGATTTTCGCCTGGGATGTCGTTGGGTAGTAGATGTATCCTGGAGGGTGGAGCGAGTGATATCGTTCCGGCGGGAATGCGTATGGGTCGAGAGGGACAGGTACCGGTGTCGGTGCGAGAGGTTTGATGAGAGGAGGGTTGCTGAATTGCGCGGGCCAGAATGTGGATGGCGCGTCTGATGATGAGGGCTTCTCAGACGGGGCGAACCACTGAAGCGAGGACATCGAGTTGTGAAGCAAGGTCACAGGCAGATGCCATCGGACTCCTCGTGAAGAGGTGATGTGCGCTAGCATGTGCGGCTCTAGACACCGAGAGACTCGAGTCAGCCTTTTGTCGGGCTTTCGCATCGATGCTGTGATGGAAGCCTAAAGATGGTCATGATCGAACACAAAGGGAGCCGCTGTTTTGGCTTTTGACCCGGTACGACAACGCTCGGGAATGAAGTATTCTCCCTCCGTGGACGACATGTCATGTATCGAATAGGGTCGACCAGCCCATGAATCATTTTCAAGCTCAACAGCTATGCTGTAGAGCAACATGGCATGGAGGATTCCGCCTGTAGCTCTATGACTCAGTCCGGACTCTACAGGCTCGATCTTCGGGACGGGTGCGCATGCGAGTTGAGGACGAAAATGCTCTGTTCTCATCGCACTATGATATCATTCGCGGAATAACCAGATACAAACTATGTACAGAGTGCTCCACCTGCCTACCGTGATGACTGGGCAGGGACTCTCGTCGCCGAAAGCCCCTTTCAACTATGACTTAGGCCATCCGAGCTCTTTTATTTGGACCCTCTCCCCAAGATGTACTTAGAGGATCGGTCTCATCCTCGTTGCCTAGTCCCGATCCATCTTCGGAGAAGAAAGAGATCAGTGGTGACCCACAAGACATATCAGTCGAGGCTTCGGTAACATACCTCGTGGCGGTTCAGTCGATAGGTATGATGTCTTCCGGGAGAGATTTCCGCCGGTTGAGTTACTCACGTCTGATGAGGTGAAGTCAAACGAAGGTGCCTCGCCAGGAGTGTTCAGAGGACCAGGTGGTCCAAACGGGTATGTCGTTTGCGCCACCGACCTGTCGAACAGTGCTGCACGCAAGCGTGACACAAACAAAGCGAGAGTTAATCACTGCATATCGACTGTGCACCTGCATTCCGCAGCCTCTGTGGCTTATGATCTTATCATAGCTCACCTGTACCATTTCGTGCCTGATCGAACGTCACCCATTCCTGTAACATAGGCTGAGCCCCTGGGGTTGAGAGACTGGCGTGCGTGCTCGTCGAGTAGACTTCTGGTCCTTGTGTTGGCCCTGCAGCATTCCTAACATCGGTGATAGAAGTTACTCTTGTAAATTGGGTGTGTACACTGTCCTCCTGTGCCGAAGCGATGGTGTCACTGGGGTGCGAAGAGATGACATGCCCTGATTGGGGTTCTGGGGTCAACTCAAGCCGCGACCGACTCCTCCTTCTTGCCATGTTCAATTCGTGGGTGAAGAACTGAAACACATTGATACCGCTGGTCTCTCGCCACCTTTGTTCCGACTGCGCTTGTTTCCGTTTCCCTTGTCTAATTCTGTTTAGGGCCGAAAAGATGTGTTCCAGCAGTTGGGGATCTTCTGCAGTGTCGACTGAGTCAACGCCAACCTGTCCAATTTTGTAGGACTGCATAGCGAGTCGAGAGACGCGTAACACAGCTTCCCTGACTTCGCGTGTGTAAACCTTTTTGTCGGCTGTCCGACTGCGTCCAAGATGAGGCTCTCTACAGTAGGTCCTCTCAACCCCAGCACGGGGTGCTTGTTTGGACAACTTCTGGGTACCGGGGGCGTTTGGAGTGCTGTATACACCTTCTGGATGCAACCCTGAATACCTGCCTCGCTTGTAGCTTTCCAAGTTAGTTTGCAGCAACAGCAATAGAGCTTCCAGGGCGCCATCTAATTCTGCAAACCTAAGGCGACCTGGCCTCATCATTCCTTACCCAGTGGGCACGAATCTTTTGAAGATTGCTCTTGTTTCTGATCACCGGTTTAGACACCGTTTCGAGTCCCCTAGGTGGCGGAGAACTGGAAGGTCGGATTCGACGAAGCTATGGGCGATGATTTGTATACCAGCTGCTGGAGTCGAGTTAACTTTCGCCTTATGTTCGTCAGCAACCGATCGGTATATATCTGCAGTGATGGGACTGATAAGCAGGGTTAGTCTCCTTTCAACGGCTACTCTTTGCATCCAGGGATCAGGGAGGACAAACGATGTGACAAAGGGGGCCACAAAACACTCTTCAAGGCTTGCCTGGCCGCTTCTGCTGATCATGAGTCTCATATTCGCCATCACCCCCAAACTTCGAGGCTCAATCAAGCTTCCTTTGTAAAGTAATCGTTCGATACCAGGATGTCTGAATTATGGCTTGTGACAGAAGAGATAAGTCAAAAGTAGCCAAAGCCGGTGACTTCGGCGGGTATCCAATGTCTTCTTCACAGTGAATTCTTACGGTCAAGTAATAATCCTTCACAAAAGTCAAGGGGTAGCCGAGAAGGGGATTCAGAGCCGAGAGAACCTTAGATCTCAGCTGCATATACGATTTATCAGAGAGAACAAGCCATATACCCGATTGCGCCTGAAGTACGACTCGCCGCAGCCGTATTCCAACCACTGTTCCATCCCGGGACACTATACTTGGGAAGCGGCCCTCATTTGTCTTATGATGTAGTGGAAAGACCTAAGACCTTAGCATCATTGGATTCACGATTAACGGAAAAAGAGATAGAATACTTCCAGCGCTTTGCTCTAGCGACAGATTTATCTTCCGAATGGGCGCCTGTTCACCTACCAAAAATCGCTAGCGTCAATTCAGCGCTCTCCCCTGACGTTTCACTTTGCTTTGCACCCGACTCGCGCACCACGCTTCGTTATGAAACAAGCCACGTTGATACTCCAGCCATAAGCTAGTCACAATAGCTAGTCGAAGCATTGTCGTGTCTGGTCAACGCTTCCAGCGATTGCAATAGTCCGCAAGACGATGTCAAGACACATTCGACACCGTGAGCGGTGCGACAACATAACTCAATGAACAATAGCATCATTCTTTTGAGAATCTGCACAGAAAAAATTGCATGAATTCGCGATTAGGCCCGTGGAAGCCGAATGGAAGCTGCGATCGATCACAGATTTGAGGATCTTGAAAGCTGATCTCGAAGAATGGTAAGAGATGCGATATCATGTTCACCTGACTTTGATTCGCTTCTCCATCCCGTTCTTCGTGCGCCGTTATTGGTGGCCAATATGCCGGAGCCGGCATCCACCTATTCGTATTCTGAGTACACTATCGCGCCCTCCGAAGCCTCTCTGAATGCAAGGTGGTACAAACAAATACAGCGATGGACAAACGACTTGTCACCAGATTCAGCATCGAATACTGGATCGACCTATCCGTGTCACCGGGGTACCATCGTCTCACTGAGACACGCTCGGGAAGAAGACGACGCAACAGAACGAGGAACGGTATTACCGACACATTCGGTATCGAGGAGGGCGAGTTTAGCGGAGAGGAGGCAATGGGAAGAAAAGCAGGCGGAGTTTGCCCGAAGGGCCGCTTTACAAGGTCTGCGTCATCACTTGGATTGCCATTTGCCAAGGAGTCGGGCTGATACCTCAATCATTGCAGAAGGTCTCCCGAAGATCGACGAACTCAAGGTTGGGGTCAAACCCTCAGATCACAGGACCGATAGGAGATCTGTCGTCCGAGAAGACAAACACGCCTTGACCGGGAAAGAGATTCCGCTCCCGGGACTTATTGCGCTGCCACGCGCACATAAGAACCAGGGTCTAGGCAACCGCATATCGGTATCAGTTTCTCCCGGCAAACCTTCTGTCAAGACCTGCAATTCCGACACGGCTCAAGTAGAGACGCTGCAGGTAGACACCTCGGTCGTAGAACGAACGAAACAACCTTTCAGGGGGAGAAGACCTCCAACGCCGTATCATCCCCCATCGAACCTGGCTTTGACCGAGATATCCGAGGGTAGTGTTACAGTCGACGGAAATGAGGAACATGATGAGGTAAGTCATCCCTTAGCTCGGACCGAACCTGCTGTCTTCCGGGCTTATAGCATGTTCTTTTCTCCCTTATAGGCGCTTACAAAGCTAGAGACAGCCGAGGCCCTAAAAGTAACGGACTCGAGGTCTCGACTTCGCTATCCGCCTCCCATATCGCGCAAAACAGGGTCAGCAACTAAAGTCCAAACGCATTCCGACCCGGTGAGACACCAACCGCAGAGCCATGTTAGTTCGGGTTTCGAGAAAGAGTCGGACCATTCCATGGCTTCTCAAAGAGAATTTCGACCCATACTTCGACCTTCAAGCCCGCCGACAGACCATTCTTCTTTCCCGCCACTTCCAATAAACCTTCGGGATATGACTGTCGTCCCGGAAGACAGCATATCCAGAGTCATTCCGCCTAGACATGCGCTCAGAGACAGACACGACAGAAGGAGCGAAGACGATCAAAGGGGACGAAGGCCATACCGCCGACCAGATCAAGATCGACGAAGGCAACATACACGTAGCCGAAGAAGATCTCCCCAGCACTCGGGGTCGGACTCTGGCTCGGATTCGAGCTCAACGACTTCTAGATCACAAGCCGCTTCTGCCAGGAGCTCGCCACATATGGCGTCCTTTAGGAGGCATACATTGTCGCCTGGGATTCCTTCAAGGCGCTCTGCCTTGACGAGTCCTCCATTGCGGATGATGTCCCCCGCGGTATCTAGCATTAGGCCTTCAGTGACCACCGGCTTCCCATACCTGGCACAGCCTTTGCCAATGTCGCCCATGTCGCCCATATCGCCGAGACCGCATTCCGTTCCTCCTGTCCTCTTCAATACGCCTTCTGTGTCCAGCCACCAGTGGTCGATCCCTCCAAGCTTTCCGTCGGCCAATCTTTCAACACTTTCAGCGATGCTAGCGCAATGGCCGTCTTTTACAGGTACAGCCGCTCAAATGGGCGCACATCCGTATTCGCCTCCATTGCAGCCTTACATAAGCGGCATGTCATTGCAAGGTCGCCAATTGGGTCCGAATCCGCTTCAACTACGAGGATCTACCATGTCTGCCGGTGTCGTCCCGCCTGCAAAGACTGGCGGTATGCGCCGACCACCGGTACCGTCGCGGACCGGCTCCATGCCGTTACCACGCAGAGGAACCTCGACGGGAACCACGAAAGACAGGTCAGTCACTTATTGCTCCGTACTCGCGATAATCAGCTGAGGATACCCCAATACAGGACTGCTAGACGTTCGATCGGTACAGCGGGTCAGGGCATGACTCCTCGACCACTTCCTGTCGCGTCAAAGGGAACGTTACCGGATTCTCGCGCGAAGCAAGGGCTCGTCAGAAGTCCCTTGCGTCGACCAGATATCCGTGCAGTCAATCCCGTGCCAGTACAGGGGACAGGAGCGGGGAATAGTGCCGCCAGGCAGCGCACGTTGAAACCGGTTGTCAGACCGACTCCTCCTCGCGCCGCAACTCGTGCCAATGGGCAGACACCTAGACGGGCACAAGGATCCGTAAAGACCGTAACTGCAGCAAGACCGCGACCACAAGCGGATGGAGGGAAAGGATTTGGGTGGATGAAGGATCTGTTGCCACCGTACGGACGGCCGTTGCAGTGATGACTGCTCGTTGATTCTTGATTTGCTGTATGCGGATGTGATTCCTGTACTTGCGACAAGCGGGGAGCGAGGATTATGTTGAGATGCAGCTTAGGCCGTTCTGTGTATTCGAACGTCGAGATCCTAGGCGATGGCGAGTATGACACGCGGCGCCATTGGTAGTGGTGTATAGGCGCCAATATGATAATTCTGTTATGATCATCGCAAAGATCACAACGGCCTACCATCCCTTCCCGGCTGCACCTTCAACCCCTTTTTCCCACCCCGCATCGCCAAGCCCTTGCCCTGTCCACCCATCGGCGCACCCCTCCCCGCTCCCCGTCCACCCAACCCTCCCGGTCCCGCCCCGCCACCACCAACACCCGCATCCCTACCCGCCATCGGAATCCCCTGCGCCATCAACGCCTCCAAATTACTCTTCTCCTTCTTCTTGCGCGTCTTGATCCCCAACTGCCGCTTCGCACTCTCGAGCGCCTCTTCCTGCGCCGCTTGACGTTCCTTGGCGAGTTGCTGGGGTGTTTTGGGAAGGCTGTTGGCGTCGACGCCTACGCCGGCGGGAGAGGCGCCGCGGAGACGGATGCGGCCGTCCGGGAGGTGTTCGGTGATGACGGGCGATGCGGCCGGGCGGTATTTGAATTCGTCAGAGTACCTGCGGAGATCGCTGTCAGCAATAATGCAGAGACGATAGCGCGCGACGGGTGCTTACCTCGACGCGTAAATGATTTTGGGCTTCTCCTTTCCCCCGAGCCATCCTTGTTGATAGCTAAAGTACGCGCTGACGGCGAGTAACAGCATGAACAAGGTCCTCCATAGCCGCGACCGGAACTGTCGAGCTGGCGATGGCTGTGCTTCGGATGACGTCGACATGGTCGGAGAAGCGGTACTTGGCTCGGCCGGAGCGGCTTCCGCTGTCTGACGGTGGCGGATCTCGGAGGCCATGGTGGGGTTGTTGGTATGGCGATGTATGAAAGGTGACTCTGAGCATTCCAGAGTGGATCTTGAACTAAACTGCCAAGACGGAGGTGCCCTGCGAAGTTTCGGGCGCACCGCGTAATCCAACCGCGACCGCGACGCCTCAATATGTCTCATAATGCATATGGGTCGCATGAGCCGTGAAGTGGTCTCGTCCAACTTTCCGGGAGGCATGACCACCGCCAGAAAGACGGAAGATGGTCTACATCTCTTGCCTCTTCGAAGACGATTCAACGGTGCAGACGCTGGGCAGGAGGCAGGAGAATCAGCCGGCGTCCTCATGCTTCCCAGGCAATCCGGGACGAGCTTAAAGCGGACCAGCAACGAAAGGATACGCTGTGACTTGTACACCAGACATTGAGGAAGATTGCTATGACGCCGTAGCTACACACACTGATTCATTGCAAGCTTTCGCAATGAGGAATCTTTAGCCGTGAGGCGTTTCCTCTCACGAAAGGCGAAAGTGATAGCGCGCTGTTCGTCCAGCAGAGAAGGTCTGGAATGCGGCAGCAGAACGCCCGAGAAGAGCTCGACGCCTCTCAGTATGGAAACACCTAAAACCCGATGCATAGCGTCGACGTTATCGGCCACTCGCAATGCAACTCCTTGATTGCGCCACCGGTCCTCCTTTATGTTTTTTTTTACCTACAAGGGAAGGCACCAGGGGGACCAGCGGATAGCCATGATAAGGCGGGTGAACGAAGGATATAAGCCAATTAGTACACATGTTTTAAAACCTATGGCGCCGTCATACTGATCTTTAACCCCCTTTCGAATTCTTGTTCCGCAAATCAGTTCAAGCTATTCAACCATGTACTCTAAGTACGCACGAACATATCACGTGAACATTCCCAAGGGATATCGCGGGGACATCCTAAGCTCTCGAGGATGGGTTTCCAGCACAAGCGAAGGGTCTTCGTCGATATTATCTCATGCGCTTTCCAAATTCTGTTCGACGTTTTCATCCCAATCCCGTGAAGAAACGGTCAATTCCGACAGTTCCCGATCAAACATGTTGGAGCCTGTAAGGGGATGGGGGCGAAAATTTGTGGCAAAGGTTCGCCAATTCAAGCCCAGCCGCCAATCGACTGGAAATTCGGCTCGGAGCAGGCGTCTCAACCGATCCAACTTGCAGGGGTACCCTTCGACACAAGGGTCCCTCGTAAGCGGATTTGTCAACACCGATACTAGCCCTGGAGACCCGTTCTCTGGCCCAACGGGACACATGCTGCGCCCCTCGAATGAAGAACGATCACCTATTCCCTCCATTCAATGAGAGAGATGGCAAGACGCCCCTGTTCCGTCAAGGCCTGAATCCATTGCGTTCGTCCCTCACGGGCCAGAGCGACCCAAACGCATCGCTTACGCAAGGCACACGGGTTCCGATGCAGAAGCCTCTGTCCGTCCTGGTGGAACTTCGCTCTCATCGGCAAGCCAAAGAAGGTCGCCCAGAAGGAGGACTTTACAACGCTTTGTCGAAGCTCTTCTACAGAACGGTAATCCTGACCGATTTCCCGGAAGGCCATTGACTCGCGCCAGCAGCACTGTATCCAGTGGGGTGTCTTCTTTCGCCAGTTCCGTTCAGCTGACGCGGCGACCGTCCCGAGAGTCCGCGGTCTCGAGTCTCAATTCAATGGAGGCGGAACCTATCGACAAACCTCACGACAAGCGTGGCGTCTCCGCCCCAGCGAGCTCGGGGGGTAAAGCTGAGGTGGGACCCCCTACTGCATACCGCTCGACCTCGTCGCCAAGCCACACTCGGGTGGAGCGAGGCCACCCGGAACTCTCGCAATAGGGCGAGACTCCTAGTCGAACTCCGTCATCTGAGTCGTTAAAACGTCCGACCGAGGAGAAATTCTCTTCTCCAGGAGTGACCCTTCCCACAACGACCGATGGGACTCGCGATTCGAAGAATCTAGAGGAACAGCCTTTTCTACCAGAAGTTAACCTCGGCGAGGCTTTCTCTGAGGATGTTTCAAGCCTAAATCAATCTCCCCACAGCGAAGTCAAAGAGACGTCAGCGGAAACCTGGATAGATGCCCTGAAGGGTTCACAATCGAGCGATCTCCTCGGCGGGTCTATGGAGCAGGATGAAACACTGAACAAACTTGGGCGCGGCTGCCGATAAACGATCTTTGCGATATTGGTTCGAAACCGATGAAGACACGCGCCTCGCTGATCTCGGAATCAGTCCAAAGGAGTATCAAGCTCGAATGCGCGCACTGGGTCATACGGCTGTCAGTCCTACGTGAGGAGTCGGCTGCGCTCATGCCATTCCTGAAACACGGCATCGCATCAAGCCAAGAACGAGCCTCAAATGCCCCCAAAGTCCTTCGTACTTAGACCATCACTTCTTCTTGTAATTCCCGCCTCACAGAGGTCTAATGAAACCTTGTAGCTATTTCCATCCATGACAATGTCGTCTTCTTGGACAGAGGCCGCCGCGAGGCGTGTGAAGATGTTCTGCCGACGACCGTTCTCGCGTCGACTCTTCCCCTGCCCGCATGACAGGTATCCGGATTCCAGACACGATAGCATTCATTGGGTGCCAAAGGCTGTGCATCATAACATCCCTCCAATGTCGCCTGCATTACCGCGGCTGAGAATTTGCTGATCCCCATCATATGATGTCACATATCAACTATGAAGGATTTCCCATCGCCAAGCCAAAAAGTGTCGCTCAGAAGGAGAACTGCATATCATTTTACCAAGCTGGTGCACAAGCTACGACAAAGGTAGCCCGGACAGCCTTGCGATTGATTAATACTGAAGTATGCTTTCTTCACTCAGACAAGGCAATCCAGTCTGTACTTCAAGTAATTTGTCATTCTCTTTCAATCGTCCCAGAAACTGTAAATGAAACCAGATATTCGTAGTCCGCAAAGCAAATTAGATTGGCAGGAGCTCGCATAAATCCAGAGTCAGATATAGATAATTCGCAGAAGAGGGATCAACTAATTGATCAAGCTTCGTGCAAGGTATTTTGGTGATGACCTCTGGATGCAGCGCCTCGCTTTGTGCTTCATCCAGCCAGAAGAACCAGGATAGAACGTGATTGGTCGTATGATGGATGCTGTATAGAACCGCGTAGATCAGCAAGCATGTGAAATGATGCAGCTCAATACACTGTACGAAGAATCGCAAGGTGACCTGCAACGAGAGACGAATCGCGAGTGAAAGGATAGATGTCGTCGTGGCGGTGTAGGCAAGCAGTAATGAAACGATGATTGCAATCAATGGCGGAGTATATCGTGCTTCCTTTTGAGAAAAAGAGCCGTACTTGGCGCTTTCTCTCTATACCAAGCGCTTTGCTCCGTGGGAAGCGGATGGACCTCAGAATTACACCAACATACCTCCTTTGTGAGCGATTTGCCTGCAGGGGTCATGTTGCAACACTTGCCAAGTACCATATCTCAGAGCGTACAAGTGTACATATGCATATGCGCGCCCCGCGCCTAACAAGATTTCGCTTGCCCCCAATTTCATACTCTTCTTACGCTCTAGTCAACTCACCCTCCTGTCGATCCTATTGCCCAGATTGCTATGCCAGGGTCCACCAGCCGGTCTCGGCTTACCTCTCCAGAACATCGCTCAAGCTGGATGTCATCTTTCATCGAATCCTGGTCGCGGATAACGTCTCTCGTTCACCCGACTATTTGTGATACTGTCAGTCTCGGCTTCGAAAGAGTCGATACCTGTTACCGCCCTTCCAGCCCCCACACAGATCATAAGTCAGAACCAAAGTCGTCCGAGGAGCCGTTTCCTCATCAAGCATATGCGTATAAAGACGAACATCAGGCGCGGAAATGCTCTCTCGTTTGCAATCTATCTGCAACACGTCTTGACCCTATGGGTAAAAATGATACGGGTAAGTCCTCCAGGGCTTGATCAATCGTCATCACTCCTAACCCCTGATCTTCCCAACACGTTCAGGTTCTTCCCACCGGGATTTCCATCAAGAGGAGGCTGATGATGCATCCTCTCCTGTTCGAGCTCAAGACACATACGAGTGTGCCGACCCTAGAAGCCTTGCATACAGCAACCACCCGGCCAGCCAGCGGGTAGCGTGGCCGCTGAGCGGCCGAGATGACGAGGGTTACTGGTCGGGGCCTGAAAGTGGCTCAGCCAGCCCGACCAGTGCTGAATTCACATCCGCTCGTACAGACACTGCCAAAACCCTTGATGGCGACATCTCCCCCAAACCCTTTGTCAACTTCAGTCGGCCATTCCCCAAGCGTGAGCACGGATTGCACCGGCCATCCGCGCAGATCCCCACAAAGAACAGCTCAAGGCAGCGAAATGCTTCTCGACTGGTTGAGCCGCGCGAAATGCGTCCGAGATCGACTTGTACGACGATGGCGAGCCGACAGACGTCCTCCAGCTTGAATCTGTACGATCTCGCCAACTCCCAACAGGGCTCTGTAAAGTCCCAGACTGTTGGACCGCTATATCCAGACACGCTTGAGTCTGTTCCCCGCGATCAATCAATTCTGAATGAGAACGTACACGAAGTAGTACCCGTTCAGAGACTCCTGGAAAAGGAACGCAAGCGACCTCGCGTTCCAGTATGGCATCCCAAGACTGCAGAAGAACGCTCGTTGGATCCTAGATACTGGCTTCCCAGATTCAGCGATATGGCAGACGTGGCGGTGAAGGATGGCGCGCTGAGACGTCCTGGAGCGCCCTTCGCTGACCAGGTAGAGGGGCGCTTCAAATACTTTAAGACCGCGGAAGGTTACAAATCGCTCTCGGACCGAGGAAAGGTGATAGCGAATGTCCGTCAGCTGCATCGATTCGCCAGGGGTGAGACCGAGACCTATGAGGGCTTTTCTCCGCCTAGACCGCCGAAAGGCAGCAAGAAATCTCCACTGAGGCGTCTACTACGAAGGACACTGAAAAGGAGAAACTAGTAGAGGTGGTGTTCCGCTGCAAGGAGGGTCCCGGGAAGGGGCAAAGCGACGGAAAATATCTTGGGTGCTATACGTATAGCTTTCTATACCGCTTCATACTCTGGCTTCATAGTTCAATGGAAAGCCTTGTTGGGGCGATAAGGAGTTGTAGCAGGTTTCGTAAAGTCTTCGAAGTGATCGTTCGCCGAACTCACCCGCGCCGTCGAATAGTTGTCGGTTTTGAGTGACTTATGAATCATCATACGAACACATATTGTCTCTTCGGTTCCCATATATTAGAAATGTTCAACCATACGTCATTGCACCAAACGTCTCTGGCTCTCCTTCTGTGTTACGGCAAGACTTCAGCAAGAACGACAAGAACGGACAATAGGAGCCAGATCTGTCGCGTTTCAGATGTCGGAATCAGCGCATCAGCCATGATCGAGACCCTGATGCGTTCTGTTTGTCTCCGATCATGGTGACCTCAGCACATTAATCAGTTGTCAATCAATCGCTGGTCATCTACGAAGTGCTCCGCGCGGTTCATCACGACAGCCATGGCGGTCCCATGGAGTCACTGGCCAGACCCGACTGGCCTGCCCGTGATTGCCGCAAACGAAGCGCCGGAGGCAAGGGCGAAGCGACAGCAGGAGACAGATGCGGCGCTACATGGCGTTGTCAAGGCGAGTCTCAAGAACCTTGACTGCTTTGTTCTGACCCAGGAACCATATCCAGAACTATGTTGAGCGGGCTTCGAATGGCGAAGATCGATATGCGGAGCCTGTAGAGCTGGAGACAATAAAGACCTATGCTGCATATCCGTAAGCAAGAACAGATGATTGTGGTAGCTTAGGTAACTACGCTAAGTCGTCTTGATAGTTCGCTGCTCAACACCATCATCCAAGCTCTTCTTCCTCGACTCGGGCAAGGCTACCCGTACAACATCAAAGCCCTCGATATCCTCATCCACCTCCTTCAAGCACACCTTCTTCCTCACCCGGCATACTACCCACCGACAAGCCTGCTCTACGCACCGATCATCGAACTCGCCAACATCAGCTCACGAGACGATCCGACTGGCATCGCAGGACACGTCAAAGCGAAAGCCGATGAGTTTCTGGTGGGTATCGGGTACGAGGTGAGGTTGGGAAGCGCCTGGGTTGGCCGAAGCCGGACAACAGATTGGGGAAGTAGCGCTTGGATGGGGCTCGATACTGCGTCACCATCTCCGTGGACAGGAGAAGGCGGCTTCTCATTGTCGACGACAACGGTCTCCCAAGGGTAAGGAAGTACTTTCATGATCGAGCGATAGATGTCACCAACTTCTGCAGCAGGGCTCCCACTTTGAACCATTTCCAGGAGCACGCCACGAATCACCTTTAGTCCATGCAGGGCACGGAGAAGAAGTGGTCCTCGAGAAAGTGGTGGTAGACACGAACGCTGGATGGGTCAGCGTTACCCCGTTTGCTTCGACACACAGCAGCCATTGACCGACAGATCGATTGAGAAGTGACTTTTCGGTTCAAGAGATCAATTGGAGCATCGTTCCTGCGCCAGATGGCCGTTGGTGATATGGGATACAACTCGTACTTGAACACCTGGCTTCCGACTGGACAGTACGACTTGACCGCGCCAATACGGCTTCATCATATTGTCACTTTGCCACTATCTCTTCCTTCAAGCTGTACTACATATTGTGGTGACATCGCTGAGACCGATTCGTCCTTTCTTACGAGGTCGGCCGCATGTATTCCCGAAGGGAATTTATCTAAAGTTTCGGCTCGACAGTTGGCGCAATACCGCTTGGACTCCCAAAAACGTGAACAAGATGAAAAGGGAAATGCAATATTTTGCCCCCTTGACACGCTGCAACTCCTTTCGTAACCCATGACATTCCACCTTTGACGGCAGGGGTACATCTCAAACTACTTGTCCAACAGACGATCCAGAGCGCCTGACCTTCCTTGCTCAGTTCACTACTTGAGCGTTTTCGTACCGTCTCTGGCTCATGCTCAGAGCTCATAGGCGACGACTACCATGTTCTTTCGCCATCGGTGGCCGAGGAGGCGGGAGACGAGAGGTTCGGACACGATGTCTCTGCTATCCCATGAGCCACGCAGCTCTTCACATCCCTTCAGCTTCAGCGATGTCAAAAGTCTCGGATCGTCCCGACTTCGCTCAATGTTTTCGTGTTTCAGCCGTCGGTCGTCCTGACCAGCTCACGCCGCTACCAAAGCCAAAGACCGTGCAACGGTAGCCATCGAGATCCCGAGTGTTCAAGCGCAGATGGATGGAAGAATCTCCACGCGGAAAGCACGGTTCTCCATCCGCCTCGAGAAACTTTGCGATGGTCGGAAGGATTGACGGGCGAGGAGCACTCTTTCGAGTTTGGTCTTGGGCACCCGTCGATGAATCATCCACAGTCGAAATGCATCGCCGAGCCTGTTTCTCCGCCAGTATACCAAGATGTCAACGAACGCTACAAACTTGGCGACACTTACGAGGCTCGGTACGGCGGAATGCAAGAAGAGTGGAAGAAGCGCGACGAGGAGTACGAGCGAGATAGGGGACGAGAAAATGCCGAGAGTCGATCCGGTCGATATGTAGAACGTCAGGCTGCATACGATCTCTTTGCGGAAACGGTGGCCGCGGACGAGTTCGAAAACGACCTTCCTCCCACGTACAACGATGAATATTCCCCGCGCCGCAGTACAAGCGCGACCGCCCAAAGAAGCGAAGTCTTTGAAGGCGACTTGGAGAATTGTTGACATTCTATAGTGGCATGTAGAAGAGAGATTCCGAACGTAGCATCAGAATCGAGCGAGCTGGGTTCGTGCGCGCCTCTCTGAAACGAGTCATTGCTTGTACATGTCTATGATTGATCTTTCATCATATCGTCCGTCGACGAAGCGATCCACAGAAGGCAATCGCATTCAGTTTCGCCGCCCATCCCCCACTCGATGCCACCCCGCGCCGCGCCTCACCGAAAACTCTCGACCCCAATCCTCGCCACATCACACACCAGCCCCTCCATCCCCCACTGCCCCGTCAAGCTCACGCCGACGGGCCACCCATCCGCCTCGCTCGTCCCATACGGCACGGAAACGCACGGCAAGCCCGCCAAGGACGCAGGCACCGTCAGAATATCCTGTGCGTAGGAGCTTGATTCCGATGGTGGGGCGTCGAGGAGAGGGGCGGTCCGGATAGCGGTGGAGTGGAGGACGAGGTCGATGCCTTGTGACGGTGCCGGGGCGGTGTGGAGAGGGTGCGGGGAACGGAAGATGGCGTTGTAGTCTGCTCGAAGGGCGTGCCGTAGGTGCAGAGCCTTGAGGTACGAGTTATCGAATGCTCTGGCGGCGGGGGTCAGCGGGTAACGCCTCGAGGATCGACGAATGAGACTCACGTAGCCGTCAACGCATGCGTCCCCGCTAGGATCCGCTTCCGCACTTCCTTGCCGAACCCTCTTCGCCGCGCACCGCTCCTCTCCCCGGCTTGATCGCCATACCACCCGCCCCCGAACCGCGCGAGCGTGCTACTGGCCTCGGCGCACGCGAGGACGTAGTATGCCGCGAGGGAGAGCGGGATGGAGGGGATGCTGATCGGGTGGAGGGTGGCGCCGAGGGAGTGGAGGTGGTGGAGGAGGGGCGAGAGGGGACGAGGGGTTTGGGATGGAGGGAGGTGGGTTTCCTGGTATGGGACGTGAGCGGAGTCCCAGGGCGGAGCAAGAAGGGGTCTTACGATGGCAAGACCTATCCGCAGCCCGTCAAGTCGATTGCGCTCGAGTCCGCGTATCCGTGCCCGCGCGACGTTTTGCTCCTTCCTCGCGCGCTCCCTCGCCGCTCCCGAAACACACGTCGCATCCCGCGCATCCGGCCCGGAAATCACATCTAGATCACCTCAGCCCCCCTTGCGTCTCTGGCTTTGCTGTCACCCGACTCACCCAACACCACCCGCACATCCTCTACCGTCCTCGCCAGCACGCCGACACAATCCAGCGAATCCGCATACGAAACGACCCCGTGCCGACTGACCATGCCATAGGAAGGCTTCATCCCCACCACGCCGCAATACGCCGCGGGCAAGCGCACGCTCCCGCCCGTATCGGTCCCAAGGGCGGCAAAGACTTGGCCCTTTGCGACGGCCGCCGCACTCCCACCGGAGCTTCCCCCCGCCACACGCTTTGCCCCCGAACCGGGGAAGGGGTTCACCACGCGGGGCGCATAGGCCGGAACGTGCGTATTGGCGTTCCCCATGCCGAATTCATCCATGCTTGTTTTCCCCGCGATGGCCGCGCCGGCATCGAGCAGCCTCGTGACGCATGTGGCGGTGTAGGGCGAAGCAAAGGTACGGAGCGTGGCGGATGAACAGGTGGTGGGCGTGGGACGGAGGAGGATGTTGTCCTTGATGGCGATTTGCTTGTCCGCGAGGGCATGGGTTCGGGCTGGGGCGGGGAGAGGTGGGTTAGCGGCGGGATGGAGAGCGGGGAGTGAGGGGACGTACGCGTGGGGATGGGGATGGGCGCGGGTGCGCGGTGCGTGAATGCGTCAATGTGGATGCGCCGGCGTGGGATCATCGGTGTGGACTGGACGGTTCAAGAGGAAAAGGAAGCGTCGTTGGATGACCCAAGCAAGCTCGTGTTTCACCTGGCGCGCGCGCATGGATGGGATCGGGCGCACCCACGGCAGGGGGTGGGACAAGGGAATGGCGAGGTGGCGACCATCAATGTCACTAGGATGGTATGGCAGTGGCCGGATAGGATGGCTTGTCGTCGGGTATCGAATGGATACACATTGTACACATACTCGTCCTTGCTAGTCGGAGGTTGGCAAGCAGATGAGATACAAACCAAGATTTCCATAACATGCATAGATTTTGGGTTTCAGACACGCTTCTTGCATTGGCAAAGACGCTCGAATATATATCGCGTCTCTTGGATGGGATATTCCGCGATTCCCAACGTCTGCTACAGGTCCTTTTGCTCACACGATGAACCTTGAACTAGCACTCTCCCTACACTACCCGCCTTGCCACTGCACCACCCATAAGCCCTCTCGCGCGCCCCGGCACCCTCGCCCACCCTCTCAATCTCGCCTCTCTTCGGCCGCCCGCGCTTCTGCGCTTCGAGCGTGCAAGCGCAACCCGGCGAGCGCTCCTCCTCCAAGTCGAGATCGCCGTGGTGACTGGTAGTATTCCATCTCGCCATTCCCCACCATGCATCCACCACCACCACACCACCACCCGGTCGCAATGACCATGGCACAGCATCCAGCACCGCCCTCGGGGCCCTCCTCGCCCGCGACATCCACAGCCTCGTCCTCGGCGGCGGCCTTTCCCTCGCTCAACCTCACGCACCAGGACCTGCTCAACACCGCCAACGAGCTCTACCGCCGGATGGAGGATCCCGGGTTCGCGCAGGACGACGCCTACTGGACGAGCCTGCCGATTCACTTGCGCAACTTTATTCGGAATGCGTTACCGCTCGCCGGCAACGTCAGTGCCGGTTCCGGGGTCTTGCCCGGCGGAGTGCACGCGGCCGGAGGCCAACGCGCCATGTATGCGCTCGCTCAGCAGATCGTCAGTGCCGCCAATACGGGCATGGGCGCCGGTCAGCCGACGCCGACACCGCCGCCGCCGCCGTCGTCGTCGTCGTCAATGATGATGATGATGTCACAACCGGCGCAGCAGCAGCAGCAGCAAATGTCGTTGGATGATCTCGCGACGATGCCGCCCGAGGCAATGTTGGCGTATCAGCCGCAGCAGCAGCAGCAGCAGCCGGGGACGACGACCGGAGGTGATCCGCGGCAGTATGGGTTTTATACGCATCCGGATCATGCGAGGATGCCGGGGGGTATGCCGCAGCCGCAGCCGGATGAGTATCTGCAGGATGATGAGTAAGTCAGGGCGCCCGCGATTTCTCCCTTCTGGCCGTGATTGATTCCGGCGGGTTTCGCAGCGACGCCATCTCGGAGGATTCCGTGAATCAGATTCCGATGGACGGGCTCTCGATCAGCAACGGTGGCGTCGCGGATACGGCGGGGAAGAAGAAGAAGAAAAAGAAGAAGAAGCATGGGGCCGAGGAAGGGGAACGCACGGCGGCGGCGGCGGCGGCGGCGGCGCAGCAGGTGCCGCGCGCGAGAGAAGCGCAGGTGCAGAGCCAGAGAACACCGGCGCCGGTTCAGGCACAGCCTCAGGGGTATCCGCAACGGACGCAGGCGCCGCCGCCACAGCAGCCCATCCCCCTGCAAGCCGCACCGCACGCGCCGCAAACCCACCCGCAAGCCCACGCCCGCCCCACGCCCGCCGTCTCCCCCGCGCCCCACCCGCCACCGCAAGCCCAGCAGCCACCGGCGCCCGTCCACAGCTCACGCGCAGCCGGGAAACAGCCCATGCCGTATCTCCCGCCCAACGCGCCCGCCCAACCGACAAATGCGCCGGCGCAGCAGCAGCCGCATCACGCGCACCCGCACGCACAGCCACAGTCTCATCCCGCTCCGCAGCAGCAGCAGCCGCAGCAGCCCGTAAGGTCTGCGCGATCGGCGGGCAAGGCGCCCATCACCGCCGCCGCCGTCCCGCCGCCGCCGGTTCATTCCCACGCGCAACCACCGCACGCGCCACCGGCCTCGGCGGCGTCGAGTAAACAGCCTGCCGGTGGGCCCGCGGGCGGACACCCAGTGACGAGCGCCGCGGGCAAGGGCAAGGCTTCCGCGCCGAACGCGACCGTGCAGGCGACGGGTTCCCCGGCCCGCGTATGGCAGACGAGCACGCAGGAGGAGCGCGCGCAGATCAAGCAATTCTGGCTCGGGCTCACCTCGGCCGAGCGCGGGGACCTGTTACGGATCGATAAAGAGGTCGTGCTCAAGAAGATCAAGGAGCAGTCGCGGCATTCGTGCGCGTGCGCCGTGTGCGGACGGAAGCGGAGTGCGATCGAGGAAGAAGTCGAGCGGCTGTATCGGGCGTATGAGGATCAGTTGGAGCGGTTTGCGCGCAGGCAGAGGGAGGTGCAGCAGCAGCAGCAGCAGCAGCACCAGCCGGCGTACCCTGCGCTCGGGCCCGGGCCGTTCCCGGGCAGTGTCGAGCTCGATAGTACGGGCGCGATCATCCAGCCGGATGAGTTGGCGCCGCGGCGCGCGATGGACGGCGGCACCGGCGCCGGTGCAGATCTCGGCGAGGACGATGACGAAGAGTATGATGATGACGAGGACGAGGATGATTACGACGAGGATGAAGAGGAGGATCTCGTGGATGATGAGATTGATGACGGCGGGACCGACGAGGCCGACGAGGCCGAGGACGAGTACAAGGATTCCCCCGGTGCGAAACACCTCGCGCCGTCGAATCATCGTGCGGGGACGGCCGCCGGAGGCGCACATCATCATCACCATCATCACCACCATCATGCGCCAAAGGCCGCCGACGGACGGGACGCGCCGCAGGAACAGAGCGATTTCTACACGTTTGGAGACGGCTTGACGACGATCAAAGGTAAGTCTCGTCGCGCCCGTCTTGTTCGCGACCCGCCCGCTGAGCTCAGACCCTCTCCCTCTCTCCTCCCCTCTCCCCCCCGCTTGCGCCCAGGAGGTGTCCTCACGGTTGCCGACGACCTGCTCAAGAATGACTCGACGCGTTTCCTCGAGATGATGGAGCAGCTCGCCGAGCGACGGATGATGCGCGAGGAAGCGGCAATTCAGATGATGCAGGATGATGAACCGGACGAAGAAGAGGATGACGATGAGGATTTGGAGGATGATGAGGATGATGAGTGAGTAGTGCGCTTGCGTAGGAAAGCTAGTGCTGATTCGCGTAGGGACGACGAGGACGATGACGACGATGTAGGTCCGCTGTCGGCGCACGTCGACGCAGCTAACCCCGCGCAGGCTCTCACCGACGAACAGCGCACGGAAGAGGGCCGCCGGATGTTCCAAATCTTTGCCGCGAGGTTGTTCGAGCAGCGCGTGCACCAGGCGTGGAAGGAAAAGGTCCATCGTGAACAGGCCGAGGCGTTCTTGCGCGAGCTGGAGAACGAGCAAAAACAAGAGGCCGAGGCGCAGGCGCGAAAGGCAAAGGAAGCTCAGAAGAAAAAGGACAAGAAAAAGTGCGTCGCGCGATCGTCTCGGATGCACATTGCTGACCGCCTCTGCAGGGCCCAGAAAGAGCGTCAGGAAGCCGACAAGCGTCAACGTGAAGCCGAGGCAGCCGCCGAAGCCGCCGCCGCCAAGGCCGCCAAAGAGGCCCAGGAAAGGGAAGCCGCCAAGAAACGCGAGGAAGAGCGCGCGCGCAAAGAGGCCGAGAAGAAGGCACGCATGGAGGAAGCGATGCGCAAGGAGGAGGAGAAGCGCAAGCGGCTCGCCGAAGAGCGTGAGCGCGAGGCCGAGCGCGTGCGCAAGCAAAAGGAAAAGGATGAGCGCGCCCGACTCGAGAGGGAGGCCAGGGAAAAGGAGCGCAAGGTGAGTAGCCTTGCAGAATAGCGTGGACTCTGTCTGACCCTCTGCAGGAAAAGGAGGAAAAGGAACGTCTCGCCAAAGAAGCCAAGGAAAAGCAGCTGCGCGAGGAAAAGGCTCGCAAGACGGCCGAAGAAGAGGCTCGCAAGGAAAAGGCTCGCAGAGACAAGGAGGAAAAGGAGGCCAAGGAAAAGGAAGCTCAGGCGGCGGCGCAGGCTCAGGCGGCGGCCCGACTTGCTGCCCAGCAACAGGCAGCCGCCAAGAAGAGCGCGGCAATCGCCTCTCAGCAACAACAGCAGGTAAAGGCCAAACCGGCACGCACGCCCGCGACTCGTCAAAAGTCTGCGTCGCGCGCGCCCACTCCGGCCGTGACTGCGCAGCCCGCCGTTGCTGCTCCCGTCTTGACCCAGAGCTCGATCTCGGCGACGTCTTCCAAAGCCCCGGCCAATGTGCGACCAGTCAGTGCCGTTCGCGCGAACGGTCCTCCCCTCTCGATGCAGCCAGGCATGCCCCAGGGACACATGCAGTCTCAGACAGCACCGCCCATGATGCCGCCCGTCTTTTCGCCAAGCGGATCGATGCAGCACATGCACAACATGCCCTCTTTTGTCAACGGCAACATGCCGCGGCAAAACTTGTACCCGCAGGGCATGCACCTCAAGGGCGCGCCCGCCGGCCAGAATCCGTTCCCTTCACAGGTCCCTGGCTTCAACGCTCCGCGTCACATGCCGGTCAACGGCGCCGCCGCTCCGGGCTACAACGTGCCGTTCATGAACCCCGTCGGCAGTTTCTCGGCCGGACAGCCTCCGATCATGTCTCCCGAAGGCAGGAACGGCGAGTCTTCCGCTCCTAGTCCATTCGACCTCAACATTGTCGGCGGCATGCGAACCCTTGGTCTCGGCCATCCTGGCAAGCTCAGTGGCAAGTCGACCGAGGACGTCTTTTCGCCCGCGACATCCGTCAGCCAGACGCTGCCGTTGCGCGACCAGACGACGCCCGTCCTCACGGCGACGACTCCCGACTTTAGGAGCGTCTACAGCAGGCCCGACCCTATCCGCCCCATCGAACCTATTGGTCGACCTCGAGTCGCCAACGGATTCGAGACCATCGACGAAGCCGCGCCCTCGACTAGCCGCAAATCAAGCCCGCCGGTGTCTGGCCAGGCTTTGGGTTCGGCAGCACTATCAGCCGGTGCTGAGGAAGTCAAGGATATTCCAGCGCCACGACGAGTATCCAACACGGCCGGTTTGGGCGGTACATGGGCACCTCCTTCGCTTTCGACTTCGGCCTCGTGGGGTCCATCTCCCTTCGCCATGGCTCCCGGAGCAGGCATCTGGGGCGGATCCACTACGACGCCTCAGGTCGATACGCCACACTGGCCGACAGGCAGCAGCGCCAACAGCTCACCATTCGGCAAGGGCAAGATGCCAACTCCAACGCCTCAACAATCAACGCTCACAAGGGGATTCAATCCTGTAGGCACTGGATCAGAACCGCCATCGTCCTCTTCCGCATTCTTCTCGCCCATGCAGACTCATCATACCGCGCTTCCGAGCCACAACCCATTCGGTCCGCCTGGGCAGACCTCTCAGTTACAGCAACAGTCCGTTCATCACTCCCAGCATCAGCAGAATCAGCTTCAGCAGCCGCAGCAACGTTTGTGATGTTGCACAGCCTCTTTTACCTCGATGCACCTTGATACGTAGTTCACTTCAGGTTGACGCGCAGGTTGTATCATACGCATCATCATATTGAATTGAAGTTGTCCTTACGATCCTGGCGTCTTGAATGACGACTCGAGCGCGTGTGCAGAAGCGCCTCCTCAATATCCTTTGGAGGGTTTCCATCACGATGTCGAGTTTGTCGTGATCTGCATGCTGAGCGGAAGCATGCCTGGAGGGTGGGCTTGGAATGGATTGGCTACTAGAGATGGGGACGATGTAGCATCTCAACAGTTGTAGAGTGGCCCTTCGAAACACTATTCTAGGTTCTACAGGAAGATCTAGCAGCAAACGCCTTCCCCAAGCCTTGTTCACAACATTTGGTGGATGGCTCCGAAACTGTTCTGACACAAGACGTCGGAATCCGTTTGTCACTCTGACAGCATTTACTTTTGTGTACACGTCATTTGTTCTAGACTTGTCTCATCGCTACAACTTCTGCAGTACTACCAAGAGCATCCTCTCCATTGCATCATAAGCTGCTATCATGCGCTTAGAGAGCGTTGCCGGTGAGTCGGTAGACCTCACGGCCGAAAAGAGCCTGGTCAGGGAAGCTCTTGTGTCAGTAGGCGTACAGCATCATAAGGAATCAACCTACCGGGTGCGCAGGCTTGTTGTCCAGAATATCATCAATCGACTTCATGACTTCAGGAGTCAACTTGGGCAAGACGTCGAGAGCCTTCAAGTTGTCGGTGATCTGCTCGGGCTTGGAAGCTCCGAGAATAACGGTCGACACATCCTCGTTCTTGGCGACCCAAGCCAACGCCAACTGCGTCATGGTACAGCCGAGCTGCTTCTCGGCAATCTCGCTCAGCTTCTTGACCTTTTCAATCTTCTCCTGGCCTTCAGGCGATTTGAGCTTCTTGACGGTCTCCGCAAAAAAGTCCTTGTTGGTGGCGTATCGCGAGTCCTCGGGAACGCCGTCGTTATACTTGCCGGTCAACATGCCCGACAAAAGCGGCGACCAAGTCGTGGTGCCCATCTTGTATTTTTTGAAGACTGTGGTGGATCGGACGTTAGGAACAGACCGAGCCACTGGGGCGATTATACGCACTGGGGTGGTACTCCACTTCGAATCGCTCTCGGTGCATCATGTTGTACTGCGGCTGTTCACAGGTCGGCGGGATGAGGTTGTGCTTGGCAGCAACTTCGTGCGCTTCCTGCAACTGCTGGGCGGACCATTCCGAAGTTCCCCAGTAGAATGCCTTGCCGGCGTTGATTAACCAGTCGAAGGCTCGGACAATTTCCTCCCTATACTAAGGTCAGTCGTCAAGCGCATCAGGCGTTGACAGCGGACTTACATTGGCACGGTCGGGTCAGGTCGATGGGCAAAGACAACATCAACGTAGTCCATCTGCAACCTGGCCAACGAGTGGTTCAACCCCTCGATCAAGTGCTTCCTCGACAATCCTCGCGAGTTGAAATCCTTTCGACCGGTACCGAAGAAGATCTTGGTGGTAACGATCAAGTCGGATCGCTGCCATCCACACTCCTTGATGACTCGGCCCATCTCGACTTCCGAGTTTCCCTCGGCGTAGCCTTCAGCAGAATCGAACATGTTGATACCTGGAATGGATCTTGACGTCAGCATCGACTATCGCAGGGAGGGATGTTTGAACGAACCGTTGTCGAACGCCAACTGCATGATCTCCTTGACGACGTCTCCCTTTTGGGTTCCGCCGAGCGTCAACCATCCTCCCAAACTGTAGAGAGGCACTCGCAACCCGCTACTTCCGAGGTTACGGAAAATCATGTTCTTAGGGTCGCTGCGCACAAGTCCACGTTGTCAGCCTATATGCTGCGTTGCTTCACACCATCGTTCAGACACTCACAACATCTTCTCCCTTTGCAGTCCTTGGTCGGCAGTCATTCTGTCTGATAGTGAATCGCTCTTTAGAAATTCGGAACAGAGGTTGGATATGGATTCGGTGGACTGGTGCCTGCCGTCTGTGAGACTTCTCTTATATATACACCTCACTTCGCATGTCTCCGGACCGCGGATACCGTCCTGATTGGACACATGCCATATGGCCTGCAGGACCAGGAGTAGCAACCTCCACTACATCCTCCACCTCGACATCGTGCAAGGGCTGACGTCGAACCAACGCCGAAGGAGAAACCTCGGCGGCGAATTGGCTTCTCAATGGGAATTCACGATCGCGCCTCTCGTAAATAGCTTCGACGCGCGCGCGGCTATGACCGAACAGGTTCCGACCTTTTGATTCTAGCTAACAACTTCCTGTGGGACTTTCTGATACTACTCTGGCAGTAGGGCTGTCATGACAACCTTGTTGCGACGTTGTAGCAGACATGAGCATTTCCACGCGCTCGTGCATACCGACACAGACAACTATACAGACTATATACAGCCGGACCGATAAGCCGATCGTTGGTGCAGTATCGCATAGGAGGCCAACCGGCGGTACAAGAGAGGGAGTCTACTTCAACTTCCCTGCTCGGTGTCGGATGGACGAATAGAGAGACGATATCTACCGCAAATCAAGGAAAATCCATTCCCTCTTGATGCTGTCTTTCGTCTTTCCAGATGGGCAGCCGGTCGCCTGTTGTGGCCAAGAGTCCAGGTCGTTGATTTGTTCTTGGGCTGTCTGAAGTGGGTAGCATGACTCGTTGAGGCTTAGAGGGCGATGGAAGCGATTCTCACTGTCTCAGGGATCCCTTCGCAAACATCAAGTCTCCTGTCAGTTTTACGTTCGATGTCGTCCCTCACAGCTCCCCTCGCTCACGCATCCTGGCGGCTGAGTGGCTATACTTGACCATAAAATGGCTTCATATCTAGAGCAAAATTGTTATCGAAACGAGAAATGCCGAAATTTAAGCTGAGTGGCTTTTCCGTGCACGTGACCAGAAAGTTGGTGGGCAGCAGGAACCGTTGGGTGACAGACGGCGATATCAATGGGCTGACGGCCAAGTACACAGTGGTTGAAAAGGTAGACTACAGCTCTCTGGAGCATCGTCGCCCCCCTCATCTCCTTACATTCTTTTCCCATCGTCCATCTTCAGACCTGTCGCAACCTCGAGACGCCCGTCAACTACGAAAAGATCGGTCGCGTGACTTGCGCAAAAAAAGCGTCAATTACGCGGTCCTCGCCTTCGCCCTTGCGACCTGCAAAATGACGACACCCCTGCCGATACCGACTGTCCGATCCAACTCGCTCGTCGGACGCAAACGAACGCGAACAGAGCTGGAATCCGCGTCCTTTGGCACGCCGCCATCCGTTCCGCCACGGCGGACCAAGAGTACGAGCGATGCGACGAGGCTACGCCTAGCAAATGAGGCGACGAGCTCCACGCCTGCGACAAGTGAATCGGGAAGGGACACGCCGCCGGCCGGGATGTCTGATGCGGGAGCCTTTGTCAATGGTGGATACAAGAGGACCATCATGCGACAGTTTGTCAGGAACGCGCTGGAAAAGGCCTCAGAGGTGCGTTGGCCGCTTCTCGTCTGGAATTGAGGGAGTTGAGCCATCATTGACAGGGCGACGACGCACCGTATCAAGAACTCATCTCGCATTTTGCGACATCACCTTCACTCCCCTTGCCGGATTTCAACGCCCTCCTTCCCATCCTTCAAGCCATCACGTCGTCCATCTCCCTTCTCTCGCCGATCCATCATTCAGCACTCGTCCGCGTCATCCTTACCGTGCCCTGGGCTGTATCAGCCGACGACCGTTTCGTCAAAGCGTACACGGCGTGGTGTGGCGTACTTTGCAGTTCGCGTGCAGAATGGGTCAGCGAAGTCGTGGTGATGGCCACCAAGGGTTTACGATGGCGTAAGTCTTTGCTCGCGATCCGTCGTTATGCATTGGGGCTCACGTCTCTGTGCGTGCAGAGCAAAGGCTGCCCGTTACCCCAGATGCACCGACCGTCTCACGGGCACTCTATCATACACGGCATCAGCTCCTCATCACGCACCTTCTCTCGTTGATCCCGACATTGCCATCCGTGCTCGCTCCCGTTCTCGTCAAACATTTCCCGCACAAGAGGGAGAGCGAGGTCGCTATGAGCGTCTACGTGCGCAATGTGTTGGATCTGGTGGAAGTCTGTCCAGAAGTGGCCGTCAGGGTGTGGGAGGTCGTGATTGATAGGATGATTCGAATTGACGTGAGTCGCCTTCGCCCTCGGTTGTTGCTTCTCTAATTGTGCTGTAGGTCGAGATACAAATCGAACTCGAAGATCTCGATGAAGATGACGAGATTGCAAAATCCTTCCAGGCATCCACTTTCAACGATGATCCGCTCAGCAAACTCGTGAGCGAATCCCTCGACTTGAACGACGACGACCTAGACAAGGCAATGAATGATGCAGAAGAGGAATTGGACATCGAGGACATAGAGTCAGAGGAAGGCTCCATTGACGGGGAGTCTGTTGCATCGGAAAAGGAATTGGACGAGGCCCGCTACAAGCGTCTGCAAATGCTGCGTGCCAAAGTGGATGCGCTATCCCTACATTTCCTGCGTCATCTCGAGCGCGTGTTCGTTGGGGGATACGACAAGAATGCACGGAGAAAACAGCTAGCGGCACTTGGATCGCCCGCGCCAAGTCGCCCGACTTCACCTTCGAAACTCAGCCGTCCAGGCTCGTCAGTCTCGTTTGCGCCATTACCGCTGATGATTCCGTCATTGCCGCCAATTCACCGGTCTTTCACGCACACCGAAGGCCGCCTGCAACACTTCCAGGCGCTCTTATCATTGTTTGACCGCCTCATCCTTCCGACATTACATTGCCGGAGAGCGCAATTCATCGTCTTTTGGTGTTGCTCACTGTCACCCGCCTACACCGATCTGTTCCTCGGCTTGATCGTCTCGCGTGCGTTATTCGAGCAGACTCCGGCCGCGGTTTCACGGATCGCCGCTGCAAGCTACATTGCAAGTTTCGTCAGTCGCGCCAAATACATTGACGATCAACAGACGAGGACCGTCGTTGGGTATCTCACCGCCTACATCGATGGCATTCTCAACGAAGTCCGCGTAGATCCACAAGCGGTTGTTTCTTCAAATGGGCTTGCCGTCTTCTACACCGTGTGTCAAGCCCTGATGATGATTTTCTGTTTCCGCTGGAAAGCCCTACAATCCGAGAGCGGTCGACACGAAACAGAGCACGCGTCGTCCACTACGGAACCTTTGCCGAGTTTTGCAGATGATATGGAGATGGACGAGGAGGAGGGCGGGATGGGCGATCAGGAAAACGACGAGCCAGATTGGATACCGGATCTCAAGATTCTTCAGAAAGCGATTCATTCGCAACTGAATCCCTTGATGGTAAGCGATTCTCAGCACCCATGCGCCAGTACTAAGCTGATCCCATTCCAGGCTTGCTTCCCAGGAGTCGTGGACATGTTCGCCAAAGTCGCCGATCTGACAAAATTCATGTTCTGCTACTCAATCATGTCGGCCAACCGCAATTCCCTCGAAAACAGTGCAAGCTCTCGCACGCACGTGCGTATGAGCGCCTCCAGCACAAGTGTCAATCAGGCATCTTCGGGCATCCCACCAATGAGCGAATTTCCGCTAATCGGCCGCAAAACGCTCGTGGATACTGATCTCGACCAATTCTTCCCCTTTGACCCGTACGATCTGCCGAGGTCCAAGGTATACGTCGATAAGCTCTACCGCAACTGGGATGAAGTCGCTCTGCCGGGCATGAAGGCAGAAGAGGAGGACGATGACTTTGACGATGACGATGAGGAGGATGAGAGTGGGACGGACAGTGATTCGAGCGGGCGATCACTTACACCGCACGGCGACAGCGTGACAAATCGCTCAGACCCTCTACGCATGCCGCCAGTACACCAGGGTCTTCGTGCAGCTCCCACGCGGCATTTGCCAACGGAAAAGCTTCGCTCGGCACAGCAGATCAGCACGAGTCTGGAGGGAATGAAGCTGACCTCGCCACCGAGACATGCGCGATCGCTCGGCATTGTCGCATAGAGAGCAAGTGGAGTGTTCATTGTGTAGTAATCATTATCGTATTTGTAGGCGATCATGCCCGTTGTTTCAAGTTGTACAGTTCTTATGATAATTCCAAACCTTATTGTATGGCTCCGGGTTCTGCTCGTCACGGTCAAGGACCGGGCAGCCTGTGCAGTCTTCTTCGCGGAAACAGAAAGCGTCTTGCTCTCTGTACATATCGTGACAGCGATGCCTCGTATCTCTTCTATAAGTATATCCTTGTTTCATGGCTTCATCCATGTCTTCGGCCCTGTATTTGTACCTCTATTATGTCTATGTCGCTGTCCATATCCATCTATGTTGGTGTGAGCGATCCGCTCAGCCTATTATCCGCGAAGGTTCCACGCTATTGACCCGAGAAGCGCCATCAGTCCGAACAAATGTCCTGCAACCTGCAATGCTGAAGCTGCACTGGTCGAGGATGGCTTCGACGCTGAAGCGCTAGTTGGGTTGCTGGTAGAGGCGCTGGTCATTGTTGCTGTTGAAGAGCTCGCCCCGCTGGTCGAGCTAGATGGTTGGGCCATGATTCCGCCAGTAGACGTGGCTGAAGCCGAAGCGGAAGTGGTTCCGTTGACAGCCAGCGCTTTGCCGGTGGGCAAGCTTGTGCCTTGGGCAATAGGTGCCGCCGTCGTCGGGTAGGCGGGCACGTTACTCCAGTTATAGTTTTGCAGGCAGTAAACCTGGTCGGCATCGTATTGCCACCTGGAAGAGCAAGCGGAACAGTTAGCGAAGAACGGCCTAATACCTTGATCCTACGCACAAAGTGTCGGTCAAATCAACCGGAATCCAATTTTGAGTAACCGACTGCTCGTATGACCACACGGGGGAGATTGCTTTCCTAAAACCGAGGCCCACTATCAGCTCCTTTGGTGACATACACGATCGGTCGCTCACGCACCAGTTCCAGAAAATAAATCCTGCGCCATGGTTGTACGCATGGTATTGCGACTCCCAGAGAGCTCGATAGAAATTGTTGTAGTCGGCGTCCGTGCTTCCCGAGGTGACGTCCGACATGAGATCCTGACTCGTCGAGTTGAAGCAGTCCTTGTAGTTGACGCAGAATGTCCCCACTCCGAGCGACTGTTCGCCAATAAACTGACCGAAAACTTTCAGCACTGTGAAGTCTAGTGCAACAGGGCACTCACAGTCGGAATCCATTCTTGAGCGGCTGCAAGACTATTCTTCATTGAGCAGGCCGACACAATTCGATCATAGTTTTGGTATTCCGAATACGGGGGCCAAGCAAAGTACGAGTGCTGATCGAGCCCGTAGTTCACCCACTGCGCCCCTCTCGATTCATGGAACCAGTATCTCCAGTTTTCCAAAGGTTGGAAAGCATCATGGACGACCACCATACTGATGTTGTTGCCTGGAATTACGTTTTCGTGCTCTCGTACAGTGTTGTATGCTCGATCCATGAAGTCGGCCAAAAAGTCCCACGGAATGTTGTTGGCCTGGTAGGCTTCGATCCAGGGTTCGTTCACGAGTTCCCATCTGATAACGGAGACAGACTTGAGTGGATTGACAGTACGATAGAGATTGGACTCACGCCTTCACGACGCCGTCATACTTGTCCTGCGTGAATTCATCAACAAACTTGGCCAGTGCGTCCAGCGCACGGTCGATGTTGGCGGGGTCGGTGTGGAATGATTCCTGAGCGTAGCGACCGGTATGCACTTGGTAACTCGATTGAGATCCTGTTTCCCGGCGGAAGTCAGAAGTGTCAGGTGGAAGATATGGAGTCGGCACGAACCAGGCACGGCGTGCAGATCCATCATGACATCCATGCCGTATAACGAACTCCAATTGAGCGCTTTTTGAATGTACGGAATTTGCTTTTGGGTAATGTACGGTTCGTCCTCGGTAACGTTATAGACCCAGTACGGAATTGGGATTCGAACGGTGTTCAACCCGTAGTCCGCCATTCTCTTGAAATCGTCCTCGGTGATCCACGTATCCCAGTGCTCTTCAAGAACCTAGATGAAGGAGTTGAGCACAGCTCCCGGCAAATGAACGCATTGACCCACCTCGGCGCATCGCGTTTTTCCAAGAATCGAGCAGAACGTCCATTCATCCATGACCTGCGTCTCATTATCGACGCCAGGCAGACCAGATGTCCCGAACAGAGACGGCTCCATCCAATTTTCCTGAAACCCAAAGTATCAAAAGGTCAGACGAAAACCCGAGCGATATCTCGAGAGTCCCGCATTGCACCTACAAGGATGAACCAGTTCCCCAAGTTTACTCCGCGGACCTTTTCTCCCGTCGAGAATGCAGGGGAATTCGATCCTGGTTCAGTGAACCATACCAAGTTGGATGCCAATGACGGCGACGCTGCCATCAGCACAGCAGCTGCCACGATGAAGGATGCCCCAGCCATAGCTGTTCTGGCAAGTTTGGTTTGGTTCTGGATGAGGTATATCGGCGAGCTGTTGGTCATCCCAGCGAGTGAGGGAGACAGAATGAGCGTGGTTCTGATTAGCTTTCCATCGTCGAAGGGACTGTCTTCTGGCTTG
Organism: Naganishia sp. PT2105A-2; assembly: GCA_023628115.1. NCBI lineage: Eukaryota > Fungi > Basidiomycota > Tremellomycetes > Filobasidiales > Filobasidiaceae > Naganishia > Naganishia sp. PT2105A-2. Next base: position 341,278 of record JAMALG010000004.1, on the reverse strand, counting down.
CTAAGAAGAAGGACGTACTAGAAAGTTCGCGATGAACAGGCTTATGACGTCGAACCGATCCAGCGGCTTTGAAGGGTCGGCTTCCTTTGCGGAATCCCTTTTTCTTGCTTTCGGGGTACTTCACGGCTTGTCGATGTCCCAATTGATCGAAAGTTTTCCTTGCGTCCAATCCAGTATGCGTAGTCGACTTGGCGTTTCTATGTATTGTTGTCGGACAGTCGATTCGTCTATTGTCTATTGTCTATTCCTTTATATCAGACAGGGCGATAGTTGCGGTACCTTAACTCCCAAGTAGAGGCTCGATTATGTGAGGTGGAACAATTTGGTCGAGGTGATTGGTGAAGCGCTATGCAGAGCGGGGTCGGAAGACGCGTGTAAACGAGAGTATGGAGAGCTGTATGGAGGCGAAGTTCGACGCGATGTTCCCAGAACGTCGTCAGAATCTATTGACTTGCAGCACCGCTGACAAAGTCGTTGACGTCGCACACGGTCTCCTTATCGCCGTTGAGGGAAGGACAGATCGAGCGAGTGCCAAGGCGTACAGGAAGACTTGCCAGACTGACTGCTAGCAACGATACGACGTGAATCAGCAAAGAACAAACAACTCACTCGGCAGGTTACTACGCGCTAAGGTAGTTACACGTTCTGCGCGTTCCGAACACAAAGTGAAATAGACAAGACACCCGGGAGAAGCTCGGGCGCCCGCGTGCCGAGTGATCGATGACCGAGGTGACGAAGCTGGTGACGAAGGGGGTCCGGCAGATTCTACGTTTCACCCGCAAGTCTACGTTTCATCAGCCTCTACGTTTCAGCAGCCCTGGATATCCCTGAGATGTTGCGACTGCTCTGTCAGATGGCACACACGTTGTTCAATCGAATAGCGGTTCCCTGAGGGGTATAGCCGTCAAAGGCTTCACTTACTCCGTGGCAAAGCAGCCCTCAAAGGATTTTGTGCCAGTTATATGCAGAATTACAGCTTGAGCAGATCAAGACTAATTGGAAGATGACGCTTTGGCGCTACGGAGGGCTCTTAGCATGTCATTACAGAGCAGGTACTATCTATCAATTATCATGCGTATTCAACGATTTGTTGGCAACTCGTTCGTGGTTGTCGACAAGCGGGAGGGAGCACTGTCTGAGTTTACATTTGGGCTACAAGGTGGAAGTCGGCAGACAAGCATGAAGTAGAAGCGAAACATGAGCGAGCGATGAGTACGTAGTGTGAAGCTTTCTGTGCAGTCGCGTTTCATCGATCATGGGGATCGACTCCTCTCCTGCTCCTGCTAGAAGGAGCTGAGTGCAACATTCCCGGATTAGCGGAACGACGCTTTTAGCAGTCCGTATCTCGTGGATCTGGCGGAATACAGGCCAGATCGCTGCATATCATGGGCAGGATGTTTGGAAAAGAAGGCGCATGCTGAGCATGATTCCTCGTGACCAACCCCGAAGCAAGCAGTTTGACGGGGAGAGGCAAACTACTCGCGAGAGAAAAGGTAAGCAAAAGTAGCAAAAGTTTAGATCCTCCAGGATTCGACATGACTTTTGTTTATTTTGGCTTATCCCGCTTCTTATGCGCCTTTGCTAAGCGCAAACGAGCTGAACCCATGGACGGGCGGTCCTCGGCATGCGCAGTATCGTCACCGCGAATCTCGGTTTCGCCGTCACATGCTGGGCGGCGGGGGGCACTGGTGGTGGTGCCGGCTGAGCCCTTTGATCGGAAAATTGGAGTCGCACACGCATTGACAAGGTCTTCCCGACGACGCCTTTTGGACGACCGCTCGACTTTCCGACATCCAGCAAAAAAGTCAGAACCCTAGACTGTCAAGATGAAGGACATCACCGCCAACGAATCCCTGTCCATCCCCGAGGGTGTCGACATCAAGATCAAGTCCCGGATTGTCACCGTGACCGGTCCCCGAGGTACCCTGACCAAGGCTGTCAGGCACATCCAGATGGACATCCAGATCGTAAGTTGGAGCGGGAACGAGCAGGAGGAGCAACAAGTTGGACCGCGTAAGAACGACAACCGATCTCGCACAAGCCGGAAATCTAGAGGATCAACGGTGGATGGACAGAAGGCGCAGGATAGACAGGAGAGAAAAAGGGAATGAACGGCGGAGAGATTGGAGAGTTGCATGCGGAGCAGAAGGCTTGAAGGCAATCGCGGCAGAGTGAAATCGTGGATCTTTTCGCCTCCAGCCAATCGCCCTCGACATACATCAAACCCGCCAGCATACGCCGTCGATACACCTTGTTGCTCCTCGCTGGAAGCTCGTCCGTGTTCGAGAGAGAACTCGCGTCTGACATTTTTTCTCGTAGGTCAAGGGTGCCAAGGGTACCGAGGCCAGGTTCACCGTTTGGCACGGAAACCGAAAGCACGTCGCTTGTCTCCGAACCGTCAAGTCCATGGTTGCCAACATGATCACCGGTGTCACCAAGGGTTACCAGTACAAGATGAAGTTGGTGTACGCCCATTTCCCCATCAACCCGGTTATCGCCGGTGACGGAAAGGCCGTCGAGATCCGAAACTTCTGTGGGTGTGGATGTGGAATGGGCAGAGGAAACAATGGGCTGACGGAATGTTTCTGTGAATAGTGGGCGAGAAGGTTGTCCGAAAGTGCCCCATGTTGGAGGGTGTCACCGTCAAGGAGGGTGCCAAGGATGAGCTCGTTATCGAGGGTAACGACATCGAGAACGTCTCGCAGTCCGCTGCATCGATCACCGACAAGTGCCGAGTTAAGGAGAAGGATGTGAGTCCCCCTCGATTCTCGACATTGTTACCCCGCTAAGCCGTATTCTTGCGCTTCTCAGATCCGAAAGTTCTTGGACGGTATCTACACTTCTGAAAAGGGCAACGTCGTTGTCGAAGCCCTCTAAACGATGTCCCCGCGTTGTACCTACAATGACGAGTTTATGAGGATCCTTGACAGCTAGCTCAAAATTTGGTCTGGCCACGATTCCGCCTTCATCTCTTCCCTGGTCACAAGTTGAATACGGAGAGAGCGAGCCGGTGCAGAGGGAGGAGAGGACTACCAGGGAATCAGGCCGCATCGAATCAGGTCGCATGCATAGAACCATCACGGCCGTCGCCTCGTCTGTCAGTCTGATAGGCAGATCCAATGGATGCCTTGCGATGGTTCTGTAAATCAGACTTCAGCAGCATGCGAATACCTCCTATTCGTTTTGATGCTCGAGGGTTTTGACGCAAGGGATAATCGTCTGGCTGGAGCCCCGAGGCTGACAGATGGCTGTGTCATGCTCCATTCTCTTCTCAATGCTTCTCAGCTAATCAGGGCGGCTTAACGTCTCTCTACTGTCTCGTGGCCTCCAGATTATGTGTTCGGAGCCGTCTAGTACAGTACCGTTATAAGTACATTGGATTGTGCTTGCCTGGGAACCTGAGAGAGCTCTGGGGCGGAGAGCGATCAGAGACACAAGAGTTGGGTGAAGTTGAAAGGACGCTTTCGTGGCATTTGATTTCGCTCGTCGATCGCCGTTGATGACGCAAGGCAGACGAACGTGGCAGCTAGCAGCGATCAGCCAAGTCCATAGGCCATGGTGCAATGCATATATTCACAAGCTCATTCACTGTGCTGTTCTTATCCCGTACCGTATCGTCACCGTGTTGCTGCTTCCCCGCATGCCATAATACTGCCAGCGCTGGGCCTTTTGACGCAACCCGAACCTCGCGTTACCGGTCCCTCGCACTCAAACGCTGGAAATGGCTGCCTCGTCCTCTGCCTCCCGGTCCACCTTGAACCTGGACGAGGAAGTGCGGTTATGGTCGAACAATGCTGAAAGGGAGAGACAAGAGAATTACGCTACGCTATATGGCCTGATCGTCAGCCTGGAATACCTGGAGAGAGCATATGTTCGTGATTCGGTATCAAGCAAAGAGTGGGTCGCGTTCCGCTGGTTATGATCAAAGCTGATGTTCGCAACTTATAGATACGCTCCAGCATGCATTAAGCTCTTGGCTCAGTACAAGTCACTTATCAAGCTGCTTCATGATGATCTGGACAATCCGCCATATAAGACTGCCAACAGCATGAAAGGACTGGAAGGTTTCATGCAACGATATAGGATGGATTATCCCGCCGCTCTACACCGATTGATCGTCGGGGTGCCAGCTACGGTGGAGCATAGTGCGGAGGCGGGAGAAGGAGGAGAGGAACTTGGCAAATGGGTAGCGGAGACGACGCAGGTAGGTCACGCGTTTTTGCAACGACACAGCCACTAACTCTATTCCTTTCTTGTCTTCAAGTCTTTCATCACCTTCATGGACGCCTTAAAGCTGAACCTGAAGGCCAAAGATCAGCTACATCCGTTCTTGACGGAACTCATGACTTCATATTCACGCTTCAAGGGTAGTCAGGAATGGGAAGGAAGGGGGAAGATACTGCATTGGTCAGTTGATTTCGAAGTATGCGAGGATGAAGGTTGATTCTTCCTTGAAGGCTGATCGAGCTGAATGCCATGAAGGCGTCGGATGAGATTACGGAAGAGCAGTCACGGCAGGCGAGTCGTCGAAACTGGTGGCGATGAGCCTATACTCATTGCGTTTGGGTCAACAGATGCTATTTGACATCGAGAACGCGTACAACGAATTCTTCCGCTCTCTCAGCTCGAATAAGAAGGACTAGCAGGAGCATGGAACCTTTTAGCCCCGCACAGTTGTACAACAGCGTATTAGCAAGATCCCCAGGTGAATCCTCTGGAGCTCTGCTTCGCCCGGAAAGGGACTCGCGAGGCGAAAGCCTGGACCAATGCATTTCATTAATAGGACAACGTATATTAAAGAACGCCGTCTTGTAAAATTGCTACAACTATCTTAGATTATTAAACACAGGTGGGACAATCAGACTACTTCCGGCCGATATAATCCGTGCGACCCCGCTCGTCAGGCGAATCTGCTGGCGAATACTCGGCCTTCCGTCTCCGTCCGCGGTCGAAATCACTGGCCGCGCGCTCGAGAGCTCCGATCGGGTCTTCGACTTGACTGCGTTCTCGTGCAAGTTCACGATCGGCAAGTTCGGACAAGGGGTCACCGCACGCGCACATGTCTGCTTCGATTTCGTGTTTTGGCGCGAACGATTCATGTATTTGCGAGTCCTCGTAGGAGGGTAGGGCGAGATTCTTCTTCGTGCAAGCACACTGAGGAACGTGATCAGCACGCACTCGATATGCCTCAAACTCGGCATCACTTACAGAGGTGATCAAAACGCCTTGCGTGAGAATGGCTTTCCGTAGTTGGCCTGGACCAGGCTTTGCCATAGGTTTACCAGCAGCATCCTCGCCCCATACCGAGAAGTAGATCTGTAGACTGAATTCGTGACTGACGCGGATCGGAGTTATGGTGCTGTGTCTTGCATCAATTTCAGGCTACACAGTGGGAAGAATCCATGCTTACCCAGGACATGTCGAAGGCCTCAGGCGGTTTTCATCAGGCATGCGAATGACTTCGTTCGCAGCGAGTCCCGACTCGCTGCCCTGCGCGCGACCAGGTACTAGTTCGCCATCCCATAGCGGCTCATGAGGGTGTCGGTCCTTCAACTCCTTTGGATGGGGAAGTTTGCCACGATCATAGAGCAATAGATGTGCAGCAGGGAATGTCGTTTCGGGCTCTTCTGGTCTTCTTGGTGATTTTAACGAAATCTTTTGATTGATATATAATCGGATGGCCCACACGGTTGCCGATGGATTCGAGTCTGTAAGTCCCATACGTAGGAGAATATAGCCGCCGACGGTGATGGCGTCTGTCTGTAGTGACCACGGGACGATGCCAAGACCATCCACGACGCTCCTCGTCTGATAGTCGAATGGAATGGCCTCGCGGTCCTCGGAGGGTAGCGGAACAATCCACATTTCTTTGCTAGCTGTCATGTTGCCGGTCAGCCATTTCAGATCCTTGAGTGAACGACTGTCCAGCTGGGACGGGAAACTGCTCTGGATTGGGCTTGGCTCAGCTGATAGTGGCGGCGACGTCAGAGACGGCGTATACGGGATGAGCGGTGTTGATGTACCAGAGGACGACTGCTGACGATGCGGTTGTGTGGACGAGGACTGCGTAGTCGAGGAAAAGCTCTGATATGGGTCTTGAGACGACCGACGTGACATCGGAGCAGACGAATATCCGGACCCGAACGGCCTGACTGGAGACGGAGACCGCGTGCGGGATGGCGAGCGTGAATTTCCAGCACCAAAGAGACCGCCAAACCGCGAATTCGACCTCTGTGGAACACCTTCGAGGGTCACTTCGACCCTGTGACTGATGTGGCCGAACGGTGTCCGATCGAATCCTGCCAGAGTCGCTGGTAATATGAAAGACCACTCGAATCTAGGTGATACCCGCTTTCAGGTATAACGCCTTTGGAGGAGTTTCGCAACTTACCGCTGCGGCCCTGCTTCCATGAGCCATCCCTCGGTTCCACCTTTTCCGTCGTCAAGTGTCAAATCCCGCTGAAAGATGACATCGTCCTCCCACGGGCGATCTATAACAGTGGAAGAGTAAGCCTCAAGCCGTCATGCGCAAGTATCCAACAAACCCGGATAAGCCATCCTCGCTTCCGCCAGGAACTTTACTTTCAAAGCCTTGACCTTTCTCGGCTTTGTGAGGTGCACAATGACTACTCCACTGATGATAAAATCGTCCCGCGGCTGATCCTGCTGATCTGGATTCGGTGGACGAATGTACATATTGAAGTCCGATGTCCGGTACATCGAGATGGAATTCGGTTTTGCGGTGTATTCCTTTTCATAGATCAGGCCTCGCGGCCGCAGAGCCGGGGCCATGTTGAGTGACATGTTGTCTCGATTCGATGAAGGTGCCGATGTTGGGGAAGTCGTATACGCGGAGGCAAGAGATTCTCAATGTTCAGAAATGGGTCTTAAATCGATTGGGTTCATCGAAACCAGAGTGACGGCGAGGGCGGAACGTTTTGGAAATCGTGCGATGTCAAGGACTTGGACGAATGGAACGTCGAACGCAGGCAACCGCGACAACCGCATTTGAGTCATGCATGGAACCATTCCTTCCAGGAAAATGTCTCAGTGCGATCGCCAGCCACGTGGGAATCGCCGTGCAGGGATAATAAATTGTCGCTTCGTCGACGTCAAGTATACTCTGCTGTGCAACTCGTTGCCGATCAGGGATCCAGGATCAGGATTGCGCCGAGGCATTCACTTTTTATTCAGTAGAAACGTTGAAAGGCGCCGGGGGTTTGCCAAAATAACTAAGACTTCGTTATGCCATTACTGTCATGAATTACCACACAAATCGCTGATACCCCTCACCCGCCTGGCCGTGCAGCGCCATTTCCACCTCGCTGTCCGTCGTCTGTGGAGACCTACGCATGCGGACGTCTCATTCCATCAAGAACTCTATTCGAGATCGACCTCGCGTGCCTTGACATCCGCAGACAGGGACCCAGCCACCACCGACATTTCCCGACTCGTAGTTGCCGGCTCAGCTTCCAGTTGTTCGGCCTTCTTTTCGTAGGTGCTCCTGATAGTCTCGTATTCCTGATGAAGGACGCATGTATCAGTGTCCGTGCAACTTGGAACTTTCACCGTCCAATACTCACTTCGGGAACCTCAGCTTGTACAAACTTCTGCTGCAATGCATCCCAGCTGAGAGGGTCGCTTTCCGGCTCGGGGACAGGCAACTTTGCCTTCTTGCGCTTGCTCCTCCTGCGGCTGCTTGCAGATTGCGGCGATTTCAGGCTGTCGTCGTTCTCGATCGTCGTGCCCATCACCGGTTCAGACACTACTCGAGTCTTCGCCAAGAATGCAGCAAATCCGCTAATAGGCGTGGTCACTTCGTTGCCTTTGGCTGGAGGTGCCTGGCGGGAAGCTTCGAATAGATCCCAAGGAGCATTGATGTACTTTGTCCTGCTCGCTACGGGAGTCGAAGCCGCTCTAACTACATCGAACTGCAAGTATATGTTAGCTTTGATTCGAAGCCTGGAGGAAGCGACATACCTCGAGCGATGCTTCCCGCAAACGTTGAACATCATCAAGATCCTTGTCATCTTCGACCTTCGAAGCCTTGCTTGGCGTCGCAAGTTTGCTTCCCCGACCAAGAGGAGAAGGAAGGCCACGTCCGAGCTCAACATGCTGAGCAAGTCGTGCATCCACGTCCTTCTTCCCCTTCTTCTTTTCCAGCAACTGTAATCCGCTCATCTTCAACGGTGTCGATAGCGCGCCTCGCCGTGTTGGAGATACAGGAGTGCCGACCGTGACTTCTTCCTTTGCGACTCGGGGACTGCCGGTCTCTTCGTCGACCTCGAACCACTGTTGCTTCGAGGGGCTGTACCGCATCTTGGCTCTTGGCGAACGATCAAGTCGGTGCGTAGACACGTTGGTCGCGGGCTGACACATCTCCTGCTGAAAAGCAGCATGTGCCAAGTCGTTGGGCACGAGAACAGGCTGTTGATAGGCCGCCAGGGGAGAATTAGAGTTCAGCGAGTTGAGGTAGGCCTGACTCAACGCGAGAGGTGAGACATTCAAGGGTAAGAAAAGGTCGGCGACGTTCGAGATCGGTTGGAGTGTCGGGATTTTGGATTGTGAAAGGAGCGGAGTCAAGAGCTCTGTGTAGCTCGGAGGCTGAGGTGGAGTAGCAAACATCGAAGCATCCTGGTTCGTTGCTGCAACGTTCTTGACGGGCGTTCCCTCTTGTAGCAGTGACGTGGAAGCCATCAAGCGTTGAGCCAGATCGCGAGATAGCTGCTCGGTTTCCTGGATTTCGACGTTCTCCTTGGCTTCGGTACTCTGCGATGCGACAACGATATGAGCCTTTGCGGGAGTCTTCGTGGGCCTGATTTCGGTCTTTTTCCCATCCCTTTTCGAAGTGTCGTCCTTGATCACCGTTTGAGGCAGAGTGTTGGTGGTACTGGGTTGGAGGACCTTCTTCGTTCGTAAACTTCCAGCATCCTTACTAGGAGTTGGCGGCAGCGCATCCTGGAAGATTTTGAGTACCGACTTGGCAGGTCGCGCACGGGTACTGTTGTTGCGTTTGGGCTTTGATGCAGATTTCGTGGCATCGCCAACAGGTTGTTGCACACGGCTGCGTGTGATCGGTGCACTGTTTGAAGTGGTGACAGGCATGATGAGGAATGACCTGCGTAACAAACGTGTCAGATAGGTGAATGTCTCCGCCTTCATTGCTCGACCCACTGTGACGGTCGTAAACAAGGTACGAATACGATTGGGCTGCTGGAAGTTCACCGACAGGACAAGACTGCGTTCAACCACACGAGGTAGACGAAGAACTAGACGCAGTGCCAAACAAGATTGCTGTAAGAAGCGGTGCGATATCAAGACAACCGCGTGACAAGTACTTGTATACAAACAGACCATCAGCTAACTAAAGTCGTACCTGTTGTTATTCCCGCTTGGCTCTTGGTTCGCGCCGCCGGTGGCACGCACGGCAGAGTGACGCTGAGACATTAGACTTTGATCGAACTATTTACACTTCTAAAGTCGCTCAGATCTCTACGAAAGAACAGTGCATCGCTCACTTATTGATCTGTTGCGGGAAAGATAGCCTTGCCAACGAATCTCAAGCTTGATGGTCGAAGGTCGGATTATATCTTCGATTTAGTGAAAGAGATCCACGACAGCTGGCACTCTGGTTTCCCAGTTGTACAGCCTTCAACCCGCAACCCGAAATCTGACGTCAGCACGCGAGGCCCCCCGCGGTCGACCTTCCGCGCGCCTGAAGACTTCTGAACATCTGGTCCTAGGCAAACTCTTGAAAGGCGTATACTTGCGGATTGGGCTGCTAATTGTACTCAGCCTGAAGTGGATCATCTCCATGTGAGCATGGATCAAAAGTATCGCCATTCGCACCAGCTTATTGCACCTTTCACCGCCAGAATGCAAACAATAGAATTTGGACAATCAGCTGGACAATCGCAAGACCTGTTCCTCGGCTTTCCATGACCACTCATCAACATGAAACGCAAAATCACCCATAAAGGCCCTTTGAGTGAAGGATCCTCGAAGCGTATCGACTTCATCACTTTGCTTTGGGTACTCCATTCTGTCCACGCCATTCTCTCGACTTGGCCGACAGTCTACCTAGTCCGCTACTGATCTTACGCTTGTTCCGCCACTGTGGATCATGCCCGACAGGGTTCAACAAGTCGTCAGTATATCTGCTTCTCCTTCCAAATCTCTGCAAGGTTCATTGCGCGCTTTCCACAGACTCGTCACCCGGTCGAACTCCCCAACGACGTCTTATCAATCATCGCCGAGATTCTCGGCTCCGAACATCAATACGGCACTTGCGCCAGTCTCAACGCGACGTGCAGAGGTGTCCATCAAGATACAAAAGCAACTCTATGGCGGATCGTGGTCATCCCCCGGACGTGGAGCGAGAGGGCGCGAAAGGAGAGACTCTGCCGCCTTCTGCTGGACGCTTCGGGAGCATGGTTCACCGAGTGCGTTCGCGTGACCTTTACTGTCTCTTCTCGTACATTCTACATCAGCCCTTGGTACTAGATTCGTCCTTGATTGGGGTACCTCCCCCACAACTCGCGGCCCTTTCGGCGGGCATCAGAACGTCAATCCACGCTTGAAAGCGTGGCTCTCCTTTGACCGATCTTCGTCCGCGATCTCGGCACATCTGCTCAAGGGATATCACATTGGCTCTAGTGACGCAAGCCGCCTGATGCACGTCCTCGAGCTCTACCAGCAAGTGATTCGACGCTCGCAAAGGGGGAGCGGTATCACGCTTACCAAGCTCAGAGTCACGATGATGTGTCTGCCTTCGGAAGAACTCGACGTCAAAGGGACGGCCAACTTGGGACTTCCCTCAAAATTACCCAAGTGGATACGCAGTGTCCAAGTCGGGCTACATTCGACCCTCGGTCCGTGTCCAGATCTCTTGGCTGCATCAGCCATCGAGTTCAGCAAATCGATCGGTGCATGCGGATCCGGCACGTCGGATACAGCGGGGATGCCAGATCGACAGATGGTCCATTTCTCCATACTCGCGTTCATATGCACGGAAGAGCAGGCCGTTGCCTCCGCGGAAGCTGTGAGTAACTAGGAGTCGCCGTCTCGGTGTGCGTCTTGGGTGAGATATTGTCGCTGAAGCCAATCCCGTAGCTGCGTGCCGCATTGCAAGCGAATCCTCGGCTCCTTTCCATATTCATCAAGGTCGAATTCCTCAAGGGATGCCTGGAGGATTCTCACATTCCTCTGTTGACCATTCTCGACATCATACTTCCAGAAGTTTTCCGCGCGTTCGCCATCATTAACGATTCGCAATACATCGACCTCATCGCTGGAAGAACGCATGTAGCCATGACCTGTATACTTCGGGTAAGGTTCAGGTGCAGCATATGACACTCAAACCTGTTGTTATCGAAACCTATCAACTGGATGACGCCGGAATGGTCACCAAGGTCAAAAGTGGCACGACGTATGATGGATGAAGGCAAGCGGATCTATACTTCTTGTGTTCCGGCCGACATGGCGTTGATTGGTACTCGCTTCCTGGTCTTTGCACAGGAAGCTCCTAGCAATCTGACTGAGTTGTAAAGACGCAAGAGAGGTCTCTGTGGGCATACGAGAAGTGACATTACCTATTCAGAAGGCAGATCTGAGCGTGAATATGAGTCAGCGGACGAAGAAATCTAGTATACACGGGAAGACTGGGCTAGCAGCATATATTAGTACTCGAAACACGAGGACAAGTGTGTAATTGCACAATCCATCGGGCGAGTGGGTCTCACAAAAGCTGGTCGATTTGCGAGAGGCAAAGATTAGGTTGGGACAGGGTCGACGTATACGATTGAATTGGCGGCGTGAATCGTCACTCCGATTATTCATGGCGACGCATCAACCCGGAAAGCGAAGAGTTCAAACATGGGCTTATTGCGCAATATACCGTACGCACAGTACCGCTGATCACCATCACCTCTGTCTTCACTGGGCTTGTTTCTTCATTATTTGCTTTCAGGCAAGGTCAATTCATCGCTGCGCCATCGGAGACACTAGACGTCGCCAAATCCACCTGCTCTATCTTTCGCGAGCTCTTTGCAATCTTCGCAATCATGCCAGCAGGAGAGACTGAAGTCGTGAGTCTCGCTCCTATCCCTCTGTGTGACCCTAAGATCGCATCGATCTGACGAGACCAAAATCACCGTCGAGCAGAAAGCGAACATTCCTGAACTTCTCGACGAATGTCATCGCGTTCATCGCCGAAATCCTGAAATCCGACTACCACTACGGTCTGGCGCCAGCCTGAATGCGACGTGCCGACGGTTACATCAAGACACTCAAGCGATACTGAGGGCGAGAGAGGGGGATCGTGGTAATCCCTCGAAATTGGGGTGATGGGGCGCAGCAGGGGAGCGGTTATTATCATCTTATCGAGAGTTCGGGGACAGCATTCACAGAGTCAATGCAGCTCCGCCGCCCATCACTATATACTGTGATCTCTCGATGCATTGTACTCACTCGATTCTCGCCTTTTTCTTAGATTCGTCCTTGATCGCGGGACTTCCTCCGCCACTTACAGGGCGAGCGAGCGTCAATTTCTTCATCCGGGCTTGAAAGCCTGGGTCTCAGTCGATCAAGTTTCCTCCACGATATCCGCTCATCTTTGGTACGGTTATCGCCTCGGCTCGCCTGACCGTTTTCGCCTTGAGAGTCCTCGAAGTCTGTTACCGATTGCACCACCGTTCGCAACAAGCCGCTGCCCTCGGGTTCAATAAGCTCGTCGTCATGGACATGTTTGATCCTTTGGTGCATCCAGAAGTTCCCAGTGAGAAAGACGATGGGGCGGACTGGGAAGGCTTTCCCACAGTGACTGGGTGGAATCGCATGCTGCAAACCGGGCTGCTCTCGTCAATCGGCCCGTGTCCGGCTCTCTTGACTAGCTTGGTCCTCGAGTTCAGCAAGATGGTTGTCGCTTGCGAGACTCTCGAGGCGATGGCGAGCGGATCTTTGAAAACCTGCCGACTTGTCTTCTTGTCCATACTCTCAGTCATATGGGTCAAGGAGCGTATGAATCCCTCTGCGACAGTAGTGTATAAATAAATGAATGCCTTGAAGGTTGATCGACATCATGAACCACATATCAATTCAAGCCAAACGCCATAGCTCAAAACCGCACTGTCGGTCGATCCCCAACTCCTTACCAAGACCCTTAAGATCGAGTTCGCAGACGGTTACGCAGATCCTTCCGACGAATCCCTCATAGCGATGCGTGATGATCTACTTCCCGAAATCTTTCGTGCGTTCGCCATTTTCAACGGGTTTCTATTGGATTCGACCGACATACACATCACGGTTGGGACATTGCGGGTAGCCTTGAGATGCATACGTCCGGACATGGCGGAGGTCCGTTACCTGTTAGATCGGCTTGAGTTCGAAGGACCTTGCGAAAGGACGAAGGCGGAAACGTCTCACTGGTTTGAGCGGAACGACGGATCCCGACCGAGATGCATAGGCGGTTCTGTGCTCATGCGCTTTTCGCTTTCAGACGCCCGTAGTGTCTGTTCGCTGTGAATTTTAGTATTAGTGCTGGAACGGCTATCTAGCAGAGTTGTATTGACTTCACAAGCACACGCGACATACAATCATCGACTGTAGACGATATGATGGCGAACTCGAGCGCGAAAGGGCGATGGGAGAGGGAGGACCGGCTGCTCGCGCCGGAGGCTCCGGACTCGAGCGGGCGCACCAGGATGACTGACGTTCACGTTTCAGGTTCCCGGCATTCGCAGATCGGATCTCGATAACTCGAGTGACAGCCAAGACACGGGATGCTCTGTGGTTTCCTGACTTGACAACGACACGATCCCCTACCAACAGCTACTTCAGGATGAATCCGCCTATAGACACAGCCAGGGTATCGTTCCCGACGGCGCCATCCCAAAACATCGGCTCCAAACAGCAATCTCAGCCCAGTCCGACGCTGCATCCACCCGTCTCAAGGAGAACAAACATGTCTCGGCCTTCCCCCTTGTCGCGTCTACATACTTCTCCAGGCCCAAGTAGACCAGAGACTCCAGAAGCAGAACGAAGAAGATCGAGCATGTTCAAGGCGCCCGCAAGTCCATGCTACGTCCACAGTCATCTGGAGAAGTATGGCCATCTCCCTGCTCCGCCGTACAATCAGCCTTCTTGGGAAACGGCTCAACATACGCAACATATGGAGTATAATATGCCGGAAGACAGGGATGGCGAAGGGTCGACGAAAATGCGCTTGCAGAAAGTGGATCTCTTCTCGGCGGACAAGGCAAACCCGGATAAATCGTCACCAAAAGTAATCGATACCTCGGAGATATCGCCAGGTTTATCTGCAGTCTCGACATACCGCTCTAGTCCCTCAGATAACGGAAGTACAAGACACCGTCTGCAAGTCTCGGCCCCAGCATGGGAGGATCTAGATGACGCGGAAGACGGAGGGAGCATTACTCGTCAGCTCGCAGAAACGGCCACGGGTGTTCGAGAGATGAGCAAACAACTTGGGCGGACGAAAGTCAAGAGCAACATCCAGCACGTCCTCATCGTCACCAAGGCCAGAGACAATGGACTCATCAAGCTGACGAGGGAGGTCGCCGTGTATCTTATGGGCAAGAAGACGGGATCCAACGGTCGATCGAACGGCCGAGGCATGGTCGTCTACGTGGATTCGCAACTTCGGACGTCGAAACGTTTCAACGCGGCCGGCTTGGAGGAAGAACATCCCGAATTCTTCAAGCCATATCCTCGACGACGATCTTCGTCATCAGCATCGATCGCGACGCTATCAGCATCGCTATCAGCATCGCTATCAGACGTGAGTTTGTTGAGCAGAGCAAACAGCACCAATGGCGCCAAACGTCGTTCGGACATTGGTAGAGATGCGGAACATGAGCAAGGTCAACTTCGCTATTGGACGGCGGACATGTGCTCGAGCACACCCAATCTGTTTGACTTTGTCGTCACGGTGAGTCGGATCCGTGCAACGTCGCCAGTGTACTGATCTCGTTGCACAGCTTGGCGGGGATGGAACCGTCCTTTTCACTTCTTGGTTATTCCAGCGGATCGTCCCGCCAGTCTTGCCCTTCGCGCTTGGCTCCCTTGGATTCTTGACAAACTTCGACTACTCAAACTACAAGAAGACGATCGACCACGTCGTCGACGACGGTATCCGCGTCAATCTTCGAATGCGTTTCACCTGTGTCGTCTACCGAGCCGTTGCACCGGAAGAGGACAAGCACAAGGGCTCGAACAGGAAAGCTATCAAGTCCACAGGGGGGGATATTCTGATCAGCCGCGTTGGAAAGGAAGGATGGGACGCGCTCGAGAGCTCGAATGCTGGTGCACCGCCCTGCAAGCAGAAGAAGGACAAGGAGATCATGTGTTACTCTACACGGCCGGTAGAGACGTTCGAGGTATTAAACGATCTGGTCGTGGATCGTGGGCCGAGTCCCTATGTCAGCTTGTTGGAGCTCTTTGGTGAGTCGCCTCCCTAAAGTCCTTTGCCGTGATGCTTATGTACCTTCGACAGGCGATGATCATCACCTGACCACAGTCCAGGCAGACGGACTCTGCATTGCAACGCCGACAGGTTCAACGGCATACTCCCTTTCCGCCGGCGGTTCCCTCGTGCATCCTGGAATTCCGGCACTGTTGATCTCGCCGATCTGCCCACATACACTGTCATTCAGGCCAATGCTTTTACCTGACTCGATGGAAGTCCGTGTCTGTGTCCCATACAACTCGAGAAGTACGGCCTGGGCAAGTTTCGATGGTCGAGGGCGAATCGAACTGAAGCGTGAGTACAAGTCTCCGTGACGCTCTATCGACTCTTCTGATGGCTTTACGCGCAGAGGGCGACTACATCAAGGTTACAGCATCAAAGTACCCCTTCCCAACAGTCTGCGCAGAGGAGCGATCTGTCGACTGGTTCCAGTCGATTTCTCGCACGCTGCGCTGGAATGAGCGAGAGAAGCAGAAATCATTCGTCGTTGTCGAGGAAGATCGGCCAAAGCCAGTCAAGGGGAAGGCATCCAAAAACGTAGAGGAGCCACCGAAGCAAAACGTACACGACGACGACATTCGCGTCAAGGCCAGTCGGCAGGAAGCACAGGATGGACAAGACTCGCTCGATAAGAAGGCCGCAGAGGAGGGTACTAGGCAAGCTAGCCAGCGAGGAGAAAAAGCCGAGGATGGCGGTTCCGAGGAAACATCTGAGGACGAAGAGGAGGAGGAGGAGGAGGAGGCTTTCGATATCGACGAGTAAGTCGTTATACCTTGAGCTTTGTCGCGCTAACAGTAGCTCTGCAAACAGTATCTCAACCAATACCGCGGAGTCAACATCTCCGAAAGATTCTAGGGAAGACACACCTCCCGCCAGGCCAAAGTACTCGTCCAAACGGCCATCCCGCCTTGCTGGTCTACTCGGCGACGATGGGTCGAAATCCGGGGTCGATACGCCCGACCGTTTCTTCTTTCCGCACAAACAGGGTGCAGCTGGACCGCTCAGTCCCGGAGCCTTTGCCAGTGCTCTCGACCGAGGCTTGACACAATTGACTGCTCTCGAGGAAGGTGGAAAGGCATCATCACATTCAAAGGACGAGGGGCAAGCCCCATTGCATCAAGAAGAGGTCGGTCAGCGAGACCACATGACGGAGCCCGCCGATCTACTTCATCCCGCAGGCCATAGCATTCCGGCTGGTCGTCGCGGGCTGCTTCCTGGTCGACTACGTGGCGATGAGGAAAGATCGGATTTGAAAACACCAAAACCGTCGAGTGCTTCGCAGGCAAAACGGGAGACCGATAGCCCCGACAATGGCGAGGCGCTCGACGGCGAGGACCAAATTCGACGTCGCACCAAGGCATTTGCGTTCTATGGGCAGGTTAGTCCGGGTTGGATCTCTGTTGCAAAGGTATACAGCCGTCTAACTTGTGCGCAATCCAGGACGAATCCGACTCTTCCGGCGACGATGACACCTAGGAATCGATCTCTAGACGCAGAATCCGGTTTACTGTATTCCTGTGGGGGGGCGCAGATGCTAGTGAGGTTCCGCGAGGGAATGATTACCACTTGGGCACGATTTTGCATACTTCGAGAATGACCCCTGCCGAGAATACGATGCCTTGGAGATGTCGACATTGCAAGCGAGAGGCGACGTATCATGTCACATTCACTTCAAACCGCGCATACAGATACCCTTCGGAGGCATGATGCCCTTCCCCGCTACTCTGCTAGTGCAACAATAGATCCAATATGTCGTCCCGACTGCCACGGAGTGTCAGGCCATGAGAATAGCAAACACTGGCCGAATTAACCCACTTTCCACTCAAATCGTCCGCGCCTTTCCGCGCGACAGAGGTCACGACCGCTTCTTGTTGAACGAGACGTTGACCGGTATTCTTGACGTAGAGCGACGTCTTGTTTTTCTTTGCGCGATTGATAATCTTGGCCTCGACTGTCTCTTCGACGGCGTAACTTTTCCAAGAGGAATGAGCCATGATGAAAATGCATCGCACGAAGTGCCATTACCAGTAAACCGTGGTCTCCTTCGTTTGTCCTAACCGGTCAATTCGCCCGATAGCTACGAACGCACGCCGGTTAGGGGAAATTGCGATCGTGTGCAGGAACCCACCTTGCATCTCGAATCCGCTATTGATGACGGGTTCAAGTAGATGACAGACGCTTGCTGCGGTCAGCGTCAAACCGGCGTTAGCCAATTGGCCATTCAACAGGTATACTTGTATCTCCGGTTCCTGATTGAATCTCTCCGCGCTATCGTCGTTTTTCTTCCCGGTACGATTCAGATAAGTGATCCTGTTGCTTTTGAGAGCAGCCTGCACGATGGTAAGAGCATCTCTCCATGAGGAAAATATAATATGCTTGACATTTGGCTCTCGGTTGAGGTAGAATTGGATCTGCCGAATCAAGCGGTTTACCTGCGGCACATCAGCTTAATGACTCTTTCGATTGACGCTGAGCGAACCTTGGATCCCCAGTCGCCCAACACGTCGATTGAAAGCATTTCGGGATCTTCCGGAGCAATGTTATACACGTCTGGGTCGATCCTGACGGAAAGCCAAGCTGATGACTGGTCTGTGGCATCGACCTTACCGAGTCGCAGCTCTGAAGCTTCCACTTTTCCGAACGCGATCTTCCGCACTTGGTCCGTCGATTTAATTTCAGCCCGGCAATTTGGACAGACGGGACGATTGTACTGGACCCTCAATCGCTTGAAGCAATCCGCGCAAAGCTGGCATGAGTAAGGAGAGGTGAGCAACTCTGCTCCTCAGAATTATGTTCCCGCACACACCCGGTGAAGGCAGCCCAAAATGACAACTTCCTGCCCTGCGCGTTCTCCCAGTGCTTCTTGACATATCGGACAGTCTTCGGTCTGTCCTTCACCTTCATTGCGGATCGAATCGAGCTATGCAAACGTATGCGCCGAATGTGAGTAAATATTGCGCCTGTAACGTTAGCTAGACCGGTGCGCTCACGTATCGCTTCCTAGCATTGACTTTGTCCAAAGATGCTTCAGCTATCGAGATACGCTCCGAGACGATGGCCATGTCAGATTCCACGCTGTGGGTCTCCAATGTGACTGGCTCGACCGTGTCAGAAATTTCTTGAAGTATTCGGAAATAGGTCACACGCCGGTTAAAGCCAGCGTTGAATGCGGCAAACTCGTCGGTCAGTTTCTTGACCAGATCCATTTGTTGCTTTATCAGAAATTTCAGTCTGTCTGCTTCGGCTTTGCATAAGACTTGTTCTTCGTGACGGATGTCATCCCTGTCAGCGATGTCTATGCCAAGCGATTTTGTTAGTTCTATCCTTAGCCCAGGGCGGAATACGGTTACCATTCAGAGCCATTTGTGCCGCTTTGAGCGATATTCCCTCTTGGGCCGCAAGCCGAATGGTATCCCTTTGCTTGATCAAGGCCTCTTTGGGATCTGGGCCAGCGGCGGCTCGTAGTGCTTCAGGTCCGAGGGGTTCGGCTACTCTAGCAAGTCCTGCGCGATCGTCAAATGCTGCAAGGGCGTTGCGCTCCTGTACACGATGGTCAGATCAGCAAGCCCGCAATGATGCGAATCAACCTGAACAACTCGCCTCTATCATGAACTCTCTGCGGTCCGCGAGAGCCATCTGATATACCCAAAGCTGCGCTTCCAGCTCATATTGCTCATCAAGGGTCTTGCCATAGTCTGCTGTGTCGTCGCCTATAGCTTCGAGCATTCTTTCCGTTATGCTACCGCGAAGCTCCCAAAGCAATTCGGCGTTGTCTTTTAGGGCATCAATTCGAACGTTCAAAGGCTCTCGAACTCGGTCGCCCAGCAGTCCGAGGGATCCAGCGTAGGCGACGTCCAGATGTCTAAGGTCCTTGACATTGCTCCGGACGATAGCCGACGCCACTTTATCCCGATAGGATTTTGCGGCATTTGCGGACGAAAGGAGGAGCGTAGTTCGGATACGACTCGCAACAGCATACCATTCCTCCTCTCTTTCAGCTCGATCCGCCACCTGCACGAATTCCGCGCTGTAGAGGTCTCCAAGGCGGAACGCGGCCTCGTGTTGAAGAAATGAGAGGTCGGTTTTACGGGTGCGAAGGTTGGTGATGAATTCTTCTCGATCGGCAACAACGTTATCGTTTCCGAGCTTCTCAGGCGATGACCCGCTCTTGGATTCCTGTTGCTCTACCAACGCAATTCGATCCTCCAGATTCTTCAACACACGTGTGGTTATTCGGTAGACATCTTGCAGGACGATCGTGGATTTCGCCCAATTCGGCGAGGGCTGCATGACTAGCAGCATGGCGTGACGTATACGGGGACGGCTAAGGTCCAAGAGTCGCTGCAGGTAACTTGTTTCCGCGTCTTCCTCCATCCGTTTCAATGCCTCCATCATCGTCATGATTTGTGTATCGAGCCTGATTCGTGTAGCGCGGCCCCCGGCTGCATTTCCGCCTAGCTGGCCGACTTGCATATGTGTGCATATCATTCGCAGGGTATGCAGAACCGACCGAAGCCGGACGGTATCGGCAAATCCGGCGTGCGATCGTTGTAGACTTTCGATATTGGCCTCATATGTGTCATTATAGTACTGTAGAAAGAACGATGTTAGCGAGCTTGAGTGACAACCCTTTCTTGACTAACGGCGCGCTCGATCCTATTGAGTGTGATAGGTATGATATGCCGTGTTTGGCGTGGTATCACCATCTTCATGTCGTCCGGGGACAGGCCCGCTTTGGTATGTCGGACAATGATGTTCTTGAAGATGGCGTGGAACGTGGGTGCGAAGGCCGGGGTGGTGATGCGCTTCCAGATGGCATTTGGAATATTGACGCCCAAGAACAGTAATGAGGAGGCGAGGTCCTCAATGGAAGCCCTTGCGGGAGTTCCCGATATGGCGAGGGACGCCCGGCGCTTGATGGTTTTGATCATGTTTGCGGACTTGCTGGCGGCCCCGATGTCCAGCTCTTGAATCTCGTCGATGATGACACGTCGCCAATTGCATAGTAGTAACGCGCTGCGAGGTCGCGGGTTGTCCATATACACGGCCGTGCTGCGACGAGAGCGTTTAACAGGAGCGGGCGCGACATCCCAGTCGCTTTGGACAACGGAAAAGGTTGTGAGAACGATATCCGCCTTGGCCACCCGTTCAACCCATTTCTCCATCATAGTTCTTTCGTCCGACATATCGGTATCGCGCTTGCGTTTGCCGCGACTCGCGGTGTAGAATGAATTATGAACCGATCGCCATCCGGTATAAACAACAACGTTTAAATCGGGTGCATGTTGAGCAATCTCGCTAACCCACTGCTGAATCAAAGTTTCGGGAGAGACAATGAGCGTGGCCTGATGCAGACGTCAGCTTAAGAAGTTGAAGCCAGTCACCCTACTTACCTGAATCTTGGTCACGCTCAACTGCAGCTCGTCATCCCAAGAAACGCGGTGCGAACCTCCCTGCCCCTTGATATTGGTTTCCCGGCTGAGCATGATCAATGCGATGGCTTCAAGCGTCTTTCCGAGACCTGAGCAAGTCGAGGGTCTTAGCTAGACGCAGCTGTTTTGGGCCGCAGAACTCACCCATCTCCTCACATAACAACCCCCCTTTTATTTCACGGAGCCCGAAGTCGTCCCTCTCTTCCCGCAATACTGTATCATCGAACTCTCCAACTTGCAAAGCCCCGGCGACGTCATGATTTTCCCCCTTGTTCCAGGCATCGAACGCCGAGAGCGGGAGAATGTCCCCGATGATGCGATTGTAGGCGACGACCTCTTTCTGTGCACCGCACCCCACCTCCAGCCTTTCCCACATGCCCAACGACCGATACGGGGAGTCGGCGTCCCGTTCCCTCTCCACCAACCATGCCACCGTCCGGAGTTGAAAGGGAAGAAGCGTTGCCGTCATGCCATGGGGCTGGTACTCGTCTAGCGCAGACGTCGTGACGGGAGCCGGTAATAATTGACGATAGAATGCTTCGAGCTCGATGTGTGATGGCTCCTCTTCCGATGCCAAAGCACGGACGAGAGTTGATCCGGGGCAGACAGCTTGCATTATAATACGCCGATTAAGTGACACGCTCCAATTCGATGGGCGTATATAGAGCTTCGCAGGGTCTGCGTACATTTCGAAGACCAGGCCGATCCGCAGCGACTTCCAGACTCCTCGATTGGTATCTCTATAGGCTTGCGGGTGGTTGCGCGACGGACAGTGTTGCCAGAAGTCCTTGACTTGTTTGGGGGAAGGGCCGTCCCCGATTTCTGGGCGATTGACAAGGTACACCTTGATTCGTGTAGAGAATGGCTGATCATGTTGATTTCGCGCGGACAGGAGAAGGTCTAAGGAGTCGACCCAGTGACGCCCAGAAGATGCATCCTCGTTGGACAGACATGACGTATATGACATTACCCGACGTTCAATGTCGGTGTACGGCAGAGCCCGATATGCAAATATCGCCGTGTCCTGAAACTCGTCGTCCAACACGACCGACTTTCCTTCGACAGCGAGACCGAACGTATCACTTTGGCGTTTCAAACAAAAGCTTTGATCGAGAAATAGCTTTTCATGATCACCGACCGTGGCCTGCACCATGGCGGCGAGGACGTCGGCAATAGCCGGTCCGCGATCCCCCCACCCCGCATCCTCTCTCAGCACCCATGCCCCCTTCCTGACCGACACTCCAAGCGGGACGCCGATCCGAACCTCCTGCTCTTGGTGAAAGACTAGACAGGGGTTGACATGCTGATTTTGAGGACGATCCATCTCGATGACCGCATTCTCGTCCATCTCCGCCTTGAACTTGGCCACCTTCCTCGCCCGTACCTCGTCCCTCTTCAGCATTGCCCTAGCCCGCTCATCCAACACATCCCGCATCGCGCCCTCGATTTCGTCCTCGGGGACATCCAACGTTTGCAGCGTGAAATCTAGTATCGTTGGTAGTGCAAGGTCGGCAATATGGTAGCTGTGATCCGGATTGACTGGCATCGTTGCGGCTTGCTTGCCTTTACCAGAGACTTGAGTACGACGGGCTATCAACGCAAAGCATCAGAATCCACTCCTCTCATATCGCCGTCGCGCATTCCCAACTCACGCTTGATCGAGGCCGGCAACGTGAACACTTCCGCTGCTAAGAGCACGTCCGCCCGGTCTAGGTCTCTCTCAGAAGGGCGAAGGCCTTTCCTGGCCGTTTGCATCGTTCGGCCCATGTTGCGGTGGTTTGATGGACCGGTGAGAATGGCGTCGCGAGGGCGTCCGGTGCGCCTGGGGCGGGACGCCGTTTCGGAGGGGATGAGACGACGTCCGATGCTTGGTGAGGTTTGAGAGGCGACCGTGACGATAAGGAGGAGCGAGTGGAGGATACGGAGCGATACGGAAGAAGGGAAGAGAGATGAGATGAGATGAGATGGGTCGAGTTGAATGATGAAGATCGCTGAGACATACATGCATGAGACACGCACGATCCCGCAAGCAAGCTTCTGCATCCGATTGATCTATAATGCACGCGCGACGCGAATATCAACTCTCTTGTCTGCGTCATGTTGTCTGCATCGCGGCTCACTTGCTCAACTCGCAATCCCCATCCGTCCCTTCCTCGACATGCCGCTAATCTCTCTCTTCATACGCTCCCCCGCGACTTTGAGCGAACGTCGCTTCGATAGCGACACCGCGCTCATCGCCATTAAAGCGAAACTAGAAACCGTCACGGGGATCCCGGCAGGAGAACAGGTCTGGGATGTCTATCGGGATGTCGAGGCTGCGGAGCACCGACAAGGAGGTAGGAGAATAGGACATGAGGGAACGCTGCAGGACGCCGGAGTTCAGGAGTGGGAATGTATTCAGGTGAGTTTGCACGATCGAGCGCGATGTGGAGAAGGATGGCGACGAGGCGGCAACGTGGAAAGCCAGAACTCAACGCAGACTGGCGTCACACATTCATCAAGTGTGCGCGCTGAGGTAGGAGGTTGGTCTGAGGCTCGTCGAAGAGATACAAGGCAAGCCTGGCTGGAGCACCATTCTGCATCCTCGCGCGGATTCAGTTTGCGCTCAAATGCTTACGACCTGCCTTTTAGGTCACGAGTGTCAATCCACAAGCCAATCTTGAGGGAGAGTTCACGGACGTCTCCAGGGTGGACAAGTACGAGATTTCCAACGAGGAATACGAGAAACGCAATGGTAAGCATGACCGCGACCCCTACAACTTTCCCTGACGCATCGCTCATGTTTTCTTGAACAGATACGGTCCTGCAAAACTTGAAAGCTCGTGGTCTCGGTCGTTTCGCACCAGCCTCATCAGCTCCACCCCCGCCAACACATCATGCATCGCCGGATCAGACTGTCGGCAAACGCTGCATCGTGCTACATCCAGGACCCACTGCATCAATATCCGAATCCGTCGGCGATGAGCCGCGGGGAACAATAGAGTTTGTGGGAAAGACGACATTCGGTAAAGGCAAGGGCAAGGCGGACGAGGGTGATTGGATAGGAGTCAGACTGGATGAGCCGGTCGGGAAGAACGATGGATCGTAGGTCTGTCGCTCCGTAGTGATGGGTCTGCCTGACGTAACTGTCCTGACAGGGTCGAGGGCGAACGCTACTTTACGTGTCAACCGAACCACGGAGTCTTTGTTCGACCAGAGCGCATCGTTGTTGGAGACTGGCCTGAGATTGACGAATTCGCGGACATGGACGATGAGGAGGAAATATAAGGGATGATATGCGGCATTCAAGGCAGCAGGCCAGTAGTCGCAGGTACTTCATTAGACTATGTACTCCATTAGACTATCGTACTTGTATTATCGACTCATATAAGACTATGTCAAACTACAACCTCGAAACTCCATCTGCTTCAAAACAGATACCCATCGACCTCCGTATCATGCGCCTGTTCCTAATGTGCTGTTATTAGCGATTGTAGATAGCAGGATGTTCAGGAAATCAGTTTCGCTGAATGGCATGCAGTAGGTTTAGCCTTCCACACTCTTGACCAACGAAGTCCTGAAAGCACGCACCTGTTTTCAGACACGGTGTCGCTTCCTTGTCCCAGCTGAGACAGGTAGAACGGATTGAAACCTGTATCAGCTGACCCTCCTGCGTTTGTCGGCAGCTGGCCGAAAGTGTCATTCCACCATGCGTCAAGGTTCGTCGCGTTGCTGCCCGAAAGGTCCAACTCAGAAGAGAATTGGTTGTCGTAAGCTTGCAAGCCAGCTTGCTGTTCAGCATCGCCTAGCAGTATGTTCCTTTCGGGGCCCTCGTTAGTGCGAGGCTGGTATGAAGCACTATCCATGTAAGCCTGTTCGAGCAGCGAATTCTGTCGAGGCCGCGCAGGACCGCGCAGAGGACCGGGCATACGTGTCTCGGTCATGCCTCTTCCGCTGTCGATGAATGGCTGGTGAACATCAATCGTATTGAGGTCCGGCGCAACAAAGGACCAAGCCGAGTCCTCCGGAGCTGCTTGTGGGACGTCCGGGTACTGGTTGGAGGGATCTTGTCCGTGTCTGCGATCTTGTTGGGGCGATTTAAGCGACGGATGAGATGAAACGGATTGCTGGCGGTCTGTCTTTTGCGCGTCCGAACGATTGGATTGCTTGTGTTGCTGTCCGAATCGCTGTGCGGTCGCATTAGTCCGAGAAGATAGTACATGAGAATACGGCGGTATGGCCGCAGAATTGTTGAGTGCTTGCTCTTGGGCACTGGTGTTGTTGGCACGCTGCGTCAAAAATTCGACGATAGCCAATTCGTCCTTGACGATGGGTTCCGAGATTCTGCCTTGCTCATCAGGCGCGAGACCCGCGACGACATCCAAGAGGCGTCTCAGTTCTTCAGCTCGAGGCGAAGCAGCGTCGACTACAGGAAAGTGAGTATACGTGGCGGAAATCATACCGGCACCAGACGCACGCTTGATTGTAACTCCCAGAACGATGTAGGAATTGAGCCTGTGAGCAACAAGGTCAGGTTGGTTAGATCACGAGCTTCTGCGCGTAACACTCACACTCGATAGCCTCCGCTGTTGATCTTGACATTCTGGGGCTTCTCGAACATGAATTCTCGTCGACCTAGCAAGTCCGCCTTTGCGGATTCAATCGCGGCGTCGCGAGAGTATTGATACTGCTTATCCGATGTTCGCTTCCGCAGAAGATACGGCCTGGAATAGGCGCATGGAATCAGTTGTAGTCAATGGAATAAACCGCACCGGACTTGCCTGTGAAGCGTAATGCGCGCAAACAAGAATTCGCACGCAAGGAGATGTCTCTGTACGAAAAGGAAATGGTGATTCGCATCCAGAGATGTATCGGGGTGATGTATCGCGAAGAAAGGCGGCAGTTTGCTCTGCCAATCCAACAATTCTTGATCGAGTTTGAGTACGGTGGCGTAATCGGGTGGCCGAATAGCAAATGCTGCATCGGGACTTTCCGTAAGCTACTTCGTCTTCATAGTGATTTGAAAGATCGATCTTACTATGATCAGATATTCTGCCCATAATTTCGGCTAGCCGATGCCGCAATATGACTTGAGTATATTCGGTCGGATGCATGAGCGAATGCCCTTTCGGGTCGAAGTCACCAGAGTCTACTTCTTCGTCGTCCAGGTTTGCAGGCTCCTTGGTATCGGTATGCGCATCAGAAATCGATGTTGGCCTTCCGACGAGGAGCGCAGTTGTACTAGCGGCGGTGATATTACGATAAGTTGTCCGCAATATTCCTCGTCAGAATTCTGACATACCGATCAAGATGGTACACCATCGCCCATGCTCGTCTCCGAAGTTCAATTTCTCTCTTGTCTGTTAGATTAAGGACTGTGCCGTCACGGTATAGTCCAAGCTGGAAAGCCGCTGTCAAAGGAGTAGAACCCTCGGCTGCTCTTCGCGTCAACAGCCTTCAACCCACCGTGAAGAGCGTCAGCAATGCATACACCCGGGGTATACGGAATACGCACATGTATCTTGCAGTCAAGAGACCTGCATACAAGACATCCAGGTTATCTCTCTGTAGCGCTTTGGCACAAGTGAGTGCCGATCCTAAGAAGAGTGAGACGTGACTTTAAGCGACTCGTGCAGACCTCTCCAAACAGGCAGCTTACGACTTGAGCCGTAGAAGCGTCGGCTCCAGGATTTCTGGCCTGCCAGCCCTCCAACGAGTTCGAGCGGAGCCGACAGCGTCGCGATAGCAAGCTGATGAACGCTTGGTTAGAACGAAAAGAGGCTGGAAACTTACGAAGATACACTCACCACGATGAACATCAGAGGCAACCACTTGAGCATGTCCCCGTTGAGAGGGGGGTTCGTCGGATAGCTCTTCATGGATTCGAAGAATTGTGCGTATTTGCGGTGGAATGCGGGCCTGTTGATCTTATATCGGGTCCAGCTGGAAGGAGATATCAGAGAGCGTAAAGTGAGCCGACACGTGCAATACGTACTCGATCTCGCGGAAGTATAGTCTAGGGAAAGGACAGAAGGATTTCAGTAAACACAGGAAAAACTTGCAGGAATTCACGTACTCTACGAGGCTGTCGCACAAGCCCTTTTCAGGTACGCTCATCAACAGGGATATCAGGACATTTTTCGTGATGCCAGACTCGCTGAGTGTATGTAGAATCTCGGTTAGATCTGGAGATGGCGGATCGAGCGTGATTCGAGCCTTGAGTTTTGGATGTTCTATTATCGCTCCCGACGCGGGGGAGGGCCCGTCCGAAGGCGATCCGGCCGCATGAACGTTGGAATAGTAAAGAGGTACCGGCGGGGTATGGGTCTGATTCGCAGCGGGAGAAGAGGTCTGAAGAAAGGCAATAGGATCGATCAGCCGCACGTTCTGTGCGAAAAGTATCTTCCTCACCTGACTATTGCTGTCATGGGCTTTGGGATGGAAGACCTCTTCTGCAGCGCCACCGCTCAACATGGCTCTCACGTCTACGTCCACCCGTTGATATCCGTTTCCTGCATCCTCCACCGAGACGGGCACGGGAGTGCGAGAGCCGCTACTTCGCATCCTGTTTCGAGCCGAAACAGCGGAAGGCGGGGCGGGAGCAATGGGTCTCTGATGATAGGCAGTGTGCGCTGATTGTGACTGGTGTGATTGATGAGCATGTTGCGGATGGAGATAGGGATTATGCAATGTGTGCCCTGCAGCATGATTCGTGCTGTCGTGACTGTTCTCCGACGGGCCTTCATTCGCGTTCTTGTTCGTGGGGAGTCGCGTTATCAAAGTCGAGAGAATGTCCTCAATTCGCGACAAGCGGGCTTTGATGTCTGCTTCGTGGCTGGCGTTTCAACGTTTTGAGTGATATTAGCAGACGGACCACAGTCTGACGAGAAGATACTTACACTGCTGGATCTTCTACACCATTTATGAAGGGCCGACAAAGATTTGGTACCTTCCTGGCTATGCACTGACCACACGGCTCGCCGCGATCGCACTTTGGGAAATGAATGAGCTCGGACGTCGATCACAAAGGATAGCGTAACAGACCTTTTGCTTTCGGCGATGGCACTAGGTAAACAATCCAGCTTATAAGCCTGCAAACGCTTTGATACTCGACAGCACTGCCACATACCTCGACACAGCTAAAATGGACTCGATTCCTCTTGCCCTTCTTTCCGGAAGTTGCGCCTTCATTTCCAGAGAACGAGACACTACCTTCGCGGCCACCTCGTACGCCAGCACCCACGCTGAGTCCGCGGTCTCCATCCTCATCCTCACCTGGTTTCGATCGTGCTTTACCACTCGCCAGCGGGGCTCTCACAGTCGACGCGGATCGACCACGATTCCCGGGATTGGCCGAATGAGATGCACCTCCATCGTGATCCGAGTCATCCTCGTGCCCTTTCGACCTGTCTGTCGTGGAGGATCCAGCATTGACGGTGAGAAGTACGGACTCTGCGCGCCGCACCGGGAATAGAGCTGAGCCCGTTGTTGCCGATGATCGACTACCTGGCTGTGCAGCAGTAGGAGCGGATCCTTTGTGCTTTCCGCTTTCCACATCTGCATCATCCCCATCATTTGCTCTCCTTTTCTTCACGGGACGGACTCCGCGATCTTCACAGTCCTGCGCCGAGTTCGAAAGGGCTCTTTGATTGACCGAAGATACGAAGTTTTCGAGACTCGCTGCTGGGGGATTCGTCGACGAGTAGTATGCTGGTTGCCCTGTTCCCGTGGAGGCTGATTCGGTTTGGCCCGGACGACCTGATATCGAAAGCTTTCGCTTTCTGGCCAAGTCGGCTTCCATAGTAGCTTATCGCGCAAAGCCGAAGTCCAATGTTTTGCAGCAGAGTTGCCAACGTCGTATCACGGTGACGATCGATGGTCCGTACCGACAGAGAACAGGCTGTGGCGGTAGGAAGGCGCGCGTCTTACGATCGTGTGATGTATCTTCGAAGATGTCGCAGATGAGGAGCTTGAGTGAAGCCCGAAGTTGCGCCGACGGCCGAGGTCTGTTCCACCCACGCAATTGCACTTGATCTGCTGGCGTATAACACAACAGAGGAAGGGCAAGCCAACTCCCTGAAATGTAGGTCTGGGATAGCTTGCGTCGTTGGATCGTTGCCCTTGACACCTGTTCAGTCAGCTATTCCCTCCATACTACATCTATGCCGCGCAAGATGCCGACCAGCTCACAAGCAATCAGCCAACAAGAAGGAAGCAATTCCTCGAGGCTTCTGGTTTTGCATCCGCTCTTCAGGGCATTCATCACGCGCTCGCTCGGAACAGCTGCTCCTTTAACTTTGAAACAGCGACTTAGACTATCACAGCATCCAGCTAGCGATTGGCCGAGCTGATGGCATCACGATATTAGCTCGCAACACAGGAAACTATCGTGTTTTGTACTGTACTAGCGATGTGCGTCTTTCAAGCTGTCTCCCATAAGGCTTCACGATCACCGCCGCAAGCGACTTCGTGCAGCTATGCGTAGTATATACAAAATTCAAGGGGTCTATCGTCTATAGTACTATCGCGCATGAAAGCCAATATCGGCTTTGCTGTCTTCGTAATGCGCATGATATCATCAGGGGAACCAGGCGACGACGGTATGATAGTACAAACGAGAGTGCATACGCGCTGCGCTCGTAAAATGCGTATGCGCGATATGATGTGAGGTGTCCGGGTAGATGTGATGCCCGATAAGCGATTGTCCATAGGGTTTCTAAATTATGAAGTCAAGATTAAACCCGGAGACTGAACACTAGCGGCTCCTGCTTTAGCCCTCGTGGTCGTGCTCAGCCTGGAATGCCCCTAGATAGTATGCGGTCGCGCTAGTCCGCCTGATCTCTCGCCACATCTCTCGGGTTTGAACCGCCTTGGGAGGGGTTTCAGTTTTCCCAGATGGTCCAGGCGACGGTTGACAAACGGGGGCATCCTTCGACGAAGCATTGGCAGTATTCGGTGACGCGGTAGGAAGAGGAGGAATGATGCTACCCCTGCGCAGGACTGGTCGAGGTGAAAGGATATCGCCCGTGTAGTGTGATTGGGTTTCAACGGGCGGAGGTGTCAACAAGCGTATGGTTCTGGGTGGAGGCGAAAGTACACCGGGATTATCGGGAAACACCTCTACGGCATCGGAGAATCTGATGCGTGGGCTCGGTGCTGTCGGTTGAGCTGCTGGGGTGACTGTCCTGCGGCCGCGAAAATGGGCAATATCAGGCAGCATGGACGGACTGTTGGTTCGTGGCGAAGATGTTCGTTCCCGAATCACAGAGCGTTGGGATAGATCAGGTGACAAGAGAGGTGACTTTGCTGGCGCGATCGATGGCGTCAGAGGCTTGACTGGATCATTCGCGCGCACTGGTTGGTCGAAGAACCCCATGATCCCGCTTGCAATAGAGTCCATTCTCCCACGCTGCACATTCTTAGACGTCGGGGAGGGAGGAGAATCGTTTGTGGAACGCGCAGGGCTTGTCCTCACCGCGAAGCTTTCGGGTTGATGCCTAGTACTCTCCGTTGACTCGCCGCCTTTCTGACGCTGATGATGATCTTCCCAGGAAGGCCCAGGTGGTGCGGGCGACCGACTCGCAGTGAGCTTCAAGGGCTCAACGATTGACGAAAGGACAGACTGTTCTTCCACGAAATCCCTCGACAGGACCGGCGCAGAGGGTTCCTGTGAGTAGGTAGAGCTTGCACTCCAGGTAGACAGCCTCCGCCCTATTTGACCGTCTTGGGAGACACTCAACCGGCGAGGTGCAAAGTCTCGACTGCGGAGGTCCGATGGCTGCTCTCGCCCTTCCGCTTCCTCTTCTCGCAGATCCTGTGATGAGCATTGCTCGGGCCTGCCTGCAATCTGTTGTGAGGTCGAGGAGACCGCTTGTGACTGCGAAGCTGGAGGATCAACGTTGCAACCAGACCAGAAGGTAGCGGACGCCGATGCCCAAGACTCTCGAGGCTGGACTCCCGCTATTGATCTCGAACTTCGTGTGGAACCAGTCCAGCTATTTTCGAGAGTGGCTTCTTGCACCGCCTGCGGGCCATTCCACGGGAACCCCATGAACTCCGGAGGAGATAAATCAATCTGTCCACTTTCGACGAGGGCTCTGCGCTCGTCGCCCGGAGACGTCAACCTCGGCTTGAGGAAGTTTGACGCAGCATCCTGCAACGCAGCAGAGATTGGTCTTTGGATAGTCGGTTCATCGCTGTGGCTGTTCTTCAAGACAGGCCTATCCACGAGCAACTTCTGACGAATCTCATTGGCTAGCGGGGTACCGATCTTTCGTTGAGGTGTTGCATTCCAGGGAAATGGATTCTTCGCCTGATCCAGACTTCTGGTGGCAGAGCCGCGTTTTTCGATTGGCGCAGAAACAGGCCTTGATGTACTGGAAGGTCGTGAGATCTTGGCCGATTGCGATGTTGGACTCGGTTCTCGATCCCCGTGCTGTTCTTCTTCAAGACTGTCCTCTTGAACCGGCTCCAGACTCTGTGTAACATTCAGCTCCTGATCTGCCTCGGCGATCATATCCAAAGGCGCTTGCTGCGCGGATGTTGGCCGTTCCGCGATAATTGCTTCATCCAATAAGGATTGTGGTCGAATTTGTTGTTCCCTGGACGCCGCGACCCGGGCACGGGCTGCCGCTACTGGAAGCAATGCAGTCGAAGGCCTCCTCATCATTTCCCCAGGATAGATAGGACTCGTGACGATCGGCGCCCCTACTGCATCCTTACTCACAACTCTCTTGCGCAACGGCAGCGGTGTAGTCTTGATGTAAGGCGGAATCTTGGCGAAAGCCATCGACATCAAGTGATCCAGCTTGTCCGGCGACATCGTTGCGGCGAGTTCGCCGTACGAGCTGCGACCATTCTCGACGGCTGAAGCTTGAGCAGATGCTTTGCTCTGGATTCTTGGCGCACTCGGAGATTTGGGTTCTTTTGTCCCAGAGAACGGGCGTCCTATGCGAGTCTTGGATGGAGTGAGCGTTCCAGCGAGGACGTTGGGTGCGAGTCGTGACGTTCTCTCTGTATTCTGTCTCTGGCCAACGTCCAGCCCCTGCTCGATATCGCGTTGCCTGACGTTCCCTATCAGGCTGGGTGACACAGCTCTGGCAAGGTCGGAGACCCTGCTCCTCAATCGACGGGGTTGCTCGTCCGTCGATTCTCCTATGGAGCAGAACATTTGTCAGTAAGCTCTTTGGGCAACGCCGGTTGTTTCTCACCTTTACATTCCAGCGCATCGCCAGGAGCATAGCTGCTTCTGTCCTGGTAGGAAACGGCCGAATTCAACGGAGCCTTCTCCACGTCGTAATCAGGTCCATATTCGGAAGAGGCAGCAGAAGCGTTGTTCCTGCGAGCTGCTTTGCGCGCGTAGAAAAGAACAGCTAGGACGACCAGGAGAAGAAGCACAAGCAGTGTGATGTAGACTGCGGTATATGGCATGTTGTTCATCTGCTGCGTGACATTCTGAAAGGAACCTGTTTGAGATGCAGAAGTGGTTCCAGAAGTCGTACGTGTCCTGGAAAGCGATGATGTCGGGGGGAATCTGAAAGTGGACATCGTCCGAGTGAAGAGATTGCTGCTACTAGAGGGCGAGGTTGACGCAGAAGTTTGCGATGGGTTTCCGGAAGTGGTTGCAGCTGAAGAGATAGAGGTGAATGAGGATAATATAGCACGACTTGTATTGGTAGCCGAAGACATGATACGGGTCGATGAGATCCTACCAGTACTTGCTGCCAAAGATGAAGTTGTAGCGAAAGCAGAAGAGCCTGAGGGGATCCGTCTAGATCCCGAGGAGGTAGTCGGCGCCAAAACCCTTGGCAGTCCGAAAGGCCATGCTGATGGATTAACGTGCATGATGCGGTGGTCAAGTAAGAGAGGTTGCGAGAAGCATGCATCTATCAAATCCACCTAAGCATTGTCATCAGCCTTCCTGACCCTTGATGAGGAGGAACTGACGTACAGATACGGGAAACTCTTTGGGGGTCTCTGAACGCCCGGATGCGTTATGCTGATCCTCGTCTTCCGCTGGTATCGCTGTTGCAAAATGGTTTCCAGATCGAAATGAATTAAAATTTGAAAGAGCCGTACTTCCCTTGAGGAAGTCGGCGAACCAGGCCAAGAACGGATGGCAAAAAATGGGCTTGACAGCTGGCTTGACCAATTTTGGTACATGAAGAGGTACTTTAGCAACGGAGTTGAAGGGATATCTACTTGTCGAGCGCGGGGGCACCAAAAGCACGGGCGATTCATCATCATCGACATCCAAAGTTGCATTCTCTCTCCCATTCCTTCTTCTTTCACACCTACCTGCCAGGCTGCTCTATACCTCTTCCCTGACAGCGGCGCCGGATCATCCTTGATTTAGGAACGACCGGCCGGATGACGAACAAGGACATCTCTTCCCCGGCGAAAGAGGACAAGCCTCCATCACGTCGGCTTTCGCTGCATCGCAAGACGCCGTCAACCGGATCTGCTACTAGTCCTGCCGCATCGACAGCCTCGACCTCACCGAAAGCTTCAAGCCATAAAGGTCTGCTACAATCACCAGCGAAGAAAGCCGTCGGCATCCTGAATGCTATCTCCCCGGGCAGGAGACGATCCGAGCCGCAATCCGCTGCTGCGCAACCAGCAAACATGCCTGCGCACAGGGAGATCAGCGCGGAGGGCGGAAGGAGCTTGGGTATCACTGCGCTCGTGGATACAGCAGGGCCCAGCAATACACCCGAAGCCACGAAGAGCTTGGAACATCTCAGCATGGAGGATTCCGTCAAATCCAGTGCTCCGGAAACGACGTCCGCATCACCGCCCCACAATCTTCCTTCCATCATCACTGGCGGTAGGTTGGCCATTAACAGGAGTAGGCCGTTGTCTCAATCGCCCCCGGCCCTGCCATCTCGGAATATTTACGAGGTCATGAAGCCGATGCCGCCAAAACACATGGAAGACACCAACGATGGCATGGTCGTCGACCCGTCACTGAACGAACATCTTATCGAGCCGGAATTGGTTGCGGTCGAAGATGCAGATCCTCCGCCTCCACCGTTGATTTACGAAGTCGAAGACGACAGAACGCCAATGGCATCGCTTCAGGGCAAAGACAGTTGGGACACGAAAGCTACAGTGGAACCGGTGGACTATAACATGTGGGACGACAGCAACTCAATACCTATGAATTATTTCGGCGAAGAAAACACGGTCGACAACAGTAAGCCTAGATGGGAAACCGATAATTAGAAGACTGAACGCTCCATCCACGCAGCTCTCGGATTGAGCGACGGAATTCAGGCTTTCCACCTCACCAATCGCTCGGCGGATCTCGAGACCCACAACCAGTTAGGATCAGGCATGACCTACTTGCGCATGCTAACCACCGGCATCCATATGGGACACCATGCCGTTTGCGTCAAGCCAGCCAACGAACAAACGTCGAGCGTTCTTTTACCTGACTTTGTGCAAAGCGCCATATCCAGTATTCCTCATGTTCCTCAGACCGACGCCGAATCCAAGTACGAGACACACTGGATATTCTGCATCGAATGCGCCGGATGGTTTCGCGTGATTGGCGGCGTGAACGCCTCGGAACAGTTCTTGAGCGAATTTCAGCTACGGACAGGATCTCATGATGATGGCGCAAGTAAGGAGGTGAAGTCGAAATTGCGGGCCATAGGACGAGCGGTGAAGGGCTCAGAGGATCATAGAAGGCCCCATCACTTCCACGCAATAGCCGAATCAATACCGCAGCCACCTTCCGCGGACGTTGACGTCGCCAACCTCGCCATTCCGCTCGATACGATCAACGACAGGGCCAATTTATCAAGCTATCACTGCTGTTATTGCGGTCTTTTCCTTGCATACGACACGATGGCAACAGTCCGCTCGATCTTCCCCAGCGATCTGCTGGATCGCCTCTTCAAGCGTGACCCAATCCCGAGCGATGCGGGAGTTCCCATTGCAAGATTCTACCGGACTTTGAAGTTGCTTCACACGTAAGTGCCTAATATGCCGCGCAGTGCGACCTTCTAAGCTGATATCTCTCTTCCAGGATCCTGAGTAACATTCTAAGCGGACAACAAAAGGCCGAGATCAAGGCTGATGCGAAAGCATTTGTCGAAAAGATCGGAAGCGATGATATAGGGTGAGCGATCAAACGATGTAATGCAGCTGGTGAGCCGAGCTGATAGGTTGGCTCATTGCAGGAAAGAATTCATGGAGCGTATGGGGTTCCAGTGGAAAGAGGTGGAGGAGGACGAGATCAAGCGAAGCAGATGGATCATCCCGATGGAGAACGAGAGCGCGGTCAAGCAAGCGATTCGGGCATGGGTAGAATTGGGGATCAGATTGAGCGCGCCGAACAATCGTGGGTGTCTGAGATAGCTCGAACGTCAACTCACTCACCAGGGCTATCTCGCGTAATGTCTACTCGCAATGAGCAGCTACTCGCGACGACCCGCATTATCTGCAATCATGGGAGCTGTCCGCTGTTGTCCAATCAGCATTGTCAAGAGCCATGCGTTCGCAGCCCCCAGTAGACACGCCGGAGGACAGGCGCGCAATACTTGATGCGCGTAAGCGGTTTCCCTTCCGTTCACTCCAATTTCTGATCATAGTTCGAATCTCAGCCAGCCACAACAGTGACAGTAGATTATATCCATCTCCGACAGTGCAGATAGCGTGCACGGAGATTGGGTGTTCTCCACTCGATTCGGCAAACGCCATCGGTCTTGCGGCAGTGAATCAGACCATATGCGACCCCAAGACAACGGCGCAAATTATGGACCGGCTGGAAGTCCTCGCAACACATCCCGATACACCGAACTTCTTCGGTGCCGAAGAGGTTGAGAAGTTGCAAAGCGCTTTCGTGACAATCAAGTCGAGCGGATTTCCCACCTCAGGTACGGAGAATGTTGGAACGAATCGCTCACAATGGACCTGATGCATAGCCTTTACTCCACATAGCGGACATGCAGAAAGCATACCAATTCTTCGACTTCGACGACAGCGTTATACGATTGATCGAGACCGAGTCGGCAGGGGGAACATCTTTGGTTCTCATGCATGCGCGTCAAATGATGGGACTTGCCGAAAAAGATGAGCAGGCATCAATGTCGGTGTCGCCAGAGCAGCAGAAACAAAGAGCCGATGTATTTGAGGCGCTGGAGACCTTGGGTAATGGTTTTGGGGACCCGCAGTTCAGTAAAGAGATTGCTCTACTCCGCGAGGAGGCTCTAGAATTACCGGAGGCCTTGAAGGCACTGGAAATTGCAGATGCTTCCACTATCGAGCCTGAATTTTGGGAAATGTGAGCGGCAAAACTGAAAATGCAGGAGAGGCGACCTGCTAATGTCCATTCTTCTAGTATTTACAAGTCATACGTGCTAGAGGTGAGTTGGACCAACCCGATATTCGACAACTTGGCCTCACCTGTCTTGTCAGGTTCCAGAATCGGTTCACCGAACCAGACTAAAAAATGCTTTCGAGGTGATTGCGAAACGGCTCAATCCGACAGGTCTTAGGGAGCTGTTGGGTACAGGAAAAAGCACACCTCCGGCCTTGCCTGCTGGCCTTTTCAATATCGGGTGAGCTTTGCAACTGTACGCCTTTTAAAGTTAAGCTAATGCCTCTTCCCGGTGCAGGAACACCTGGTATGCCTTCCGAACTTGCTGCCGCCTCATGGCCTCTGGCGCTAATCCCAGTATTTTCCAGCTACCTGAATTCATTGCTACAGGTATTTATTATAAGTGTTATCCTGTGTTGCGACGCATCGCTAATGGAAAGTACTTATAGTATCTCTACGCAATTCGAGACTTGCGTGTGGGGCTCCAGGCTCGCCAGAAGCAACATTCAGCGGCTGTGATGACATCGCAAGTCGTCGTTGGTGGTAGACTACTCGCAGAGTCGGAGCTGGAACGCTCCCGCCGATGTAAGTGGCCGTTTTTCTTTTACTAACCTGATGCTCTGTAGGCTTACAAAAGCGACCGGTTTGACAGTTGTGCAAGAGCTGGTCCGGCTGTTTAATAGCTTGGACGGATCACAGGAAAACGCAGTCCGCCCGGAGAAAGAGCTCGCATACCTGGCTTTAGTCACAGCTGCTGATGAGCAAACCAAAGCGGCACCATCAGATGGCCCCTCCGGAGGAACAGATACCACATTGGTCAACGATGAGCCCATGGAGATGGATTCTGACACGCTAGCCTCAACGTCAGGCAAGTCCGTCTTAGGCAAGCGTTCCACCGAAGAGAGAGACATGCCAGAGGCCAATCAAGACCAGCAATCGTCAGACGCTCTCGCGGCTCAAGACGACCCTCAGGTCTCGGGATCACACACTGTTGAGAGCACGCCGTTGAGCCCGACTTCAGACTCTGAACGACCTATCAGACCTCTACGAAATGCTTCTCAAAATAATGTTCAATCTCCCAAGGCACCAGAAGATCAGCGAGAAACATCCATAGACGCTGCCACCGGAATAACCGATTCGGCGCTTGTGGTAGAGTCCGGTCCCATCGAGAGCACGATCCCTCCACCAGTGCCGCCTTCATTACCACCTCGGGAGCATCGTCCTTCCATGACGTCAGATATGATGTTTGGTGAGGATCGTTCAAGGTCACGGTCAAGCGAGCACTAACGATGGATCATCTTGCAGGGCAACAGCATGACATCTCGGAGTGTATGGATAACGTGCTCTTCCAGGTAGAAGCCGCTTTGGCTTCGGAAAAAGACGCTACTGACACCGATGAAAATTTAGTAAAGAGGCAAGTCCACGAAGACGATGTCTGTCGACCAGGAGCTTATCTTATGGATCCCTTGATAGGCTTTTCTACGGGAAAGCCAAGCAACAGCTTCTCCTGCCCGAAAAATCCGGCAATGCACCTACAGGCGAACTGGTTGCGCAACCCAGTGTCGAAGTCATTTTCAATAACATTCTACTCAGCGTCAACGAGGAGCGCGGACTGGACCTGTACGACAAACTCCACGACATGTACTTTGGGCTGGACGACATCGAGATCGATGGCGCAAAGGGGAAGAAATCCGAGCTCATCGAGGCATTGCCTCCGTTGTTACATATACAACTGCAGGTAAGTGGCAATTTATGCCGGGTAATCGTCAAGGCATTGTTTGATGCTTGATTCTTTGTCTCGACAGCGAGTTCAATTTGACCAGGAAACAAAGACGTACGGGGATCTCCGGCATCTCGGCCATAGCGTATACTGATATCACTGGTTTCCTCAGTGCATTCAAGTCCAATGCTTATATCAAGTTCGCTGAAACGCTGGCACTCGACCGTTTCCTACCTGCCGCTGATTCCGACAAGCGAGAGAAATCAATGGCGATCACGACGCAGATCGCGGCACTGCGCGCTACCCTCAATGAGCTTGAATATAGCAAGGTTAGTTCTGCCTGACTCGGACTTGAAATCCTGCTTAAATCCCCTTATACAGGCGGGTCCCGTGGCCAATGACCTGGTCAACCTGAGGGAAGCCCTGTTTTCGTTGGATCCGGAACAAGATTACCTCTACTCGGCCCTTGACAACGAATCAGCTCGAGTCAAACAGGCCGTGGCGGATGCTGAGAAGGGCATTCTCGAGCTGAGAGCCGAGTTGGATGCGCTTTGGAGCGATGAGAGGGAGTGTGAATACGAGCTGTCGTCGGTATTCATGCATCGAGGTACGTCCGTACCTTCGTTCCCCCCGCCATTTTGGCTTATTCTCCCTGCTCTGCTTGGTCAGGCTCCGCCGGCTTTGGGTAAGTCTGCGGAAGAAGCGATCTGTCTGCTAAGGAAATGCCTATTGACCCTTTGCCGTCAGACACTATTGGCTGTATCAGCGCAATCTACCAGATGCTCGTAAGCCCTCGAGCCGTCGTGATGTAGGGCTCACAAGCGCTAACTCCGATCTTCATCTGCTTCAGCCGACACATACTTCCAATTCAACGACGAGACAGTCCGGTCGACCACTGCGAAGGAAGTCCTGCAAGATACCACGGGAAGCAACGCCAACCCTTATCTGTTAGTCTACGCGAAGAAGGGCAGTCAAGCGATCGAGGTTATGACTCGAGAACGAAAACGTTTGCTGGCGGAACATGACGCGAGACCCGGTGATGCGGAAGTTTCGACGGTATGACAGCTGTGTTCTGGGTAGCTCCATTGGTCCAGCTTGCTAGCCAGCGACAAGATATGTAGCCCAGATTTATTAATACTGAGCGAACGTAGCAAACGACGACAGGGATTCAAATCGTTCCACCTCAAAGGCACGGGGAGTATTCTTCCGCTATATGCTCGTCCTTCTCTTCACCAAGAGTTGAGAGCGTGTTCGACATACCTGCGTCCGCTACTCTCATTGCTGCGCTGCACCCCACGTACTACAACCAACAATGACGTCAAGGTTGCCGGCGGCTTATCTATAGATACATATGAGACACGGGCGATCGACGGGCTGCGAAGAGTGTTCAGCGAAGATCTATTCCGCACGCCTCAAATTCGCGAGATAGGCTCCGTCTGTGCCAACGAGCGTGACTCGCCGGTTTGCGTTTGCGTTGTAGCCAGGGGGGTGGGGGCGCTGGTTATATAAATTCCCCGTAGTAATCAGCCCTGCATCATCAGTCTCTAGTTTGCACCTACTGGACGTTACACCTCATACACTCTTCCGCACTCTTGTCGCTACATCACTCCATTATGGCGGACTCGGCGGATAAGCAACATCGAGATGGAAATGCTGAATCCAATTTCACGATGTAAGTGACACTGGTTAGAAGAAGCAGCGGAGATGATCGGCAAGACAACACGCTGAATGCGACTTCTCGCAGGATCCAGTTTTTTGAATGGTATCTCGTGAGTATCGCTCGACTTCGTACAATTGAACGTCTCAGCTAAGACGGAATCACATCTCAGCCCGCCGACGGAACTCACTGGAATAGATTCAAAGACCAGAGTAAACACCTTGCTTCCATGGGTATCACCGCAGCTTGGCTGCCTCCTCCCTACAAGGGTTCCGCTGGCGAAAATGACGTTGGTTATGGCACCTACGACCTGTGGGATCTCGGAGAGTTTGACCAAAAGGGATCGATCAGGACCAAGTACGGGACCAAGGGAGAACTAATCGAGGCCATCTCGACCGCGAAATCCAATGGAATCATTCCCTATATGTGAGTGTTCCTCTTATTGCGAATCGGCCACCCCGCTCACAGTTGAGGACCAGTGACGCCGTCCTCAACCACAAAATGGGAGGTGATGAGAAGGAGACCTTCCTCGCGACAATGGTAGACGAGAACGATCGAACGAAAGACGTCAGTGAGAAGCACGATATCCAGGCTTGGATCAAGTGAGTCTCCCTCACAGTTCTCCAACCTCGCTGGGGACCTGATGAACCGCTGCGTCCGTTTCCACAGGTTCACCTTCCCCGGAAGAGGTGACAAGTACTCCTCGATGAAATGGAATTTCAACCATTTCAGCGGCTGCGACTGGGATGCTGGCAGCGAGACCAAGGCGATCTTCCGGATTCAAGGCGACGGCAAATACTGGGCTGAAGGCGTCAACAAGGAGAACGCCAACTACGACTTCTTGATGGGCAACGATCTGGATACCGATCACAAGGAGGTTCGAGAGGAGCTGTTCAAGTGGGGAGAATGGATTCTGAAGGAGACTGGTGCATCTGGATTCCGTTTCGATGCCGTCAAGCAGTAAGCACAAATTACTTGTTTCATCCTGGCTGCCTTCTGAGAGGGAATTCACTCGATCCACATAGCATTGATGTCGGTTTCATTCGCGACTTCGTGAAACACATCCGTGAAACCTCCAAATCCGACAACATCTTCGGCTGTGGTGAATACTGGCAGGACTCCTTCGAGACCACCAACAAGTACCTCAATGACATTGGAATTCAGTTCACCGTCTTTGACGCCCCTTTGCATTACAACTTCAAGGAAGCCGGCGAAGCCAAGGCCAATTTCGACCTGCGAAAGATTTGGGACGGCTCCATCGTTCAGGCAAGACCCGTTGACGCAGTCACTTGCGTAGAGAATCACGACACACAACCCGGACAGGCGCTGGAGAGCTGGGTGTCTTCCGGTTTCAAGCCTCTGGCATACGCCCTGATCCTGCTCAGAGTTGACGGATATCCCTGTGTTTTCTACGGAGACCTTTATGGTCGGTGTCTGCTGTCTCAACCTGGCCTGAAAGGTTTCAAGCCTAACCTGCTGTCCCCTTTACAGGCTGTGGCGGAGAAAATCCGCAAGAACCCATGAATCAGCTGGAGGATTTCGTTCGTGCGAGGAAACTGTATGCTTATGGTGATGTTCGTGCGTATGGTTTTATCTCGACGGTGACAGTCCTCTTATCGGTAATCATGCTGACGACTTTGCTCTACTTCAGGTGATTACTGGGACCATCGTACGCACCGCTCCGAGTGGTCAGGTGAATGAGATCATTGATGCGGTTCCCTTCCTTTTAAATAGCCAACTGCGTTGGATGGGTGAGGACTGGAGCTGAGAACCACCCAGACGGCTGTGCTGTAAGGCGTCATATCTGTGCGGCTAAACCAGGGTCTAAGATCTTTCCTGCTTGACAGGTCGTCATGTGCAACGGGAGCGAAGGTGTCAAGCGCATGGAAGTTGGCAAGGTGAGTTGCGAGTTCCCGCCGCGAGCGAATGACAGGCTATTGACGCATTTAATAGGAACACTCGGGAGAGGTCTGGACCGATGTTCTAGGATGGCACACCGGCGAGGTGACTATTGACGAAGGTAAGCATTGGAATTGTCACCTTGCAGGCATCGCTGACTCGTGTCATGTATCAGACGGGTGGGCAGAGTTTAGATGTCCTGCCGAGTCGGTCTCAATTTGGACCAAGAAGGACGCCAAGGGCCGGGAGGAATTTTCCAAGGCTCAGTAAGCGGCTCGTCGTCGGTCCCACGAACCTGAGGGAAAGGGATGGGACGTATTTTGGGCCTCGGCTTATAGACGACGGATAGACGAATAGAACATTCTTATTTGCCAATAGGAGTAATGACGCCTTTGGTACGACAGACAGCGTCCATTTCGGCATTGGCTGTTATTCTATCTCTATTCTAGTCCACGTATTGTCGATGCAGCTTTGATAACCAAGACTGCAGAACCACTTGATGGCTGTCACGTTCCAGGCCTCGGTATCTGCATGAACGTAGAAAGCATCCTTCAAGACCGCCGATGATAAACTGTTCTTCGATAGCGCTTCTCGTAACTTGTTGCCCAGTTCAGCAACGACAATCGCCCCGAGCCCTTTCTTCCGATACGCGGGAGCGGTGTGAAGTGCTCCAATCGAGACTGATAAGAATGAAATCATCAACACCGCATTCTAAAAGCATGGAAGACAGGTCCAGCCTTACAATCAGCATGCGCAAATGCCCACGAAGCCAATTCGTCTGTTTCACCGTTCACGACGGCGACCGATAGGTGAAGACGTGACCTGGCGTATTCGGCCCGGAATTTGATCTTGTTCGAATTGATCACCTATGAAATCGATACGATGTCAATCCTGTTTATAGAGGCACCATCGAAGTCTATACTCACTGTCTCAATGTCCTTCTCCTCCAATGCCCTGATCCGATATCCGACAGGACATTCCACCCTTGTTTCGGCATGAAGGTCGAACTTCCTGACTGCTTTCGAACACAGGCCGTCGTACGTGTTGTTTCCCAGTGCGGCGAGATGCTTGGTCCAGCATTGATTGATCCCGTTGAAGAAGATTGATTTTCCGCCGGTCCTTTGCAGAAAGGAACGGAAGACCGTCCGGCACATGGTGTTCACAACGGCCAGGCTTTGCTCATCGGGTTGCCATCGGGGCTGATTGAGTTTGTGGAACGGAGTGGCGTTGATCTCTGTTGATATCCAGAATCTAGTTCTCGCCTCATCAAAGTTCTCGTCTGTCGGCAGAATGGCTACACCCCAGACGTTCTCTTGGCCGGTTCTTTGGCTTTCGGATGAGGTCGCCGAGTTCACGTCCGGCGGTTCGCCAAAAGTCCATATTTGAAGATCCTGGCGATGGCTACGTCGTATTGCCTTTCCAAGCTGACTCCACTCCTGGACGTTATGCTGCACTGCAGGTTGTAGCAGAAAGTATAGTATCTGAATAGCGGATGGCTGGTAGTCATCCCGAGACAGTAGGCGGCATAGATCCTCGAGTTCATTGTCGGGAACGGTCCGAGGTGCCAAGTTCGGGTTTGTCATTGCGGCGGTGAGTGTACTGGTTGACGATGAGTATCGCCTTCGGAGCAGGAGATGGTGTTACCTCGATAAGCTCCTCGATATAGATGGAGACTTGGAGATGAAGCACGTGAAAGCATGGGCTGCCAAACGGGTTCAGAAGCGATCGGAGGAGACCGACCCTCTTGGCATGGATTCGACCCGACTGTACGTTCACGCCTATTTTCACAGGCACTCGCACAAACTGTTGAGGGATCTTGTACATGGACTTGATCTTCTCGTCTTCCCCCACACAGCTCCCC
Organism: Naganishia sp. PT2105A-2; assembly: GCA_023628115.1. Taxonomy (NCBI): domain Eukaryota; kingdom Fungi; phylum Basidiomycota; class Tremellomycetes; order Filobasidiales; family Filobasidiaceae; genus Naganishia; species Naganishia sp. PT2105A-2. The sequence goes on along the minus strand of JAMALG010000004.1, from coordinate 297,921 downwards.
CACTATGCTTTATCTTTGCGACTTTGTCCGATGCTATCGTGTAGGGGCATCGGTCATGTGGACAAACTTCAATCGGTCATTTATCCCTCAACATTCTCGAAAATCCTGGAAGCTGTCCCGTCAAGATGTAGTGTCCAGGATGCCTTGATCGGGCAGGCGTATATTCATTGGGCGCTTATATGCATATAGCATCACATGATATATCATATGACTTGTCGGTCGTCGTAAAGTTGTAAGTGTTTCTCTCGCAATGCGACTGCCGTAAGCTTTATATGATCTTCTTCGCCCATCTATTCGGCCTTCTTTGCAGTGACAGCCGTCTAGTCGGAACAGCCTAGGAGTCAGCATTCTCCCCATTTTCTACGACATGGCAAGTAGACCCACGGTCTTGTTCTGCGCATCGACAGACTCGTTGAATGCGTTGATGTTCTGACCGGCCTGCTTCTTCAATTGCGCTGAGCAGGATGAGGCGATATTAGCACCCAAGGTTGCGTCACCATATGTCAAAGCATGAAGACTTACTAAGATCTCGCTCCTTGGCCGCCAGCTGTGCCTCCAATCGTTGAATCTCGGCTTGTGCGTCGGCTCCCTGCTTGGTGACGGTGCTCTGCTGCGCGGTCTGGAGTTTCTTGACGTGAGCGTCGAGCACGACAGTCTCCTCTTTCGAACACGCACCTTGCCCTTGAGGACGTTGAGTTCGTCTTGGATGGTGATCAAATCAAGCGTGATGTAGAAAACTCGGGCCAACAAGAGTGACAAGAAGAGAGTAGCTCCGGTGAGGTACACTACAGACAAGTTATATCAGGCGTCGAACATCGATACATCCCACGACAGTATACTGACAATTTCGCTGAGCGTAGAATTTCCTTGCAGAGCTAAAGATCAAAGAATAAATAAAAACATGCCTTCGTCGGAGAGAGTGTACGCACTGGTTGGTCTCCACTCGGACGTCTTGAATACCCTTCTCCTGCTTGGCGGTTTGACCTTCCTGCGCAACCTTCAACATTCTTTGCAGTGCGTCGACGAAGAGGACGGCGACGAAGATGAACGTTATTTTGAGCTGTAGCGATGGCATATCAGTCGTGACCGGACATCCCGAGCGCAGCCAAATGTACGAACACCGTACTGGATTTTGGCGACCTATTCAGAGATGCAGGTGTCAGCTATCTGCAACATGGAACCGCTTTTCGTGGATTCTCACAACTGGATTTTCGCTCAGGAAATGCAGGAGTCTGATATGTAGATGACTTAGTCCTATCGAACGCACAAAGCCATGTGCGTCACTTACGCTTTCTTCATCTTGAAAGGCATGGGCGCCACAATGGCGCTGAAGAGCATGAGCTCCGAGACCAAAAGGCCGAAACAGACTGTGGGAAGATGAACATCAGTATATGGGCAGTTGCGGGGAAAGCGCTTTACTGACTCGTGTAATAGAGCTGTTCGTAGTATGGCAGACGAAGAGATCAGCAACGAAGCTCCTGGGGTCCCCGCGGATCCCGACTGACTGTCATTCTTGCCGTTACGAGGTTGTGTTGGCTATGGCTAAGCGGTTGCTTGATGTTCTAAGGAATAGGTGAGGTGTCTGTGCAACCAATGCTCAACGTTCAATAAAGGAGTGACAGACGGTGGAAGCGGTGACGCTCACTCAGACAGAAACCACGCTCGGGCGAGTGATGTCGTCATAACTCGCTCGGATCGTATAGCGCGCAGCGGAGTCGCGCTTTCTCATGACGACCGTTCGCCGTTTCAGAATAGCATCAAGAGAGCTATTCGAGAGACATTCGACAGAGGGTCGGGTTCGTCGGCGAATGGAGAGGCTGGACGAGACAGCGAATAGAGCTCTCAAAACGGAAATCGAGTCGGCGTGCGAAGAGTATGGATTATCGGTGACACGAGCTATCGCAGCCGTCCCAAACGGCATCACAGTCAGGCTGCTGATGCTTCGCTAATGCTGGACTTGTTCAGCGATAGACGCAACACTGCTTCATGCACAGAAACCTGTAGATAATTATCAAAAGCATCAAAAGCTGTGTCCATATCTTCCACCTGATAATCTTCCCGCGTCATGCGAGGGAGAATGCCAAGTGGGAAAGGGAGATAGAGAGATACCGGACGTTGTTACGTATATCGAGGTATTAGAATGGAATGAGAATAACGGTCTATATACAAACACGTTGACAGTTATACCCATACCTTAGGTGTCAGAGAAGATCTGGAGGAAGGGCGAGATGAGGTCAGCTCGATTCATCATATAGCGTCCATTGACCAGCAGTCAAGCCCATCCACACATATGCGAACCACAATGGGTCCTCAGTTACCGTTGTAAGGTTACACGCATACCAGACGTTATGCACATCCGGTAATAGCACAGTGTGAATATGATTAGTTGTGTGTTTATCATCAGTGAGCCCTATGGCTCGCATTTGGTGGTATGGGAAACGAGACTGCTGGTTCTTGGGAAGGGATGGAGAAATGCGGAAAGAGATGCTTACAGGTTGAATGCCCGTCCGAATGGTGTCGCCTACGTTCGCTGCTGTCATTCGCACGGCGTCAGGACCAACCGAAACCTCGAAACCGTCGCACAAGAGAGGCAGATCGCTTCACTACAGAGCCATGGAGATTGTCCTTACACCAGGCTATATACGAAATTTCGCGCTTGACCCGAAGTCTGCGCTTTACTGCCAGGACAGTAGCGACCATGAAATGAGGTGTCAAAGCCAACATCTCGATTTCCTAAACAGACAGCGATCAACGCGTCTCTTGATGCTAGACGCGTTTAATGTTTCACTTGTTTCGATAGCTATTTGGAGTGATGCAGTCGGTGACAGCGTGCGGATTGCTTCGGACCAGATACATGATATCTTGACAGTCTGGGCCACACTCGACCGCTTCGGGACGAGTGCCAATCAAGGAATACCCCTCAGGTCATCTTCCAACCGACATCACAGCATGGCATACCCTGCAGACCCCGTCAACCCAGTTCCAGGTTCACCTCTCATCCATGGATACAGCTATCATTCCGCTCTGCCAGAAAGCGCCTCGACATCGGTGACCGATGGAGAAGGTGCCAAAGTGCCATGGATCATGGGGATTGATGAAGCTGGTAGAGGTCGTGAGTGCCATCTGCTCAAATGGTCTTTTTCCAAATCGCCTGATATATGGTTCGGATGACCCCTCTTTTCTTCGCGTACTTAGCCGTCTTGGGTGAGTTGCAAACCTTGCCTATGCAGTCAGTACCTAAAGGCTTTCTCAGGACCGATGGTGTACGCTGCCGCTTACTGTCCAAAGTCATTTCAAGGTGAATTGGAGGAACTAGGTTTCGATGGTCAGTAACAATACAAACCGAAGAGCTGCTTCTGGCAAGCCTAACCTCGTTTTACTCGCAGACTCCAAGGCTCTGTCAATAGAGACACGAGACAGGCTCTGGGTCAGTACTTCGCAGACGGGCAGTGTAGCCTCCAGCTGACTCGCTGTCGCTCCGAAACACGCAGAACGCATTCACGGATTACCCTGAATTATGCTATTCATCAAACATCATCAGTCCGCAAGGCATATCGAAACACATGCTCAAGAGGGTTCCCTTCAATCTGAATCGTCAAGCCGAGGTAGGCTATACCACAAGCTTTTTCGAATCAGCGCTGATCGCGGACGGTGACAGGAAGCTACAATATCTTTGATTCGAGATACCCTTCGTCGAGGAGTCCATTTAACTGATGTGAGGACAAAGATAATTCGCCTAAAGTGGCAAGCTGATTGACGGCGTCTCTTCTGATCAGGTCTTCGTGGACGCCCTTGGTCCGGCACCCGCATGGGAAGCCAAGCTTTCGGAAATATTCCCGTGGGTACCGTTTCCTGTCTCTCGCAACTTGGCCATGTCGTGCTGAGTTCGACGCACAGAGAGCTTACATTTACAGTTCGACCGAAAGCCGACTCTCTTTTCAAAGTGGTCTCCGCTGCATCCATCATTGCCAAAGTAACGCGGGATCGTATCGTGGAAAACTGGATCCATCCGGAATCCCCTGGGTTGAAAATGTGCTTGAAAGCTGTTCCCGAGGAGCCCGCCTCGGACAGCAAAGGGAAGAAGAAGACGGCCAAGGCGCTGAAAGGCAAGGGAAAGAAGCGGGCCGCAGAGGTCGATGTCTTGGAAGGTCAAGAGGAGGCGGAGGACGCAAATACCCCAGAACCCGCTCGGAAACGACGCAAGCTCCAGGAATTCGACAGCGAGACGACATTGGTGGACAGTGAGACCCAGGATGACGGGGTATCGGAAGAGACAAAGGAGACGGAACTGGAAGTAACGATGATTGAAGAACGGGGAAGTGGCTATCCGTCTGGTATGTTGCTACCTCTCATTGAAGACGCGTTCAGACTGGCTGATCGGGACGGCTACGCTCTCCCCAGATCCGAAAACTCAAGCGTACCTCAAGGCTGCGTTCGACCCTATATTTGGATATCCCTCGATCGTGCGATTCAGTTGGGGGACCGTGAAGATTGCGATGGACAAGAATGGTGTCCCGTGTACCTGGTAAGCATTCGCTGAATTGCCATGCGGATTGCTTTGTTGATGGAGCTGTTCAGGACCGACGATCCCGTTCTGACGAATCGTATGAAATTCTTCGAATCTCCGCTGGAAGCAGGCAAGCCGAAATTGTGGAAAGAGATAGGGTTGTCGAATGTTGGCGAATTGTAGCGATGAAAGAACCCTTCAATTTGAATGGCTGGATGTATAATACACTGATGTACATGCATGTGAACGATACAACAAGCGAAGGAGACGTGCCTCATCAGTCTATGCTTGAAAGCGTGATTACACCACTATTGGCAGGGAAAACATTAGTTTCCGGATGACAGGAGGGTAGGTGCAGTCACTCACAAAGGACTGCGTTGATGCAACCGTCGTTCTCCGGGTTATTCGTGATCTGGGCGTACTCTGCGCAATATCGTCAGCTTTCGCCATCGCACGTTTTCCCCGAGACACTCACTAGCCCACACAACTTTACCACCCGTAGTAACCATACCCAATTCGGCAACGTTGACCTCGATAACGGTACCCTTCGTCAATACACCCAACTGCGTGTATAGCGGAGATTGCGGGTTCTTCTTGACGCCAATGATCTGCAGCTGGAAAGTTGCCTTTAAGTCCGGATGTGTCACGTTGGCCTTCTTGTATCGCATAGCCATCGGTCGGATGAATCGTTCCATCTTCACGGGCTTTCGGGTGAATCCCTCTCCAACAAACGTGGCCTTGTTGACCATTCGCTTCCATGCCTTCTGCTTCTTCTGTCCAGTCTTCAAAACCTTGAACATTTCCTCCTCTGAAATTCCTCGGACCTTCGGCAAAGGAACCGAGTACTTTGCCGCCTTGTCCTTTCGTCGCTCCTTGATACTCGTCGACAAGGCCTTGGCATCCCGCTGATTCTCTCGGTCCAAAAGATACGCCGGCAAGGCACCCTCCTGCACGGCTCCATCGTCCTTGGACTTGACGTTTCGTTCGTCGTGCGCCTTGAGCGTCTTCTTGAGCTGGACCTTTTCGGCGTGTCGCTTGGCGTGGTGCAACTTGGCCTTGATACCGTATAGCTTTTGAGAGACAGCGGAGGACTTGTGGGCTTCTCGTGCAGTTCTCTTCCGCCTGTTGAAAAGAATTTGTCGGCTCCTGCTGATCTGCACAGGAAACACAGGTCGCGTGATACGCACTGTCGCTCTTCATGGTCCATCCTCCTTCCATGCTTCTTCCGGTGCTCGTCCATATACTCATTCTGGAGAAAGATCAGACATTATTAGATCACCTACACCAGCGCAGTCCCCAATGACATGCTTACCTGAGGCTGTATGATGCGAAGTTGTAAAGCACGATTAATGGCGAGAATGAGCAGTTGAAAGATTAATTATCTGCTCCAGTTGCAAGCACTCGGCACATACCATTGTGGCTGTTCAATAATATGCTGAAAAGTGGGGAGGAAACGGGGTGTCTGAAGCAGACGTCGATGCGGAATTTGCGCTGTGTAATTGTGCCTTCCAGAGCGATATCAATACAAGAGGTGGTCTCGCTGTTCGCCGCTCTCGCAAAAGTCGTGGTCACGTGAGCAGCGAGACTGGACGGCGTTGTTTCTCCGGGCGGATATACATCCGCAGCAGCCACTCTAGCTGCCAGTCTCATCACCGCCATTCCTCTCAATTTCCTCTAACTGGTGTTGACCATATTGCGTTTCCCTTAGCAGTCCCTGTAACGTCGTTCTTGGGAAACAGCTGGACAGATAGCGCGCTGTATTCTCGCATCTCGTCAGGCCTCCGGGACCTCTTCACAAAGATGAAGTCTTGAGTCACTGTGCACACCTTGACGCAACAACCCAGACCACCAATATGCCGGAAAACGATCGGATTGACGTGGACTCGCTGACTTTGGGTGTTCGAGCGTATCCTGCTGGCTCCTACATTGGAGGGGAGCTCACGGCCCTCCGAGCCAAGACTGCCGACAACCCGCTCGTATTCCACCTGTCCATCAAAACTCGTCAAGGCCGATCTACCATTGTTATCCATTGCGGGAAGTTTCCTGTGGAGCTAGACGGTACCGGCGTACTAGAGGAGGCCCATGCATTCTTGGAGAAGAGATTTCGCCAACATATCCGAATACAAGCCGATGTAGGAAGTATGGAGGTTTTGGAAATCGTTCGGCAACGAGGTGGTGTGAAGCGTATTGATATACGGTACGGCTTTGGGGGAACTCTATCCGCGCAAGATGGAGGCCAGGTCTACCTGAAAAGTGGTGAGTTGACTCTCGAACGCGGCTGTACCCTCCATAACGCCTAATCTTTTCCTGTTGTGGATCCAGTGTCCAGCTGGTTCCCCTCGCAAAATTCGTCAGAGGAGGAACCGAAGCAGTCCTCATCGGAGCTACTCGCCGCTGTCGCTCCCGCCGCACAGAACAGTCTTCTTGCTGCGTTTCCCGTCAGTCCACCAACGAGCGAGCCTTCCATCTCAGCCGGAAAGAAGACTTCAGCAAAATTGGGTAACGTGGGCAAAGTTCGGGCGAGATCGCCGATCACCGTTGAAGACATGGAGGATGGGCAGGGTCTAAGCAAGAGACGGAGAGTAGGAGACGAAGCCCCCAGCGAGAAGAGAACTTCAGTATCCGTTACAAATAAAAAGGAGAAAGAAACGCTTCGCCCCACGGTGGAAAACGACGTCGGCATCCGGTCAACGAATTTGGTTGGAGAATCGTACGATTATATTGTGAGCGGACCGAACCCATAGAGACTCTCCAAACGTTGACGCATCTCTCTTGTTGTCGTTCCTGTGTCAAAGAGAATCAGCGGGAAGGCAATGCCCGAGGATCCCTTGAATTCGACAGCCTCAACGCCAACGATCAAGGTGTCCGACCTTATCGCTAACCCATCTCTTATGCTTTCGCTCTCTGTTCCGCAACGCGAAGCTCTGCGACGAGCTGCGGAAGGGAAATGGCTCGAGCGCAATCCGGATCGATTTGAACCACTCGGGGGCATCGAATGGCCTCGGAAAAGTGTGGAGGAGAAGGGGAAAGCAGTCGTCGGCGAACGACAGGCGACTGCGGATACAGTGGAATCGAGGAAGGCCAAAGTCGTAGAGCGAGCACATGACAGTGAGCCTGGACCTAGCAAACCTTCCGCGGCTAGCAAAAGAGCTCTTGCTGAGGTTGGGGGACTCGTCGTGCCGGTACGTTGCCCGATAATATCGCCACCTGACAACATTCACTGATATCTACTTGCCGTCCATCTAAATAGGAAACTAGAGAACATGGCGCGATAGAATATCTCCCCCTTTCGAGACTGCTCGCCAAAGGGTTGAAATCAGCTCCGACACGAAATTTGATCGCGGTCATCCAGGAAGCAGGAGGAGATCGGGTGATAGGCGAACGGGGTAAGCTTTCATGGCCACATTGAACCAATCCTAGGCCGCTGACCACGGTCCACCACGATGACAGGAGACGTACTACAGAGGTTGCGCTTGACCGATCCGAGTCTTGATGAACAGGGACCTTGGCTGTCGCTCTTCAGTCGAAAGGATGAGCCACGTCCATCCGCGAATCTGGCTCACGGCACGGTCATTTTGGTCCGCGGAGTCAAGGTGCGTTGTCGCGATGAGCAAGCCCGTCTCAGCGATTTCTGATAGTGCTGCTGTATACAGGTCTTTTGGGATCACAACGGCGTAACAATCAAATGCCCCGCACATGCGAACTGGACCTACTGCTTGCTACTTCCCCTTTCCAGTCAAGCGCAGAAGTTTGAGGAGGGAGGCGACAGGCGGCAACCGACCAGTCCTTGCTTGACTGCGGACGAAAAGGACAAGATGATCAAGCTTCAACAGTGGTTCTTTGCCAAACATGACCTTGCTCCTCCTGGAAAGGCGGAGGATATGAGCTCAAGGCGGGGACAAAGTGCCGCGGCAGACGCGACGCTGAGCGCAGTGACGCATCGGGAGTTTTGCGATCTTACGGTGGAGGTTAGTCATGTGGTTGTCGGTACCGACGAATAGACCCTAACGTCCTCTCTGCCGCGTCTCTGACATATAGATCATCTCCGTGATCAACACGCCTTTCCCGACCAAACGTGAATTTCTCGTCACCGACTATACCAAGAACCCAGGCTTCATATTTGACGGACACCACGCAACGGGCATTCCGGAGGCCGGTTATCTGACAAATCTCACGCTGTGGGACGGCGTGGCGATATCGGCAGATCGCAATGCCATCAATGACGGCGACATCGTTCAATTCCGCAATGTGGCCATCAAGGAATCCTCCACATCCAAGTATGGCTTGGAAGGAAATGTGCGGGAGTTCATGGATGCTAGTGGATCGAGTTTCCGCCGTTTTCGGGTACTTGACCCCCGCTCGCATCCGAGGGCACAGGCTTTGGTAGAGTAAGTGTCATTCGTCTTGGAATGACACAGAAATGTTGATCGTTGAATTGCAGACGGCGTGAACGGCTTAGATCAGAAATGCAGTCAAAACAGCCCGCAAAAGACCCGCACGCAGGCTCCGATCATCGGCTCAATAGAAGTCCGCTGTCTTTGCTTGACTCAAGTTCCGTCGGATTCCGCACGAGATATCGTCAGCAACCCCTTGGGAGGATCCGAGAGATCTCTTCAAATCATGCTCGCGACAATGTCTTCCGACTGAAAGCCTGGGTAACCAGCATTCAGACAGGCCGCCAAAGTAGTGGCGCAAAGGTTGGGTCAAAATTGCAGGATATGGTAGTCAGAAGGTGCACCATTTGCGATCGCCAGTGAGACTTGCTCTAGCCGAAAATCGGTCATAACGCTGATGTCGAGTTACAGCTTCGAGGATGGCTCGTGTGCCTTTTGCAAATCCTCGGGACTTGACAACCTGGAGTATCAGTACTTGTTTGTGGCGGAGTTGCAAGATGAGAAGGACACAGCGGAGACGCGGTGCGATTCACTGCCCGTTATTGTCTCCAGCAGATTTTTGGCAAGTCTTACAATCACCGACGCACCTGCTGTGCTGATGTCGATTGCTTCTCAATGGACAGTCGAATGCGCTGCCTTCTTTGCCACCAGTTTCTGCGGGGAACAAGGTCGATGACCCTCTCGTCATAGCAGCCTGTCGTCAAGTAGAAAGCCTTCTTCAAGGCGAGATCTCGGATGGAAAGAAACAGTGCATGCGGATCGACTGGTCGATGGCACGAAGGGGTATCGAACTTGGTACGCGTGGTAGAGAAGGACTCTTCGCTTTCGGGATGGAAGACTTTGTGCCATGATCTGGAGGGAAACGGCGGACATTTCTCGATATGCATGGTGCTCCATAATGTACCCTTCGACGACTCTCGGGTATCGGTCTATTCCATGGCATTTCACTCAATTCCATATTACCCAGCTGGTCAAGCCGGCCCGCGTTCCTCCATACAATCATCGGCTTGCGCTTCCCATGTTTAATTGATCACTATAGCTATTCGTCAACATGCCTGGATCAATGATACATCGCCCGCGATTTATCGACAAGTCGGTCGGACACCCAAAGCAGGTCTATACGCGCTCTGACCCGAACAAGTTCCGGCCTTGGAGGTGTTCGGTGTGTGAGATAGTTCAGCAGCTCTGTACACGAAGACATCGAAGTGGTAGCTGATGGGGCGAAAGAGCTGGCGAAAGACAAGTAAGAGCGATCGTAAGAGCTGATCAGAATGCTATGACGCAATATGATTACAGGTGACCGTCAGCTATTTTGGGACACCGCGTGATCCCGATCAGTTCAAGATTGAATGATGCTTTTTGCAGTGGGAATAGCCTGAGAATTGGATTCCGAAACCTGACAGTCAGCCTGAAAGTTGCTTGACACTAAAAGTCAGTACCAGTGATCGACGTTGAATACCATGCTCAAGTCAATTTGCTATCGACCAGATTAATCACCCACAGTCGTCTTGACTCGCTTTCGGCCGCAGCTCCAAGCGATTACCGCCTTGTTCGACATACTCGACATCAACGCATAGCACTCGCCGTTCATCTACTTGTCAATCAGCATGGATATCCCTCACCATATCGGAGAAAAGTTCTATCCCTTCTCTCACTTCATAGGATACCGCCCTCCCACCTACAATGACAGGACAAGGTTCATGCCGCAATATCGAGACAAGCCATGGATCAAGAAGACGGAAAATGTCATCCTCACATTTCTTGGAGCATGGGCTGCTTTGACGTTCATAGGTGAGTTTGACGGTATCTTTGTGTATTCGAGTCTCACTTGGCAATAGCTCTCGCGGCTAGGGCTGCTCCTTTTCAAGCGAGGAATGTCCCGACGATTGTTGGGTCTTTCGGTGCCGGTGAGAATTGACAGCCCTACGTTGTCCAATCTTCTGTTCACTCGTCTCCTCGTACGATCCAGAGGCAGTGCTACTATACGCCGCGCATGTTCGTATTTGACCAGGGGAAGGCTGTCGCTGTCGTGCTGATCGGTGTCCTCTGCCTACTAGAATTCGCCGATGGTAAGTAGTACATGATTGACCACATACAGAGACTCATCCGTTATAACCTATCTTCACTTTAGGCTCAACCTCGAAACATAGTATTCTCAATGCCCGTCTCCGCTCTGATAGGAATGGGCGTAGGCAAGCTATTTGCCATGCAAGACGACACTAGGTTTCCGAGCGAATACGGTAAACAATGGGCGTCCTCGTCCACGGCCGTTGCGCTTAGTCTGCTGGTCACGCAGGAGCTCTCCGTACCGTGAGTCTCATTGCTTTCGCTGGAAGCGTTTGCTCCAGAGGATACCACTGATTCCGGTGACCGCTCTCATTCATTCTAGGCATCCCCCCGGCGGAGCGACCGCACTTCTGGCTGCGTCGAACCAGCAAATCTTCGATCTCGGTTGGTTTTGTGCGTGACCTTTCCCCACAGTACATTTGCTGCAGCGAGATCACTGAATCCTCTCTGGCGAATTTGGATTAGATCCCGGGTACGTTCTGACAGGGAGTGCTATCATGTTGGGTTGGGCCCTCATCATCAACAGTAAGCCGAAGTCCTAGTTCCAACTGCACATCGCTTACCTTGGTTGATCTTCAGACATCGGTCGGAGAAGGTCCGAGTCACCAGGTGCACGTCGCTTCTTGAGCGCTCACAGCCTGTCTTCTACAGATACCCTCAGTACTGGCTATCGCCGGATCTAGTTCGCAAGGACGAGCATGCTTCTGAAAAGCAGCAACTGAACACGGCGCCAGGCAGCGCACAACCGGCAGAGAGGCAAGTGTAGACGTGAAACGTCCGGCAGAAGAAAATGGGCGAGATGGGCTAGAAAGAGTCTTCGAGGGCAATTGCAGCTCTCGATGAGCACGCCTTTTCGACCATGGTTTAGGCAAGGTCTGTAGCTAAACTCATATCACTGTAACAATAATAATTTAAAGTATAATCGATTCATAGTCTCCCGTGAGGTGGAGGATCAGACTGCATTGTATATGAAGCCGTGGCACCATATATGACATGATACAGCACACTCTCTCAACGCGGTGTATGGACGAGAACCTCAAGAAGTGAAGGCCAGTTGGCGAACCTATGTTGTCGATCGATCCGGGTGATGCCGTTAGAGCACTGTTCCATTCAGCCAAAAGAGAAAAAAGGCAAAAATCATGGAGAAACAGGGGATTGAACCCTGGTCCTTCGAGATGCTGCGTCGTGAAGATGCAAACTCGACGCGCTACCACTGCGCCATTTCCCCGTGATGATTTTCAGTCAAAAATGCAAAATTCATATTTGGTTATCTAACATAGCTACTGTAAGTCGTCACTTTCGGTATTCCACTTGCCGCGCAAGACCGCGGAGGGGGTGGATGGGTTGCGCATGGATGGCCGCATGGGGTTCTCAAGTCTGGTATACAGTATCGATCGGTGGGCGGGAACTTCGAAGAATAAGCCATATCGGAACGGCTGGCTTGGATATCAGTTCTAAGGTCGGTCGGATCTCGAGATACGTTTCGTTGACTACAAAGCTAGCATAGTTCGGGGCATTCCACTGTGTGACACCTCTTCCCAATCAATTGCTATCCCTCATCGCAAAAATAGAGTCATCCCCGTTGCCTACTTTTGCCACCCTCTTCGGCTCTTTATTTGCAAGAGCTAATATATATAGCCAGAGGGGTTTCCAATGCTTTACGGATACCCGGGATTATTCGGTGCCGAAGGGCTGGGAAACGAAGTTAGGGTCGGGGAAGCGTCGAGTGCAGAAGTAAGTCGCGCGCGTTGGGCTGCTCATATTAGCCCTGAGATGTAACGTCAGATTATTTCGGTCCACACGCCCAGCACTTGCAGGTCGTACAACACGGCTATGCATAAAAGAATCTATCTCGGGAGCTTTCAGCGGGGCACTCCAGCTCAAGACCAACTTGATACCATCTTCATTCTGTGTTTCCGAGACCCCTCGATGGAGGTTTCCCGTCACTTTCGTCTTTCTGCCTGCTCTGTATCCAAACTATCTCCCTTAGAAACGCATGTCAGCGGATGACCTGGCGTTCAAGGCAATGGATCGGGGGCCATTGGCTGTACACTTGCTCAGATGCCCTTATTTGATGGGACAATAGCGACTCGAGCGCATGTTCGACGCCAGAGTGATTTCGGTATTTACCATCCCGGAACAGTAAGGATTGCAGGACTCGCTGGCTCCTTCCGTGAGGCTTATCTCTCTGAGTGCATTTAAGGAGAGCAGAGGGGCATATGGTTGCGAGGATAACCCCTTTTCGCAGTTGCTTGGAGCCCAAGGTTCAGCTCTTCTCTTACCTTGCGAGTTTTTGCCTCCCGCCACCAGTTCGCGAGCGTTCTGGCCACAGCCAGGCAAATAGTCCAGCATGCGCTTAGAGTTCATCTCTCGAAACAAGGAAACGATCTTCACAGCACTGCTTGGAATACCCTATTCAAGAATAACCCCGATCGCCTTTGGCATACGACGTTATTCATGTTATACGACGGTATTCATGGCATACGGTAGTATTCATTGTGCTACCAGCTGGGGTTGAAAGGTCAGCACAGCTGTCAACTCTACCAGTACACACCGCGAACCTAGATTACAGTCATCGGCGGCGCAAATAGAGTCTGGACAACCAGAGGACCGCCCTCAGCACACTTTCAAAGCTGGAATATCCCTTTTCAAAGCGGATTGTACGGAGATGTCACGCCTTTTAGGCTATTGAGATCACACACAGAGACTTGCAACTGCAATCAAGCGCCGATGCCCGTCAAAATGCAGTCAAATGCGATCGTAACTCTATGGATAGTTGTACATTCTCAAAGCACCCTACACGTCGTACAGATCACTATTGATACAGTGGTTCTCGTCTACATGACTTCTGAAACCGTTACATTGCATTCGTTTCTGAGTTTTCGGATTCAAGCTTGAAGCCCTGGTAAGGGCCCCTAATATGCGCGATGCTGATATTGTTGGTCATTGAATCCGTTCGGATAGTAGTATTGTTGTTGCCCGGTGCTGTTGATTGGCGGAGCGTAATCACCGCTGAATCCGCCGGGCTGGCTGTAGGCGTTGTCGTCATTCCCTAAAGGATACGTGACATTATCATTCACATGATTGAAACCCGAGCCTTCTGTCGGATAGCTGGCTGGCGAGTCATAGCCGGAGGCGTTCGTGGTGATTGGCTTGCCTTTGCTAATCATTGCCGGTGTCTGGGATGAGTGGTCGTCGGAGATCGTAGTCGAGTAAACCTCTGTGCCATCCTCGACCCGACGCTTGTTTCTCCTGAACAAGTAGCCGTAGACTTCGAATGGTATATATTAGTCAAGTTCTCTTGAGCATTCAGAACCGGGACTCACAGAGATTGAAGAGAAGGCCAAAGAACAACAGCACGAACGGAATACCATACACGGCGAGGATAACGAATCCGATGATAGTTCGAGGAATAGGTTTTACGCCAACACTCGGTATGAAGGCAATCAACAGCCCGAAGGATGCCAAACGAAGGAAACTGAGTATCGGAGCCAACCAATCACCCTTGCGATCCTTGTGAGGTCGGAATCCAATCAAGCAGACGAGCACGATGAATTCGACGACCATAAGTCCGATAACTTGAGCCCATCGATTATTTCGTCCGAAACCGACGAACGCAGCCTGGGCAAACGTTGCAATCGCCATGGGTGCGAACCACCAGAAGTGATATTTCTGTCGGTACTGTCGGTAAATCATCCCAACCGATCCATACCACCGGGCGCGAGTATACAAGGGACTGATCGCGCTGTCGTCTTGATAGTCGCGTCTTGCCCGTCGTAATGAGAAGACGAAGACGATGAGTAATGGAAGGCAGGTGAATGCAACAGCGACCGCAGCAAGGAATATGGACAACCAAGAGTCGGAGCGGCCGATGGTGAACTGGAAAAAGGCAAAGATGAGGATTGGCAGGAGGAATATCATGCACTGATGGTGAAAAGGATGCCGCATTAACGCGTCGCCCTCACATTTATTTTTGAGGCTTACCAGACGTAGCATGTTACCGCCAAAGAAGCCTAAAAATCCTCTCCTGTTGTGTCCTATCCATCCTGTGCCTCGTGTCGTGGACGACCGGGAGCGGTCCAAAAGGAAGATCACGGCGAACCAAATGAGGTGGATTCCAATGAAGACCAGGATAGCGATCAAGTATATGATGAAGATAGTGTCGAAAGCATTGGCAGTCGGAATCGATAGCGAATTGACATAGACAGGGATTCCGGGTTCTATCTGGGAGGATGCATTATTGGTGTCAACGGTGGGAATGGTAGCACGCTTCATGAACTCCGAAGCCAAAGTCGAATTCGAACCGGTAACTCCTACATCCGCCATGAATGAGGTAAAGTCGCTGGGCGTGCTATCGTCGCGGAAGTAGCTGTTGAGATTCAGCGATCGGAGAGCGTTATATGGCGAGAGTTTCCTGTTTACGTAGACGGTCGAGCCGTATGACTCGTCCGTCAATTTCGCGCCCGTGCTGCCACGCATATTGTTGATTGCTTGCTCAATGTTTGAATTGTAAAAGAGTCCCATAGCCCACGGGAAATTGAGCGCAAAATTGTTGTACACGCTGGGGTAATTGAGGTTGAGCAGACCGACACCGACTGCCCATTGTAGCGTGTACAAGATATCGTACCACCGATAAACCGCCGGGGATGGTGACCACCTGAATGTCGAATGGATGAATGCCGCGACCAAAGCCAGTATCACTACTGCCGCGGCAATCCAGGCGACTTCAGTTCTACGTACACTCCAGCCGTTGGACAGGGTCGCCGTCAAACATGCGGAGACTTCGTTCGTGTCGACGTTGTTGAGAGTAACTTGGGCATACGCCTCCAAATTGGGCACGGACCAAGCCAGGCCGGGGATATCGCCGATTACATCCTCCGGGATGGGCAGTGTCCCATAACCTGCAGCGCAAAGTTCGAATCAGCGTTTATGCTGTTTCGAGGCAACCAGAAGGACTTGCCCGTGAAGTTGATCTGCGGCAAAGGGCAGAGAACGCCCTCGAGGTAATCACACAGATTGATTGTGTAATTCAGAAGTTGCTTTCCGTACGCCACGGCATAAATGTTGGCCGAAATGTTGAGGTTCGGTTCGACCGATGCGGCCGAGATCTGAAATACGACCGAATGGTTGGCCTTGAAGTAGGAAATATCGAACTGATTCACCAGCACCGCTTTCGCTTCAGAGCAGTATGCCACATAGTCGGTATACAGACGGGTTCCTCCTTTCTCGATTGAGGGCAGGGCCTGCACCGGTAGTATGCCTATCGTCGCCAGGCATGCCCAGAGAAACGCAAAGGCGAGGATACTCCGGGTGAAGCTGAACATTTTGGGATCGAAAGATGTCGCAGGGCAGTGCGATGTCGGCGACGGAGTCAACTGTTTTGCTCGACTCTATTCAATGAGCTCTCGTTGAACGCGATGTTGCGAAGAGAGTGCAGTTCTCCTTTCTATGGAAGACTCTATTACGGGGCGGAGCTTGAAAGAATTTGCGCGCGATTTGTTCTTGAATGACGCCTTGGGATCTCCGTTGTTCGTGGATCGATCAGGTTTGAAAACGTTTGGAAACGGAAAATCTGGAAACGAGTCGAGAGTAGAATGATACAGTGAGGGCTGAGTAATGAAGTGTCCAGCCTCCGATAGTCGATACAGGTGTCGTGGAAGCGGTACCAACAGGGACGATGGCGGTATCCGTCAATGCGCGATAGCAGGATCCTGACAACGACGACGTCTATAAGTCGAGTCACCAACGACTTCGAAGGGAAAGGGGAAAATGTGAAGCCGATTCAGACGGCTATGCCTGATCGTTTGACGATTTTGCCCAGCCAACGCACGACCGACAAGGCGAAGAAGAATTGACGACGTTCGCACCGAGTGCGCCGCGCTAACCGCTATATGCTGCGGCGACTCAGCTGGTTGTGGTGACTCGGTGATCGGGGCTTATTTCATTTCGCTGGAGCTTTTCCGCAGGAATTTTGCCGATGCAGTTCAAGGACGAGGAGCAGCTGGAGGAGCTCGCCGCAAAGAATCCGATGATGATGACAGCGTTCTGCTACAGCGTCATCCAAGATGAATAGATAGAGCCATTCGAGGAACCAATTGAGCAATGTCGTCCGCATACAGTATACCCCCCGCAGCTCTAACAGCTGTTCCCGCCAGCGCGTTCTCCTCAGCCTGCAAGTATCGCAATGACGGGGTATACTGTACACTTCTAATATTTTGCAAGGTATGGCAGCTGATAGGGCCGTCCATCTATATCACCTAACAAACGATAGCCTAGCGATCTCACGAAAGCAGAGTCAATGGCTGCGCAGGCTATATACTTGTATCTGTCGTCCGCGACGAAACCCATCCGTCGCTCGAACAACCCATCCACGCAAAATAGGCCTGGCTTAGCGCTGCACTGAGCACTCATACGGACGCATACAGATGCCTCCGTAGGCTTCACACACTCTGACGCTTCCCTTAGTCTTATTGCCCACAAGATAAGATATGTGCCGGTACAACGTCACCACTAGTCGTGAATGCCATTGATGACACGCTCGCGATGCGAACATGCTGTTGCAATTCGAAGAATATCAATAATGGCGGAATTGGAGGAATCGCCATCCCTCTACCCGGCTCGCGCGGTACGTGAGATTGGTTGTACAGATATATGTTCATATCACCAGGTTCGGTTGACTGTAGTGGGCGTTGTCGAGCGGACCTCATTCGCGCATTTCGCGTAAATTCGGAGTCTGCAGTAATCATGTGTCTCCCTGTGTCCCGCCTCAACACCTATGTGATGCCGCACCGTAAAGACAGCAACATGTCGCTCGCCATAACATCCCGTGTTACGGACAAAGGTTCCGCAAAAGATGATTACGGAAGATGGGACTGAAAGGCGATGGATTGTGAAAGGGACGGCTCAGACGTGTGTGGTCTGTGTTTCATGGCTCAGTCTCGGTTGACCCTCAGTCCCATTTTACCTATGCAATCACGGCTTCAGTTCGGATTTCTTGAGGGAGTTTACCAGAGCATTTTTCACTCACTTCCGGGTGGTGCTTGAAATTTTCATATGCTTCGCGGTTAAAGAGCGAGTATTCCGTCTCATTGACTGTCAAAGCAGATTATGTATAAGCATCTTGATGGGCTGAGGATACATGACATACCAGCACCGACTTCGACCAGCGTCTTATTGAGATCGCTGAGAATCCAGTCGTCGTGGTCCAGATTGATGATAAGGTTCATAGTCTGCGAGCGAAACGGATTCGTCAGCATTCGTTGCCCTGGACAATTCGCTGGATCCACCAACCTTGTGCGAATGGGCCTGTGTGTATAGCTTAAGAGTATCTATAGAGGATTGAGATCAGGAGGTATACCAAGAATGCACGACTGTGCACGCACCGAAGTTGGTCGTGCGGAACGCCTTGAAACCTGCAGTTGTCTTCACGGCTGACGGAATAGCGGCCGGGAATGAGCTTTGCGGTCAATCAAAACCATGCTGAGGGAGGATGACTGACCGGCTTTGCACTTTTCGAGCAGTTCTCCAACAGTCAATGTGGTCAAATCCAGATCCTTCAGGACTAATGGCTTCATTGTACGGTACTCGAAGCTCTTGACGACACGTATGGTGAGGGTCGCATCCGTGACGGGTTTACGCTCCGATGCAAGCAGCTCGTGCGGTGATTCTTGATGTTGTTCACTGGCCATCGTGATGTCGCTAGTGAATCGATGTAGAGTATATTTGCGGTGTCTTGCCGAAGCCAGCGAAGGAGAGTTTAAAGACCTTCTACTGTCACCCTCATGTCCTTCATGTTCTGAATGCTAGTTGGTCACGTGACTCGCTCGGCATCTTTCTTCGTCAATCCCCACCTATGGAATCAGAAGTTTCGGGGGCCTTCTTTAGCTCCTTCTTCCCACGAGCCTACCGCGTGGCTTGATGTCATTCAGTCTTCGCCATGATATCACTGGTGACGATCTTGCTCGCGGTTAGAGCTCTTCGGGTCACTTCCGCAGGTTACTTTCTAGGAGATTCGCTACATTCGCTTCATCCATCATTGGCTGATCAGCCTCAAGCCCAGAAGAAGGACTGCCCGAGACCGGGTTCGGCAGCATGCATGTTGGGAGCCTGCCCGCACATCAGTTGGCAAATAGGAGGCGAAAGTAGGGTCCCAGGCGGTAGAGCCAGAGCGGCAGGGAATCAGCAGAGCAGCGAGTCAGCTAGTGAACTCTTTTCACGCAGCGTTTGGAGACCCCCTTTCGCCGACCTCATGATATATAGATGGCACTCAATCGAAAATGAAATGCGTTTGTTACACCGATAGAGCACCCAAATCATCTTCAGCTTCAAGCCGGCTATCACAGAAAAGAATCGACCCTTTCTCGCCATGTACTCCACCGCAACCCTTCTCACGGTCCTTGCTACTTTGGCACAGACCTCGCTCGCTGCGCCTGTCCAGCAACTCTCCAATAACGGACAATGCCTTACAGTAAGCAACATGTTCGGCCGACCGGTATAATAGACTGATGACATGGCGTCGTATTGCTAGGTGGCCGACCCGAACGGCGGAGCCGCGGTAACATTGGCAGCTTGCAACGATGCGAACAACCAGCAAACGTCGACTGGCCAGCAGTGGATCGTCCAAGAGGGGAACAACCAGGGTGTTCAGCTTTTTGGAACGGACCTTTGCCTCGACGCCCAGACCGATCCTACCGCCGGTCGACCGACCTTGGTCTATCCGTGTATCGGTTCCGGTCCGCAGACATGGGTAAGTCAAAACCAGACCCCAAAATGGGTTGTTCCTGATCCTCCTACAGTATTTGACCCCGGATGACCGAATCGCCATCACCGGTGGCACACAGTGCTTGTCGGCAAGCGGAGGAAACGCCGAAACACAGGACTGCGCACCTGGCGTCGATTCGGAGGTGAGTTCGTTGAACTTGCAGGACGCGCGGCGTACTGAGCAGACAAGTTGTGATAGGCATTCACCCCGACGTTCCTGTTCGACGACAGCGCGGCGTCCAGTAGTGCGTCCTCAGGCACCGCATCGCAAACCGGTACGGCAACTGCCTCGAATGGCGATATCATTGGGGGCGGTGCAGGATCATCCACATCGTCACTCGCATCCAGTGTCTCGTCAGGCGCCGCAGCAGCCACCAGCTCGTTGGCATCGATAACCTCATCAGTCTCCTCGGCTGCCTCGGAGGCAACGGAAAGCGCTTCCAGAGCAGTCTGTGAGTCTGGCCATTGCTTCCGGATTTGCGAAACTTGCTTACAATCGCCACCTTCTTGCCAGCCTCCGCCAGCGCAAGTGCATCGTCCGCGATAGCAGGCGCGTCTAGCAGTGCAACCAGCGGTGCATCCTCGGCCATGTCAGGAGCGAGTTCAATGGTCACCGGTGCGCAGAGTGCCGCCAGCTCAGGGGCCTCGATGGCCTCAAGCGGAGTCTCATCTGGTGCATCAGCAGCCTCGAGCGGAGCGTCTGGTGCAGTGCAGAGTGCGACATCAGGTGCCTCTTCTGTAGTATCCCAAGTCACGGGTGCGCTTGGATCTGCCACAAATGCTATTGGTTCAGCTGCCAGTGCAGCCACGAGCGCGTGAGTCCCCTTCGTCTTATTGCCCATCACTACGACTCACCTTTCACCTAGGGCCGGCGCCGCTACCAGTCCCGCTTCAGGGGCAGGATCATCTATGCCCAACTTCGGCATTCCTGCGTTGGTCTCGCTATTCGGTATCACTTTCGGCGCTCTGCTGCTGTAAATCGTCGTCTGCACCGCTACCCTTCGTGCACAATTCGCGCCACGGCTACAAGACTTCGCACAATTATCAAAAGGACATACACGGACCTTTCCATACGTCATGGGCGGGGTAATAAAGACGCTCACTCATAATGCATACTAGTCAATCCTGCATGTACGATAGCCAATCGAAAATGTAGCAATTAGCACATAATCGGACAACAGCACAATTTCCATCTCCCGATGGGTTCTGGCTCGGCTGCTGGCCCCCCCTTCCTCTGCGTCCGGCCTGACGGTAGGCCTGGGACATACGTAGACTCAAGCACAGGCGTTACCGTAGTCCGCGGGACCTAAATGACGACTGTCAAGGGTGTCGCCAGCAACGTATCAATGCTCCAACAGAGTAGGGTGAATGATTTCTCCAGGGTTGAGGATCCACGACGTAGATCCCCTTGATAGTTATTCGGCGACTAGTGAGCGTGTCCTGAGAAATACAACGGCGAGCAGGCGCTACCAAGTGCAATTGAGCTGTCGATGCATATTGCATGCAGCTGACGACGACCTAACAGCCTTTCAGAATCTACGTCAATAGCTTTGTTAGATCGCTAGCTGGATAGCTGCGCACACCAGCGCTCGCGCCATAACACGGGATCAAATACTTGATCGCCGTTGCCACGACGTCATCTCTTCAAGGTCTTCGAGCTCGTGATCCATAGCAACCAGCTGGGAGAGCTCTGTATGGATTTCTGTATACAGCTCTGTGTACTTGCCTTTGACAGGTCGATTGAGGCCGCCAGAGAGACCCAAAGAGCCGGTGCTATTTTGTATATGCAGCGTATATGCTCCTTCGGCGACCTGGATGAATCTTGATCGGTCCATCTGATACCTTTGCGCGCCTTGACGCTAAGTGCAGCAGGAGAATTCATCCGTCGTCCGAGACCGGCTCCTCATGGTGAGCCAAGCAACATATGACGGTGACTGACCAGATCTGCCCTATTCGCGCAACGAGGCAAGGCAGATGATGTCGCCTCGGAAGTTCAACGCAATCCCACCACATGGCATCTGGGGACCGGTGATGTCTCCGGCCTCCCCATCATATATAAACCAAGACAAGATGAAAGGGGAGAACGATCAGTCCATCCCAACCCCTTGAATTATCAAACTAGCATTTTCGCGTCTTCGAAATGTTCTCGTCCACCGCCCTCATACTGGTTGTTGCAGCGTTAGCTCAGTCCTCCAAGGGGGCACAAGTCCACCAACTATCCAATAACGGCCAGTGTTTGACGGTAAGCGCTTTGACAAGGATCTTCTGACACACTCTTACCTGGTTCCCTCCCTAGGTCGCTAATCCCAATAGCGGAGCGTCTGTCACACTGGCGTCCTGCGACAGCGATAACAGTCAAATGTCCTCGACCGGTCAACAATGGGTTATCTCACCAGGCAACAACCAGGGAGTCCAACTATACGGAACCGACTTGTGCCTAGATGCCCAAAGCAACCCTGAAGCTGGACGGCTGGTACTGGTCTACCCTTGCATTGGCACGAACCCTCAGACCTGGGTGAGCACAGCCTCAAAGATTGTGGCGGGCTATTCTAAAACCTTTGCTTTGCAGTACCTGACTCCGGATGACCGAATCGCTATCACTGGCGGCACGCAGTGTCTGTCCGTAGCCGGGTCGAACGCTGAAACGCAGCGTTGTGGTCCAAGCATTGACGCACAGGTGCGCCAACCGAGAGAATGTAGAGCAATACAATCTGACACCTTGCACAGGCTTTCAATCCTACCTTCTTGTTCGATACCTCCAGCAGTGGTTCTGCAAGCTCAACCGCGAGTTCCACGGGCGGTATCAGAGGCGGAGGTGTCGGTTCCGTCACTAGCTCAGTCGCATCAGCTACATCTTCCCTTGCATCAGCGGGTTCATCGGTTGCATCGCAAGCATCCAGTGCCGTCAGCAGCGGAGCGAATGCTGTCTCGTCTCAAGTCTCGTCCGCGATCGCTGCTGCTTCACAGAGTGCATCGAGTGTTATCTGTAAGTAGGACCCTAAGCCTGAAGAAAGCCACCTGACTTGCCCGCTTGACCTTCCAGCCTCTGCCTCCTCCAGCGCTTCATCAGCCATAGCCGGTCTTTCGAGCTCGGGAGCCTCTGCAGCCAGCTCAGCCCAGTCTGCCGCGACTTCAGCAGCCTCTGCGGCCTCGGGCAGCGCCTCTGGAGGTCTGGCCTCCGCCACGAGCGCTCTTCGGTCTGCCGTTAGTGCAGCGACCAGCGCGTGAGTCGACTTTTTTGAATGACGTTGTCAACGCCTCTGACTCATTCTTTACCATACTCTACAGAGCCGCCGCAGTCACCAGTCTTCGCTCGTCAGGTGTTTCAACGCTGCCGGCTCTCGGTTTGCCTGTCGCTCTGTCTCTCTTCGGCGTGGCCATAGGAGCTTTCATGCTCTAAGTCGCAAGAACCTTCCAGTAAAGACAACTCTCCAGCTTGATACACGTTCCGCGATTGAAGTCCCTGCATCTAAATATCAGCATTTCTGCCATCGTGTCAACGTTCGGACGTGGCGTGAGGCAGCATTCATTGACAGTTATAATGATACAACCTGTCAATAATATATACAGTTAATGATATAGCTATATTCAAGTATTTTAGACCACCTGTGGTTAGATCAGGCCATCATGCATGCCGGAGTCCTCCGGGTCTCGCGCACTGACTCAGATGAATCCATTCACTTTGGCTCTGTCGGGAACTGCTTGACAAGGTCGGATCGTTATCTTACGGGGCCCAAACCGAATGGCTTGACTTAAGCGCCAAGATATCAGCGCCATGGAGCGAAGATCGTGCTGATCGCGCATTCTTCTTTGTCTGACGACTGACTTCGTCCGCCGCCGACGCTGTGCTGGTTGCCGTGCTTTGCCATAAGAGGATGTATGAAAGCCCAAGCGATTCTGGACAGGGGTAGAGCGAGGGCAACTCTTTCCGGGAAACATGCAGCCATAGCGTACCTTCTGATCTCTCGATAGTGGCGACTTTCACGGCGCTGTAATCTGCATCCTCTTGATCGGACCCTTCGTTACTCCACTTCGAGCAAGAGTTATCGGGGCTTACGACGCTTATTCCTCCATATTGCTACACAGAACCTGTCCCAGTAGTCATCGACTCCAGACGGACAGAGATCCTTACGCGACTGAGCAGGACTTAGTCTCAGCAGCTGTTTCAGCTGAAACACGTAACCATGCGCCGCGTTACTCATGTACCGATTCGTAGCGATACGGCGATGTTGCCAGAATCGAAACCTCGTCCAATCAATGCCACAGTACTGCATCCGACTTCTTGGAACCCGTCGAGACCAAAGACGAATGAGCTTAGCCAGTGTACATGTCTGATCAGTGTTCAGCCACGCAAAAAGCGCACAACACTCAAAGAGGTTTCAGCAGTCTGATCTTAGCGCACAAGCTTGAATTTTCTTCCCGGAGGCCGCATAAATATGACGCAACATGGATCTCACCAGGCCGCGAATGCAGATAACAGAAGTCGGACATCAGTCTTCTGTTCCAGAGTCTTTCGCGATGTCATCGCCGCCCATCACAACGTGCTCGTGCGGCATCGTTTGCCAGGATGTCGGGCTATTTGAAGACCGGATATCAGCTGTTTAAGCTCTACTCTCCAGATGCCGCAAAACAGTGAGTCCCATGAGCATCTTGCTGAGACCCGTGGCCGATCCTTTCCCTATCGTCAGAGCTAAAGCGCAGCCGAAACGATTCGGTGCATTCCAGGCAACATATTATTACCCCTTTATCTGGCGGCGGCCTGCGAACGACAAGGAAGCCCAACAGTGAGTGTCCCAAGTCTGATAAGATGCACAAGGGCACATAGCCACACTGCAGTTGTTTCTCTGCATGATGCTTTATTTTAATTAGACTCCGACGGAGGGTTGCTCTGGCTCTTTGCTATACAATCTATCCAAGTGGACAAACTCGAAAAGTTCAACCTGACACCCAGAAACAGCTGTAGCTTGTCCAGAGAATCGTTGTTCACTCAGGCTGACCTGCGGCTTTTCTAGACTCTACAACCATATCCGCACCGTCGCCTTTTGGCTAGATGCTGCTCCGCTGTTGACGGATCTGGGCTTGCCTTTCAAGGTATGCCATCATAAACTCGCCTGTCGTGCTCAGGGACTAATCATTCCTTTTGCCAGGTCGGTATCGATGACCTTGTGTCCCTTGTGCCGCTCTACGGAGATCTGCTTTCCGGCATACTGCAGCTCTATCAAGTATTTTTGAGCTGCCTGTTTGGCGTTGAGTACGGAGTCTTGGGGTGGATGGTGAGTTTGATTCAGAGGCGACATAGACGACTGGCTTACATTCGAAACGCTCAGTTACTGACAGTTATCATCGACATTGCCGTTGGAATCGTTCCCGTTTTAGGTGACTACCTGGACTACCTCTTCAAAGCGAATCTTCGGAATCTGGAAACGTTGGAGGTACGCCCTGTCTTGTGGACTGCTCAATCAGACAACCTTTAATCACGGCACCTTAATCAGAACTGGCTTCTTGATTTCCCCGACGCCGCTCAATACCATATACTCCTAATGCCAGCATCATCATCGTCGCACAAGGCCGAGTTCATCCCGTCGCCGCCTATGAAATCACGGTTCGGAAATCTCTCCTGGGGCAGTCGGATGTCGGCAGAAAGAGCCGACAGCGCCAAACGCGCCAGCGAGGGGAAGACGAGACGCATGCTCCGGGACGAAGGTTATCCTGTGGAGGTTCCGAACCCCGCGTACACAAGCGGCACTGCCACAACGGATTCAGTCTCTTCACCGAAGGTCAGCGCAGGGAGACGTCGTGGGGCAGGGTTGAATGGCAACATGGCCTTCGAGCCGGCCTTCTAGTAAGCTTGATGAATGTCCAAGCCATTCCGCAGACTTGCAAAGTTGTATCAATTTCCAACCTGTCTGTGCCCGATGCCATGTGTCAATAGCTGTTCCGACTTCCTGCCTCCTTTGCCGTGCAAGGTATTCGATATCAGGAGGGCAAGATGTCGTATCGGGAGCGGTCCATTCATTTGTAATGTTCAAAGCGTGTGTGCACCTGGCACCTGTTAGACTGTAAAGATCGCCTCAGCAACACTTAACTTAGCTGTTAGGCTGTCAGTTTCAAAGCATGAAAACTTGGTGCTTGTTCAGAACGCGCCCTAGATTAAATTGTCCCGACGCGTTCATCGCGCAAGACATTGATTACTTGATCACTTGAGACTTAGATGCAGTAGATGTAGTCATCGAGTATTCTAAGGGTCATATCACTGCGTGAGCTTTCATCCCGGCATCGCCTCTTCCAGCGACACGACAGCAGTGTCACTACAAGCACTGGGCACAGGATGTCGTTCTCTGCCCGAACACGGCGAAGCAACGTATCAAACAAGGTTCCGAATGTTAAATTACGCCCCGCGCCGGTGCTCTCCAAATCCTCGTCCAAGAACTTGAAGAACGGGAACCGCCATGGGCAGGACGATGGGGAGATGGGTTTGATGGACAAAGAAGTCATTCGGAGGCTGGACGAAGCTGATAATTTGGCTGGTAAGCTGTCACCTTGACGCTTTCCGCTGCTGGGTTTGAAAGCCGAATACTCATGACGCCTTGCATTAGACGAAGAGACTGGCGACGCAGAGCTCAAGCATGCTCAAACCTCGCTGCCATTCAAGGGTGCCATTATTTGCTTCTCCGCCGTGCCGTCTGATATCAGGAGTGGCCTGATGAATAAGCTTCATTCGATGGGTGTATCCAAAGTGGAGGGGAATCTGACGATGGATACCTCTGCCTTGATCAGTGACACCTATGACAGTGTCAAATATCAAGTATGTTCAATCTCCCTTCACAGCAAGTGACCACCTTGTTGACGCCCACTCATAGGCTGCTGTTAAAAATCGTATCCCGGTGTACACAACGGAATGGATTGAAAGCATACACTCGACTTGGCTTTCGGGCGAAGATGTTAACAAGATTTTCGTGAGTCCTGTTAAAAATTGCAAGCACATCGTACTCATTCGCCCACAAATCACAGTCAAATGCATACCGTGGATATCAGCTTCTTCCGTTCTCTGGCCTGAAGATATCGATATCAGGAATAGAGCCTTGTGAGTGTCTTTTCTCCACTACGTTACCAAGCCTACTTACTCTTTTGGGAATTTGGCAGTATCCAAAAGATCAGAAATGATGGAAAGGATCTCGACCTTGGGCGGCATCTATTCCAAAACACTGGACCCTAGCTGCACACATCTCGTCATCGCTCAACCAGTCTCGAATGACGACGAACCGGTCAATTTGGATGTAATCAGGACGTCCAAAGTAGATTGGGCATTGCGCAGGAATGCAAAAGCGGAACAGATTCGACGCCGACGCCAGCGAGCTCGAGACCCCCGCGTCGAGGAGGAGCCCTCTGATGAGAAGATGATCATGATCGTTTGGGAAGGCTGGTTTTGGGATTGCGTCAGCTTCAATGGTCGGTTTCCCGAAGATCGCTGGCGACTCGAGAACCAGCCAACACCACCAGCACAGGGTTTCTCTGCAAGGGATATGGGTATGTTGATCGGAAACGGGGCTTTCCGTTTGGCGAGTTAACCGTTCAAGTGTCCATGTCAGAACGCATTCAGCAAGAGCTGGAGAGGAAGGAGAGGGAAGAACAGGAGCGTGAAGCACGGCTCATACAGGCAGCAGTGGACCAGGACATGAAGCCGCCACTAGACGTCAAGATGGAACGAGAGAGCCTCAGCGCCGCTGACCAAACGGAATCAAAACCTTTGGCGGACGTGCCAGACAACGAATTGGAACAAGCAAAGGTGCGCAAACGACCTCGACCTACGAATTCGAACGTCGACGGAAGAAACGACTCCCGAACACGTCTGGTTGACGAGCTCATATCGTCGATCATCATCAAACCGGAGCCGGAAAGTATCGTTCAACCACTATCGGATCTAGCCGTTCGTCCTGATCCCTCAAAACATAATGCTACAGAACATCTCGAGGCCAAACCTGAGGGAGATACATCGCCTTCCCAGGAAGGTCGAGCGAGGAAGCGGGCGAGACTCGCACCGGTCAACCCACTACGTTCGTCGTTATCGAATGCTGGTCTGGCTCCAAGACCGCCCACTACGGAACGTGTATCTGTGGTGCACACTTCAAGAGCCGCCGCCTTCAATCAATGCAACAACGCCGGGAATAAGCCAGCCCTCTTGGCACAAAGTCGCAGTCTCAAAGCAGATGGTGGCTCGGCGCCTGCGAGTATGGCAAAACGGACAGCAGTAACCGACATGGTCAAGAACGAGACTTGCAATCCGGTCTTGTTCAAGGATTTGACCTTCAGCCATGACGTCGAGGCCGGATACGAAGCGATGGAGGCAGCGATAACTGATAGCGGCGGTAAACTTGTTCCGCTGGCCGAGGTTCGCAATGGGACCTCTGTTCATTACCTGATCAATAGGATGTGAGTCGAAGTCTAATCGAATGGGTCATCCACTGATAACATTCGCTTGATTGAATAGGGAAAAGATTCCGACGATCATCCCAAGACTGAAATCCAGTACTGTCCGCGTAACCGAGTCGTGGCTCGAGATGTGCCTAACGGAAGATCGCCTTATCGATCCGAATGAACATGTAGCGTATAAGCCGCTTGCGACGCCGATGCCGGTACCAGGTAAAGATAGCGATGAGTTGGTCTGTCTTACCTAAGTGCCAATGACTGACGTTAGTGGCAGGCTTGAAGGGTAAAGCGATACATCTGTCAGGATATCAGGAAACGTCTGAACTCTGGATTTTGCGGCGACTGGTCAGAGCTTTCGGTGAGTCCTCTTATCACCTATATGGCTTAATTGCCCACTCTACCTTCTACCGTCCTATCAGGCGCCGAGGTCCCGCTACAACTTTCCAAAAGAGGTACGACTCATTTGGTATGCAAAGAAGCCGGCAATGCCAAACACTTCAAGGCGTTACAATGGGGCATTCCGGTACTTCGACAAGACTGGCTGTTTCATGTAGCGAAGACTGGCGACGCGTCTGTGGAGCAATTCATCCTGCCCTTACAATCAGATGACCAGAAGGATGGTGAGTAGCAGTTCTAAAAATGAAGCCAGATATGTTTCAAACTATACCTGTTTCACCAGCATCATCTTCCGCCAAAACCGCCGAGCATAAAAGACCCCTGGCCGCCAACCTTACAGGTAACATGTCGATTCTGCAAGAACAGGGAAGTTTCTTCGGCATGAGTGAAGCGTCTACGGAAAAATCGGTCAGCGCGGCGAGTGCAGATCTCGACAAGAATCACAAGTCTTCGAGATCGGCATCTCAGATTTCGGCTTCGCGGCAACTCGGTTTAGCACCAACCGAACTCGACATTAAAACAGGCATTCTCGAGGAAGCAGGCACCGACAATCCGGTTGCGGTAAAGGCCTCTCAGCAATCAAGATCTTTGACAGCTGGAATCTTTGCCGATGCTTCGCAGCATGACTCAAAGAGGGATCACTCGGCTCTGAGGATGGACACCGGCCCTAGCAGCCAAAGCGATCTTCAGCAGGGAGCTGCGCCAATTGTCACCGATACGAAGATCAATGCCACCGGGAGACTCGGGACGACAGTATCTACTCCAGTCGGTCTCGCAGACTTTCAAAACATGCTCAACAGACTTGAACCTGTCCAGCAAGCTGCCGAGAAAGACCCTGGCGCGAACATACCGATTCGCCGCCGGAGGGCACAACCACGGCCATTGTCGGTGAGCGGACTCGTCGCCTGGAACCAACTTGTACCAACTCAGTTTTCTATACACAGACATCCACCAAATCAGGTAGCGTCTCACCTGGAAAAGTCGCCGAACAGGCCGACGTGGATGATATGTTCAAGAACTACGCCGGGCCGAGAGCCACCCAGCAAACGTTGGAAACCGCAGAGGAATCAATCAGGGTCAAGTATCAAGACCCTGCAGCTGAGAGAGAAAAGCAACGGCTACTTGCGGGATTCCGTGGAAATGCTACGGAACGAGACTCGCAGCGTGCCACGCGCAGTCGAGCGAGATGATTCACCACAAATCTCATGCGAGGCAAACTACTGGTCTTGAAGCTATGCAACGTCTATATCCCTGTACGCAGATACAAAATAGTTCAATACATTCGAATCGTATGCTAGCCTCGCTTTATCGTCTCTGCTGTACGAGCCGATCATTCTCATCTTCGCTCTCCTCATCCGTGGCGTTGTCTGATCCCGAAGAGTCGTCGGTCGATTCGGCTTCTGCTTGGGGTGATGCTTCCTCAAGGCTTTCTTCGCTTTCGTCCTCGCTATCCGACTCGTTCAGGAAATCGTCGAGATTCTGGAACCTAGCTTTTGCTTGTACTGGTGGCAGGCGTTGCTGGTTTCCGGCAGAAACAGGAGAACCGCCACCAGATTGGGCGAAAGTAGGACTTGCAACAGCTAGCGGAGTTTGTGCGGCTGATGCCGCACGGGAATCAATGAAAGGTCGTACGGGCTTCTCTTCCTAGAAAGCCAGGAGCTCGGTCATCGAAAGTGTCAAACTGAGGTCCGGCGGACTGCTCACCTCCACGTCTCTCAGAGAGGGATCCGTCGGATCGTCCGTCCAGTCTATGAGCGGCTCGTAATTGGCTAAACGACGTGCGGCGAGGCTCGATAATGAGCCTAGCACAAAGTCTCCCTGGCGACGCTCTTCTATCATCGCAAATATCCAAGGCAAGTTAGTCGCTGCAAAGTGGAAAATTGTTCGAATAGACCCGTACCTGAATGAACCTCGGCTGAAGCCTCCTTCGCCGCTAATAATACCATCTTGATCTGTTCCCTGCGCAGGACCACTCCTCCGCTGTCCGTTTCCTCATCTTCTCCTTGATTGCCGGTTGACTCTTCGGTATTTGTAGAGTGAAGAATGCTCCGTAGAAGGCTTTTGAGGAACCTAGCCCGGTCCCGGACGTCCCAATCATCATCGTATCGCGCAAGATTGAAGACGTATGTCAACAGCTGCTGAATCGGCCTCGATTCGGGGCAGATAACTAGTAGCTTTGCAGCCAGCGTCAGTATTTGCAGCTTAGCTAGGGATGGCTGGCTCAGAGGGCAATCAGGGAATACGTTTTTAACTGGATCCTGGCGATACTGACCTCTCGGATGAACTCCCTAGCACCGAGTCTGAGGGTATCCGGAGCCCAAGGCTGGAGGCCTTCAAAAGCACCGGGAAGGGAAGCATTGTCGTCCCGCGATTTCTCGGCATATTGTCCTGCAAGCCAGTAGACACAGGCGCGTGCACTCCCATTCGTTATCTCTGGCAGTTGTCGCACCAATTTAGATGCCAATTTGATGGATTCCGAGACGCTATCGGGGGTCTGGTCTGGCTCCATTAAGGACTTAAGCACGACAACCGCATGCCCGACGGAAGCATCTTTGACGTCAAACATGTCAGTCATTGCATTCTCACACTTCACAACAGGAGAGATCCCTCACCTCGAGTACTATTCAACAGCCGAATAAGAATTCCTAGGCCCAGCTTTCGAGTTCCTTTCTGTGTTCTGGCGCAAAGGCCGACCGCTTTGATGGCATCCTGAGATACTTCAGCCTCAGGAGATCGGATGTATTCCTAACGTCGTCAAAGTAAAATCAGCTTGAAATCTTCCTAGAAAGCAGTTTAGCCTACCCGGAACTCCGACATGAGCGTTTCTGCATTCTCGGCACTCAGAAGCGCGCTGAGTATGCGGATCTTGGTGCGCTTGACACGAATGCTATCGGTCGAGTGGAGTAAAAAAGAGCCACAGTATGGAGACAATAGCCACTGGAAAAAAGAATCGCTGAGTACGCGTCCTACTTGACCTCCAGTTCGGCTCACCGGTCGCTCTTCCGCCACCTGTCGACAGACCTCTCCCGTAATCGCTCGCACTTCGTCACTCTCCAATCCATTCAGCAACCGCAAAAGAGGCCTAACCAGTCTGTCCTGTGCGATCTCTTCGTGTGATGCCGGCGCAATGAGGTAGAATAGCTTTACGTTTCCGAGCACGACTGCCGAATTCCGGGACTGGAATAGTGGGAGGGCACAGTGCAGCAAAAGTTCAATGTCGGGGTCAAGCTCATTTTCCTCGTCCGCCTGCGCGTCCTCAGCGTCTTTGCCGTTCCCGTTTGTAGCTTGCTGTTTCGCGGGTTGCGTCGCATTCGGCTCAGGATTCCCACTCCCTTCCGGCTTCTCCAGCATCGCTCGGGCGTAGCGTATGAGGATGTCCAGTGCAACGATCTGGCCCCACTCATCCGCGTCCACCAGCAAGCGACATATGCGCCGGTAATGCGGATGCAGGAACGCAAGGTTGTCGTGGCAGATGGCATCGAAGGCTGTCAGGGACGCGCCGAGGGTGATCGGCGATGGCGACTGCAGTAGTGTCGAGAGGATCGGCAACAGAAGTGGCTGAGTTGTCGAGTCCATGCTAACCGACAAGGGCACCTATTAGAGCGTCTCCGCATATAAGAATCGCTTTACTCACTCATACACTTTTGGCAGACCGAGGGCCACTGTCTTCCGCACCCAGGGGTTACGATCAGCTGCAAGTTTCTTTAGTCCAATCATGAGGATGCCTGCAGCAGCTTTCAGCGGGAGTTCATTGCATTAGCCATGACGGGAAATTTTACCTTGAATCACGGGCAGTCGGATGGATGTCAACACCCGTAGAGACATGGACCGTATCAGTGGAGACGGATCTGAAAGGTCTTTTTGGAAGGTGTTGATGGAGAGGAGAAGAAGATCGGTGTTGCTCTGCGCACTGATTCGATAACGGGTTATGAGCTGTTAACAATACCATTAGACAGACCACTCACTATCTCAGCAAGTATATGTATACCTGATAAAAGACCGGGGTCAGTGGGTGATAGTCCTCAAGCCACGACAAGCACTTGCCAGTTTCCTAATCTCTATAGAGGGAGAAGCCACTTGCTTGACCACCTGAGCAAAGAACGCCGACATATCCCTGCCCTTCGATATCATCTGCGTCGCGTACGAAAGTGTCCAATGAGCACATGGTGCCACGAGGAAAAGGAGACCGGATCCAAGGCCAAGCACCGCTCACCGCTATCAACCGCTTCATACCCTCCAGCCTCGCCGCATCTCCCCTCATTCCACTCGTCACCGCGCTCACGCCCGACGCGCCGGCTCCGGACTTGTCCCCGCCACCTTCCAGAAGCCAGTTGATGTCTTTCAACTTGTCATGGTTGTATACAAAGTACGCTGCGGAGGAGTTGGAGGTGCCTTGGAAGAGTGGTATGTCTCTTGTGGACTCCTGGGATAGAGATGTATGCGTGAGCGAGGACAAGACGGGACGAGTGGGAGAAGCTGACCTTGAAATTTTCGGTGATCCGTTGCGTCAATCTGCTCACGTTGGAGTTGATAGATTGAAGCGCCATGGCCAAGGCTGAGAGTCTTGGGGCTCGACTGGGGATATGGATGCTGTTCAGGTAAAGACAGCCGTTTGATACTGACACACCTAGGATGCATGCATGATCGGCACATGCTGCTCGCGGAACCAAAAGTGCACACGTCATGACCGCGACCCCCAGCAGCTCCCCCAGCGCGCCGGCCGCATGACAAGCTCATACTACAGTACTAGTGTACACGTATTGGACATCTTGAGACAGCGAGCTAGACAGCGATTGAATCTTGCAGCCCAGAGTAACTGCGTCGATGCGAGGCTTTGCTCTCGAATGATCATGACCATGGACAGATCTCAGTTGGGATACAGCCTTCAGGCCTTCTGGACTCCGGATGCAGAACGTCGACATCTCATCATTTGACCGCATTGTACCAAAGACCGAATCTACGGATATCGAAAGCCTTTCTACGTCTACTGGACCGGTTTGACAGGATCCTTCGAGGTCGCATGTACCACTGGGTAAGATGAAACAGAGTATAAACCTCGCGTCCAGAACATGTAACTGAGATGAGCTAACCTGAACCAAAAACGTCAATGGAATCAATCCTCGTGGTCTCTTCATCTCCCTGGTTGTCTTTAACAAGGATCTGCGCGGATTTAGGATGAGTGGTGGACGCTGGAGACTGGATAGCATCCCTGCGCGACTCACGCTCAGGGATTGAACCGATTGAAACTTGACAAAGCGGACTTCCACTCGTTCCCCCTTGATATCTTTCTCTGTCAATACGAGCTCCTGAGTCGGCGTTAGATTGGCCGCGTCCGAAAAGTCAAGAGTGGGCTGGTTAATGAACAGCTGAATAGTCTTGGGCGCTTGCGGGGGCGAGATGGCGGAGAAGATAGAAATGGATTTGATTTTGACGGGTTGATTGAACTGAAAGGAGGCAAGGGTATCTCCATTAGCATGCGAAATCTTCGCCTGCAGGCTAGAATACCACTTACCGGAAGATGAATAAGCAGTTCCTGATCGGCATCGCTCTCCAACCATCCGCTCCCCTTCCTGCCTGCATTGGCACCTACAATCGTCTTGATGCCATGCGTGGACGATTCATTCAAGCAAGTGATATGAGGGCTGAAAAGATGAGGCAGAAGAGATTCCTGCGAGCAGCCGACTATCAGTGCGAGATCTTCTGCAAGCCAGCAATCGAATACATACCACTCCGGGTTCCGCTGGTGCTGTCGACGCCCCGCTACCCGAGGCCGAGGGAGCCGGAACAGGACCAGCATGTTGCGACACCATTGACGAGAGACCCGCCGGGTTGGCGCCTTTCATCTGATTACAAGGCATCCGTTATCAGCTAATTGTTCTCCAGGAGAACAAGGGCCGAGCTTACCTCGCCGACGACCTTGCCTCCCTTGATGACGATGAATGTCGGCATCGCCGAAACCCTGTACTTTTGCGCGATCGCTTGTACCTTGTCAACGTCAACTTTGAGGAACTGAACATGTGCGAACTAGTCGAGGAGGTTAGCCTGCCAATATCGTGCTGGAGTGTGGTTGAATGCCGTAAGACGGTACCTTTTGCGACAGTTGCTGGAATGTAGGAGCAATCATATGGCTAGAGAACGCGATATCCATTATAAGTTGTTGGGGTCCTTAATTGTATCGCTCATACTGACCATGGGCCACACCACACGGCGTGGAAGTCTGTCGAGAAAACGGAATGGTCAGCGTCCCTTTGCTACGATGTCCTTACGCTATGCCGCTCACCCACGACACATGCCTTGTTCGGAGGCAGAGACTTGACAATGCTCTCGAACTCTGATACAGGAGAAATGCCCCGGAGATGTGAAGGCAAGAGGGGAAGGCATCAAACGTCAGCGGCATAATGATCTCGTATGGCGGTATCAAGATACGCACCGGATGCACTCGAAACTTCTTTGAGATTGGGACCACCGGCCATATTGTTTATGTGCCGTTTGAGAAGAGCGGATTATGTGTGCTTGCAGATGCAGACAGCAACTCGGAATATATGCAGCATGAGAATGGAAGGACATCGATGGATGAATCATCATGCCTCCATCGAAGGTGGTGCGCGGAAGCAAACGAGGCTGATGGGATCTGTCCATTCATGCATGCAGTAGTAGTCGCTCTCGATATCTCGCCTCGCTCAACACAACGCAGGCCGATCTCTATTGCATTGCGCGTTGCTGCTGCGATGCAGATCCAATAGGTTGCTGCCCGCCATGCAGTCATTCACCATCCAGCCGCTGCTGGTGGATCCGTTCCTGCAGCGCGATCTGCTGGATTTCGGCGGGGCTGCTTCGCATTCAGCCGAGGAGCCCAAGGTCGGCATCTCTTGCGCTGTAGGGTACAGTGAGTGCGACGCTCATAAAAAGTATACTCAGACACTGAATTGAAGCCCTTCCCGAAGGTAACAATCTGTATGTCGGATCTACCGATGGCCAAATCCTATGGTACACGATAGACTCTAGTCCGCGACAGGCTGTAAGTACCCTTTCCAACGGTGACATTCCGCGGTTCCTGAACTGGGGCCCTTGTCAGTCAACTGTCCAGAATGAAGATCAATACAAGCAAAACGGTAGTGCTTTCGCACTCCGCAACAAACACACGCTGTCCGCTCGCAAGCCTGTAGACAAAATACTGTTGGCTCCGAAAGTGGGCAAGGCTATCATCCTCTCGGGTATGATTGACCGACTTGTCGTGGCTGAAGAAAACGGCTGACGATGACCTTTGGCCAGACTCAACCCTAACATTTCTGGCGCTTCCATCTTTGGACATCCTCACGGCGAACCCGATCCCACCCCTCCGCAGCGTTAGTCACGTCACTCTCGATGATCAAGAGATCGCATGGAAACCAGAGGAAGAGGAGTTGGCGCAAGCTCAGGCACAAGGAGGGAATACCGCAGGGCCGGGTGTGAGGGGGCTGGATATCGGAATGTGTGTGGTCAAGCGGAAAGCGATAGGGTTGTATCGCCTCGGTGCGAAGCTTCAGTTTCTCAGAGTGAGTTCATGCATTTCATATCATCGCCCGGAATGATGCTTATGCAACGATTCCAGGATGTACCCGTACCGGAGACGCCCGCGCAAGCCGTCCGATCAAACGCAACTTTATGCATCGCCGACTCCACCAAATACTGCATTGTCGATCTTCTCGGCTCGCAACTGCTAGAAATTTTGCCAATATCACAAGCGTCACCCGAATTCCCGGGAGACATCAATCCGGCTATCGCGGTACTTCCGGGCGAACCAGAATTCCTGTTTGCGAGTTTTACGGGAGCCGAGTCGGGGAGCATGGGTGTGTTCGTGAATCATGAGGGAGATCCAGTGAGAGGTACCATGAGCTGGGAAAGTCATCCAAAGTGCATAGGTATGTTGGAAGGATACCCATAGGAGACTGCGCCTGATGTCTTGGCGTCACAGTTATTGAAGGCGACTCGGTAATAGCACTCTGCCGAGATGAAACGTTGCGGATACACTCCATTGCGGATATCACCTCCGGAACCGATGCGCCACCTCTTATGATTCCTTTAGTCAATCAGCTTGACGGGACAGAGAGAAGATCTTTGCCAGCTGGAATGAGTATAAATCCTTATGGTTTGGTCGTTCCTAATCCGAAAAGAGACGCGTTGATGAAGAATGTCAAGTGGAAGGTGACGCTCGGTGCCGAATCCGAAGCGGCCAAGGCGGATGCTCTATCACCCGAGCAAGAAACCTCCTTACAGTTGTCTGTGAAGGATGATCAAGCCAGCGCCACCTCAGGTCTCTCACCACCAATCACTCCAGAATCAGCCCCCATAACAGACGTCTTCTCTCGAACTTCGTCTAGTCACACAGCAGCGAGTGTCAACATTTCCGAAACCCTGATATGGACAGAAGACGTCATCAATGTGCTTGCTTCGGATTCGTGGATTGTCAAGGCAGACACAATCCTAAAGGAAAGCACACCGCAAGCCACAGATCGCGTGGCCAAGATAGTGGAAGACGAACGGAAACGTGCCAAAAGAGGCGAGGTCGACGGTGATCGAGTGAGCCGACAAAGACATCCAATACTGCCGGTCAATTGATCTCCTGTTCCTCCAGACAGCGCATACAGCGGAAATGCGGTACATGTACGCGCGATTAGCTTACGCTCGGCTGCGCTCCGCTCTCTTCGACGATGCTGGATCATTATTCCAGAAGAGCAAGCTGGATCCACGCTTCATACTCTGCTTGTTTCCGAAGTATGTCGGGAAGAGCATTCCGCGCGATCAAGAATTGGCCATCTGGCAAGGACTGGCGGCGGACTTAGATACCACCGTCAACATCGACAGTATTGGTGAGAATCCCTCTGGGTTGAATGTTAGTCGCTTGGAAGCTCGCTGATCGGTACACTGGTGATCGATAGTGAACAAGAAGGTCGCAGAGATATACGGCATCGACAGTCTCGAAGCCTCAGATTCCCACGGTGCTGAGGTGGAACAGATCAGCGGTCAGTTGCGAGAACATGCAAATCGCATGCTACTAGACTATTTGCGGAAAACTCGCCAATCCCGGCGAAAGGCAAGTGCATCCCAAAGCAATCCCGTGAAGAATCCGGTCAAAGAACATGCCATCGATCAAGTCAGTAGTATAGAATTCCGTTGCGGAAACGCGCTAATCCCACTTTGCAGGCCATTGATACATGTCTCTGCAAGATTCTAGCGGAGCAAGACGAGACAGATGAATTGCTAGATATCCTCGCTGGCAGTAACGCATGCCTCGTTAGCGAACTAGAGGCGTTCATCAAAGTTGACGTACAGCCTGGACTCCTGGCTCGTATAATGTTGATATTGGGAGAGAACGCACGGGTCTTGGAAATAATCACATCGTGCGCACCTGGATCCCTTTTCTCTGAACCGAACTAACGCATACTTCGGTGCAACAGTATGGCGGATAGCAACATACAGAGTCCACAGATACCGGATCCGATACAGCAAGTGCAGGAGATTCTGCAGCAGATACAAGACGTCTCGTTGATACGCAAGTACGCTCTCTGGCTTGCCAAAAAACATCCCGATCAGGCTGTAGACGTACGTGCTCGTGTCTTTGTGGTTTATATGTTTTGGGCTCTGACTGCGAATGCAGATTCTGACCGGCCGTGGATCCGCCACCAAGGTCAAATTCGATGATCGAGCTCTTCTGTCGGAACTCCGGACCATAAACCAAGAAGCTGCAAACAAGTATCTAGAGTATACCGTGGTAAAGAAACGCAGTGCAGTAGGTCTTGAAGGGTCTCCCCTTTTTTTGCAGCGCCTGAGTCTTTGCTTGCAGGATAAGACTCTGCATAATGATCTTTTGTCCTACTACCTGGATCAAGCGGAGAATTTCTTGTCCGACGATGGGGTACTATATCATTTCACCGAAATATGTAAGCCTTTTACCTATTTCGTTCCGCATTTGCTCACACCCAGCCGTTGTATAGATGACGAATACGTCAAGTCCCGTCCAAACGTGACATACTGCCAATACGTAGCAGAGACAGCGTACGATTCTCCTGCAAAAACACTCAGGATGAAGACCATTCTTTTTCTTCAA
This sequence comes from Naganishia sp. PT2105A-2, assembly GCA_023628115.1. NCBI lineage: Eukaryota > Fungi > Basidiomycota > Tremellomycetes > Filobasidiales > Filobasidiaceae > Naganishia > Naganishia sp. PT2105A-2. Next base: position 259,283 of record JAMALG010000004.1, on the reverse strand, counting down.
GGATCGCCATTCTATGACCTGGGTGAAGCTGAGAAGCGCCTACAGAGCATCGACAAGCTCTTCTATGAGAAGGCTATTGTTTATGGTCGGGTAGGTCTTTTCGTACCCAATGCAATCAAGCACATTGACGCGGAGACTGATGGTAAATTCCCTGCTTCCTGGACCAGCTTGAGCGACATGAAAAAGCTTTGCAGTTGCTGGCTATCCGAATGCGCGACTCTGTGTCTGCGGAGACCTACTGCTCACAAGGAGGAGTCGTAGTACCGCCCAAAATTGCCCGTCTGATAGGGCAGAAAATGAGGGATCTCGAACCATGGGTCGCACTCGGTGAAATCGGTCGTCGACGCAAAGGCACGATCGAGGGCGAGCAACGGGAAAACTTGGTCATGACTTTGCTCAAGGTGTATATGCAGGATGGGTAAGTTTATGGATTGTAAAGCAGTCCAACAGGGGAACTGATCGTGCTCTCGAAGATCCGAAGCCAACAATCAAACCAGAGATCTGCTGAATGCTCAAGCATTACACCTGGATACCATTCAGGTAAAGTAGCGAAATAGCATGGATCTCGCGTTCGCCTGAACTCATATGATCACAGGTTATCGATATGATCCCAGACGATTGGCCCGTGGCTTCGATGTCGGACTTTTTCACTCGAGCGATGAAGCGACAACTTCATGATCGAGCGACGTGGCGTAGTAAGTCAGCAATAGAAATTCTCGGCATGTTCAGCTGAGACCAATGTATTTCGCAGTCATCAAAGCGATATCAGCCGGCCAGAACTCTGCGATCGCCGAAGAGTATGCCCGAACCGTCGGGACACTGCCACCTACAATAGAGCGCCCGCCGGCCGATTCACCTTCGGGATACACATTGCCTGACGAAGGCTCCATAGCGACGGCGGAATACGGATCGATGCACGAAAAGTCGCCAACATATCGTCCGCAGAGTCAAACGATTCCAGATAACGAGAAGGAGATAGATGTGAAAGCGGAGAAGAGCGGATATCAAAGTCCATCATTGGTAGACTTGTTCCACGGATTAGATAGGGCTGTAAATCCATCCGAACCTTATCCGCTGGTCTGCAGCACGAAGGCGAATATCTGATTTAGCCGAAACAATAGAATTCACGTCGTATACATTTCAATGGTGTTTTCGCAGCATGTGTACAGGATGAAAGGCATTACGTTCGACACTTCGGATCACGTCGCGATGAGGCCACGCGAAATGATTCCTCCTGAGGTTGCCCAGCTAGCTCTATTCACCAATGGCATGAGAACGGGCCAGACGAATATGCAGATTGATTGTTGCAAGCTTTAACAATTGCTATAACAAGCTCAACAAGCTCGAATGGTCACCTTAGGCCTTTGCTCGACATTGTAAACAAACGCGTAATCGAGTACGTAGAATGTCGTTGGGCTAAAGCGGCATACTGTATATCTATATCTTCACCTGAAGAGTCTTTCGCCTTTCCGTGTGAACACCAGTATCCTATTGCAGTCATACCCTGCTAAAACTTTGACGCGAATGGATTCCTCCCCATTTCCGACGAACGGGCGACATCATGGTGAAAGCGACGAGACTAGAGGGGAATCTTTCGAGATGCCCAAATTCAACATGGGGGACTACGATACATCTGGCTTGATGGGTGACCTCTCGCTATCAGGATCTCCAGGGATTCGACGCAACTACGAAGAATCAAACCTCTTGAACGACGATTCCTACGAACTCGAGATGCGCCAGGCTCAATGCCGTAGTGGAGCGGAGGACGGAGATCTATCGGCTATCGACAACGCGGGTGCCGAGGAAGGGGAAGATGATCAAACGATGATAAGGGTAGCCGACACGCTTGCGGATACGGGCGAAAGCAATTCAAATGCTCTTGGAGCTCGCGGGACAGCCAGCAGTCCCGGCGATGCTCAACGGGAAGAGCGGCTGAAAGCTGCCTTGTTCGAGCTGAAAAAGATGAACAATGTATTCGAAAACTATGCGAATGCTCTAGAAGCGAGCAGGCATCACAACGAAGTAAGCATTAGAAATTCTACCCGAGGCTCAAGCTTATACACGAATGTCCTTTAGAGACTAGCCAGACGCACAGCTCAGACATCGCAATTACTCGATCAATATGTCGCGCTTCTCAGCCAGACGGAACACACACAGCGTCTGATCCTGGACAAAAGATGGACAGGTCTAACCGACGTAAGTGCATAGTCTCGCTGACTAGGCAGAGACGACGCTGACCCGACTGTACAGGACACTCGCTTAGCTGAGGAAGAAGAGAGGATGCGTATAGAAGAAGCATATCGCCAACAGCAGGAAGAGGAGCTTAATCGCCAGCGTGAACTAGAACTGCAACAGCAACGTGAACGAGACCGTGAAGCAAAGGAACGAGCTGCATCCCTTGCCAGCAATTCCGCCTCCTCTGGGCCGAGATCAGCTGTAAGTCGCTTAGGCGTGGGAAGGGGCACGAGGGGAACTGCGGTGCCCGGTACTCGGGGGTCTGCCCGAGGGAGAGGTAAGCCGAGATCGAGCTCGCTGTATCTGAACGATACTGATGCGCTATGGTGTAGTCGGCAGCGGAGTCGCGAGAATTGCAAGCTCATCCGCACCGGCTACGACGACTGGAAACACATCCGGGATACGAAAACCATCAGGATCATTCGCAAACGTCAAGAGCAGCGGATACGGTCCACCAAGAACTCGTCAATCATGATATTTCCAGATCGAGACTGTTGTATTCCGAATTCTATCATTTTCGATTTCGCCTGTCAAGCATGGTGTCGATTGCTTGTTTCCCGAATTGCAGAGAGCCAAACGACTGGCCAGCACGGCGTACCTAAGACCATATCCATATGCAGAACTTTTACAGATAACCACCTCCAAGACCATCTAGATCTATAAACCGGGACCCAATTATACAAATGCTCATTCTTTCACAACGATATTTCATGACTGTTTTTGTTACGTCTCCTTTTTTCGAACTTTCACTCTACCTGTCACAGAAAGGGCCATCATCAGCAACTGAGACGCTCGCGCCAATACCTTCGCTGACTTACGACTTCTACTTTTGTGACATGGCGAAAGCATAAGCATTTTGGAACAGCCGGAACCAAGGGCCCTTTCCATTCCAGGTTTTGCCTTCTTCACTCGGGAACCAACTCATGCTCTCGCGAGCAACCACTCGCTCGGGATGGGGCATAATGGCAAGTACCCGACCGTTCGGCGTGGAAATGGCGGTGATACCTTCGGGACTGCCGTTCGGGTTTGCCGGGTATTTGGTCGCAGGTTGACCCTTGTAGTCAACATAATGAGCGGCGACCAGGCCGTTTGACTTGAGCTGTTCTTGCTGTCCTTCGGCGGTGAACAATACACGGCCTTCGCCATGCGCGATGGCAATGGGGAGTGACGATCCCTCCATGCCCTTGAGCAGGACATTCTTCGAAGCTGCTTCCGTAACCTTGATGGAGGAGACTCGGCCTTCGAATCGACCGCTTCGGTTCGCCTTGAATTGGGGCCAGCTCTCGGTTCCAGGGATGATTTCCTTCAACTGACTGAGGAACTGACAACCGTTGCATACACCAAGAACGAAGACGTCTTCTCGCTTGAAGAATGCCTCGAATTCGGATCGTGCGTTGCCGTTCAAAAGAACAGACTGTGCCCAACCGTTACCGGCACCAAGAACGTCACCGTATGAGAAACCTCCACATGCGGCAAGACCGCTGAAAGACTTCAGTGACACCTTGCCAGAGATGATGTCTGACATGTGAACATCGACAGCGTCGAAGCCAGCCGCAGCAAAGGACCAGCCCATTTCGATTTGGCCGTTGACACCTTGCTCTCGCAAGATGGCGACCTTGGGCCGGTTTGTGACGTCTGCCGAGACATCCGCAAGGAAGCCAGCTTTGTAATTGCAGATGAGACCGGTATCTTCGTCGTCCAGGATGGCATCGAACTCTTCCTTGGCAGCAATGGGGTCGTCTCGAATCGCTTGCATTCGGTAAGAAGTCTCGGCCCACAGCTGCTGTACGGCACCACGGGTCGAGGTGTAGATCGATTGGCCGCCGTGGTTGATGTTGATCGACTGGTCCTTTCGGCCCAGTACTCGACCAACAACGTGGATGTGCTGAGTCGGGAATCCGGCCTTGATGAACGAGTCGGAGAAGTGCATAAGATCCGCTTCCCGAACCTGGAATACCGCACCGAGTTCTTCGTTGAAGAGTGCCGCTAGGGCGTCGGACGAGTCAGGCAATGAGTCAACCGAGATGTCGACACCACATCGACCGGCGAAAGCCATCTCGGCGATAGTGGTAAAGAGACCACCATCGGATCGGTCGTGGTACGCCAAAACTGTGTCGGGATGCTGCGTCTTGAGTGTCTTGATGGCGGCAAAGAAGGCCTTGATATCCTCTGGGCTCTCGACATCCGGAGCTTCGTGACCAAGTTGCTTGAAAGTTTGGGCGAGGGCAGAACCACCGAGTCGCTGCTTGCCTCTAGCCAAGTCCACGAAGACGAGCGAGGTCGAGCCATGGCTTTCCAGGGTTTGAAGCTGAGGGGTCCAGGTTCGCTCGACATTGTCGACCGGCGCAAAGGCGGTGATGATCAGGGAGAGAGGGGCAGTGACTTGCTTGCCCTTACCCTCCTTGTCCTGCCATTTCATCGACATGGACATACTGTCCTTTCCGACGGGGATGCCCACACCTAGCGCGGGACATAGCTCCTCGCCAATAGCCTTGACAGCTTCGTAAAGTTTAGCACCCTCGCCTTCATGCGACGCTGCCGACATCCAGTTGGCACTGAGCTTGACCACCTCGAGGGACTCGAGTGAAGCGGCAGCCAAGTTGGTGAGCGATTCGGCGACAGCCATTCGGGCGGAAGCGCCGGCGCTGAGCAGCGCGAGGGGCGTTCGTTCTCCCATTGCCATGGCTTCTCCTACGAGGACATCGAAACCGTATGAGGAGCTCGTGACCGCGACATCGGCGACCGGTACCTGCCAAGGCCCAACCATTTGATCTCGGGTGACCAGACCGCTGATGGTTCGGTCCCCGATAGTGATCAAGAACGACTTGGATCCAACGGCGGGCAAGCGGAGGACACGGTTGACAGTCTCCGCCATGAGCGATGTGACGGGCGCCTTTGCGTACTGCGGAATGTACGACATCAGACTCGAGTCGAAGGCGGTTCGGGGTGGATTGATGCTCGTAGCATTTCGCTTCATTCGGGGCGGTTTGCCGAACAAGACCGACATGGCAACGTCGATTGGCTTTTCGCCGAGCAGTCGATCAGTGACGATTAGTCGTTCCTCTTCGGTCGCCGTGCCGACCACGCTGTAGGGTGCCCGTTCTCGCTGCGCCAGAGCCTCGAATACGGGCAAATCCTCGGGGGAGACGGCGAGAACGTATCGCTCCTGACTTTCGTTGCACCAGATCTCCATCGGCGACATGCCCGGATCGTCGATCTTGACATCTCGAATCTCAAAGACGGCTCCGAGGTCAGAGTCATGCACGATTTCTGGCAGGGCATTGGAAAGACCGCCGGCGCCGACGTCGTGAATCGACTGAATTGGGTTCTTCTCGCCGAGCGCGACACACGCATCGATGACCTGCTGCGCTCTTCGCTCCATCTCGGGATTTTCTCGCTGTACGGACGCGAAGTCGAGATCGGCGCTCGACGCACCGGATGCCATGGAACTGGCGGCTCCGCCTCCGAGACCGATCAACATGCCCGGTCCACCGAGTACGATCAATTTGGCGCCGACGTGAACCTTGCTCTTCTTGGCGAATGCCGGACGAACGTTGCCCAGTCCACCGGCGATCATAATGGGCTTGTGGTAGCCCCGGTACTCGTGCGCTCCAGATGAGGTCTCGACCTGCTGCATATATGTTCTCCAGTAACCACCGAGGGCGGGCCTTCCGAATTCATCGTTAAAGGCGGCGGCACCGAGGGGCGCTTCAATCATGATATCCAGCGCGCTCGCGATGTGTTCCGGTCGGCCGACGTCGGTCTCCCAAGGCTGGGTGAACCCTGGGATGAGCAGATCCGATACCGTGTACCCGGCTAGACCAGCTTTGGGCTTGGAGCCACGTCCGACGGCACCCTCGTCTCGGATCTCACCACCGGAACCGGTGGCAGCACCCGGGTAAGGCGAGACGGCGGTCGGGTGGTTGTGGGTTTCTACCTTGATGAGGATCGGCATAGGCTCTTCCTTTGCGCGGTAAACGTTGTCCGAAGCATCGACGGCGAATCGAGGCGCGGTGTAGCCCTCGAGGACGGCGGCATTGTCGGCGTAGGCAGAGATGGTACCCTTGGAGCCGATGGCCTTTTCCGTGTTCCTGATCATGCTGAACAAGCTCTTGTCCATAACGTTTCCGTCGATGGTCCACTCGGCGTTGAAGATCTTGTGTCGACAATGCTCCGAGTTGACTTGGGCAAACATAAAGAGCTCGACGTCTGTTGGATTTCGCTTGGCGGCGAGGAAGGCGTCAATCAGGTACGGAATTTCCTCTTCGGACAAGGCGAGACCGAGGCGGGTGTTGGCTTCCTTGAGGAGCGCCTGAGGATCTTCAGCGGTGAGAATCGGGATTGTCACGAGCGGAGAAGGCTTTGGCGGGACGGGCGGGAAGATGACGGCGCTGGACGGCACGTCGGTTAGGACCTGCTGAGTCATGCGGTCGTGCAGTTGCGCGAGGACAGGTCCCAAATCGGCCAGTGTCAACGGCTTGCTCGAGCGGACGAGATAAATTTGACCACGTTCAAGACGGGCGACGTGATCACCCAAACGACAGATTCGAGCGATATCCGTCGCCTTGGACGACCAAGGCGAGATCGTTCCGGCTCGAGGCAAGACGTAGATGGCCAGAACGTGCTGGCCGTCTTTGGAATCGGCTTCCTGAGCCTGTGCTTGCTGGGTGAATCCTCCATTCGCGACAACTCCCTCAACCCATGCCCGGGTGGAATCCAACAAAAAGTCGTCTCCGTACGTGAGCAACTTGTTGAGAATGCTGCGTTCCTCTGATTCCGGCGCCGAGAGCTGGGCGAGCGATTGCTCGGAAGTCGCTTGCACGAGGTGAAGGAAGATGGAGTCGATCGAGGTGACCGACGCTCCTGAGGGGAAGGAGGAGAGGAGCACGTCGCGCCGAGTGGGCGTCGTGGAGGATCGACCAGGAAGGAGCAACATTGTGTGCAGCTACAGAGACGATCAGTAACTGAAGGCCAAACGTTCTAAGCGGTTCGACTGCTTACTGGTATTGGTGTCTCAACCAAAACTGATCCGTCTTTGGGACAGTGGCGCGGGGTGTGAGCCAGGCTAGCCAGCGTAAGTCGGGGAGGTGCTCAGGCAGACAAGTCAACTCGTTCAATAAACGTCGCCCAGGGGGAAATTATCGACTTTTGGATCCGCCCGCCCGAATCTCTCTCGCGACGCGAAGTCAAACAAGCGAGGACGGGAGAGGTGACCGTTGCGGGGTGACTACCGGGAGTTGGATTTCGGGGACGTGATGTCTAGAGAGCACAACGTCTTATATATTTGGGTCTCGAGGCTGAATGAGCGTTCCCGAGACGGTATCCTCAGGTTCCGTTGAAGAAGAGACGTACTATATGGGTGATTCGATTCCCGCCAGAATGACGTGGCTTATTCATTCATTCCCTCGAAATCAACAACATGAGGCGTCGATCATTGACGGCATTATGGCGGTCTCGTCTTTGGCTTCAGCGGTGGAACCCATATCGACCCATAACCCTCGGCAAGAGGGTCTGTCCCCTCCCGGTACCGTGCGCTAGTGCCCTACCATGAACATCCTTCGGAACATTGCAACGGCGGCGCTCCAATCAACCGGAGTGACCTTTCCTTTTCAGATCGGCGACAGGCTCTCCCTCGGGCCGACGAATACTCCGGCCTTCGATAATCAGGTTATCTGGGATATCCGGAGTGGTGTCAAGAAGGACGATGGCACGCCGTTGACGCTTTTTGTGTTTGATGTGACGGCGCAGCAGCCGGGAGGCAAGGACAGAAGGGCGCTTTTCCAGTTGGCGAAGAATGCGTTGAAGAAGCTGCGGACAATACGGCACCCGAACATGTAAGTTGACGTGGTTGTTCACGGAGCGGTCGAGTGATGGTTGGCCCGCAGCCTCAAATATATAGACTCGGTGCAAACGGAAACGCATATTTACATTGCGACGGAACACGTCACCTCGCTTGGAGCAGTGCTGCAACAGTGGGACGAAGGCAATATCGTAAAGGGCGATGCAGCGGCAAGAAGAAAAGGCCGGGAGGAATGGATAGCTTGGGGTCTCAAGAGCATAGGAGTGAGCGCTGTGATGCTTTTCCCTTGCCGACAAACTGATCATTCCTCGCGACATGTAAGACAGCACTCGCATTCCTGAATGGCCCGCCATTATCACAGCATCATTCTCTCCTCCTTCCAACCTCGATATACATCACTCCAGCCCTTGAATGGAAACTAACAGGATTCGAGGTACTCAGCGGGAAGGATGACCCGCAGGGGATCGCTTGGGCGGCGGGACTCGGCGTCGGCCTTGCGCCCGGTGGAGTCGGAGAGAGAATTGCGCCGGAGGTGAAGAAGGCTGGGTGGTCGGTGCTCAAAGAGTAGGCGATGACGACTTCCGTGGAGGACTCTTGCTCACCTCTCCGTGGAATTATAGCTCGGATCCAGCATTGACGGACGCGTACCTCTTTGCTCTACTCATTCACACCATTTATAATCCCCAGCAATCACTGCCGAACCTGACAGCGGCTCCGACGATATCAACCTCTGGGTCCATCCCTCGCGCCTTGTTTCCAATATACAAGCGCATGCTCAACCCAAACCCACGGACACGACTGTCAACAACGTCATTCATCCCGGAAGTCGAGCAGCTCGGGTTCTGGCACGGCAACAATCTCGTGGAATTGGTGGATAGCCTAGAAGCCTTTGAACTCGCGTCCGAAGGTGAAAAGAGCGCTCTCCTTCGCCGGATCAAGGAGTCCATAGCGACGCTCCCACCGCCATTCTTGATTTCCAAAATTTTGCCCTCGTTGCTGCATTCTCTGTCACTGCCTTCCGCGCCAAGTAGCGCCATTTTGCCACTGGTATTGGCCATTGGACGAGACGTGCCAGAGGACAAATACAAGGAGTTGGTGCTCGAGCCCGTCGTCAGGCTTTATGCCAGTCCCGATCGCGGAACGAGGATGGCGTTGTTGGATGGATTGGTAGAGTATGGAGACAAGCTGGATAAGAGCATGGTGAATGATAAAGTCTGGCCGCATCTGGTTCGTGACTCTGAACTCTCCGCGAGAACAAGTCGCTAATCGTACTTTCAAGATCACCGGTTTTGCGGACACTGTCGCGGTAATACGAGAGGCAACGGTGAAGGCGATTCCGATCATTGCGCCGAAAGTAAGCTTCCAAAGACCGATCATCTTACGGCCGAACTGATGACCGCTGCATCAGCTCTCCGATCGACTGCTCAATAACGACCTTCTACGCCTGTTGGCAAAGATGCAAGTAGATCCGGAACCCTCAATCCGCACGAACACCTGCATCCTCCTTGGACGACTCGCGCCCCTGCTTGGCCCGAATACAAAGAAGAAGGTTCTGGTCGCCGCTTTCGCCAGAAGTCTCAAGGACTCCTTTGTTCACGCTCGAGTGGCCGGGTTGATGGCGCTGATGGCGACAATAGAATACTACGACAAGGACGACCTTGCAGGCAAGGTTGTGCCAAACATGTCTTTTACCTTGGTCGACAGGGAAAGGTAAGTTCACGTGAAACGGTCATCCGACGCACATATCTGACCTTGAGTCAATAGACTGGTACGAGACCAAGCTTTCAAGGCGATGCAAATGTTCATGGCAAAACTGGAAGCTGCAGCAGAGGCCATGGTAAGTTGCCAGCTGTGTTCTGCGAAAATATGGACTAAGCGGTCGCGGCCAGCCCGATACAGTTATTCCCGAGAATGCGTCAAACGGCCAGGCATATGGTCCATCGACTACCACCATGGCGAATGGCAGTAATGGTGCCTCAGGTGCAGGTTTGGTACACTCTGCCACTGGGGCGGCTGGTGCGCTGGCAGGATGGGCCATTGCTTCCCTGGGCAAACAGTTGCCAGTCTCGGAAGTTCATTCCGCTATATCTGCCACACCGGCGCAAGTCCAGCAACCGCTGTCAGTCCAGCGCACTTCAAGTGACATCTTTCAGTCGAACGGCCAGCCCGGTTCGGCCAGTCCCCCGCGATCAACAACGCCAAGTCAAGCGACGCGCTTGCCTCCTGCAAGGAAAGCTGGAGGGATGCAACTCGGCGGGTCAGCCAGTCATGCTCGTCAAACTGGAACTGCAGCCGGATCTACATCTCTGGTGGACACTTTGGCGGGAGAGTTTGAGGAAGATGGTGACGAGGTTGCGAACGCGTGGGGCTCCAATGATCTGATGGACGTCAATGCCGACGCGGACGACTGGAGTCAGTAAAGGTCGTAGTCCTGCCAACTGAACTGACCTTGGCGTTATCTAGGCGCCTTCGAAGAAGCTCCGGTACCCTTGGTCTCGGAATCGAAAACACGGAACCCAGAACCTCGGAGATCCCAATCTTCTCAGCGGGCGAAGACAAACACTATTCCAGGTATGCATATTTGCAGGGCGACATTCCAGAAGACTTACCGTGCAACCGCAAGATGATCCGTGGTCTGCTCCTGCCCCGGCAATGTCGAGCCCTAGCGTGCCGCGACCGAAGCAGCCTTCTGGTCCCGCGGTCAGGCCCGCGACTTTGAAGCCAGTGGCAGCATCTGCTTCGACTCCCGTGTCCGATAGGCCGACGATTAACAAAGAATGGACAGCAGCAAAGGAATCTGACTGGCAGGATGGGGGCAGCTCCGTGGCAGTAGATGACAAGCCATCGCCTGCGAATATCAGCCTGGCGGGCTTGTCGAAGGAGGAGAAGGAGAAAGAAATGGCTAGAAGACGAGAGGAACGTAAAGCTGTGAGTGGCTATGGCATTTTTTGCCTCTCCTCACTGACTGTAGCTTTCTCCCTGCTCTTCAGCGAATCGCCGCCATGAAGAAGAACAAGGCGTAGAGATGTTCGAAATGATTTGTAGCGAAGATGGGCACCGACTACGACCAATGATGTCTGACTCGGCCAATGATCATGCTTCTCTAAAGTGACGCGCGAATTCTACAGTCAGCGAATACTCGGTGCAATGAGGTACTGCTGTTTCGAAGGACGCCGGAGGCATTCCTCGAGCGACCCTTGTGTCGCAATAGTGAGAGTGTCACGGCGTCAAGAGTAGCTCCTTAGATCCTTCTGGATAATACCGCCTATATGAGGGGACTTTGAGCTCTTCCTGCCGGATGCAGGACCTGCCGGATGTAAGACAACGCAGAGCTGTTGCCTGATAGCGACTGCTCGAGTACATCGCCACTGCCGTTGCTATGACGTGTCACGTCTGTTTACTATTTGATGAGTGTTTCACTCTGAACACACAGTGTCTTCGATACTCTTCGCGTATGCCCTTGGTCTCCAGATTGATGGTCTGGGGCTTACTCATCTACGGGCGCTGCAAATTCGCTCTACTATCGACTACATCGCCCCATAAGCGTTGGGCTAGCCTCAGCTCGATGCGAGCCGCGAAGGCCACCAATCCCCTTCAAATCTCCGCAGTTCAACCGTTGAAGTGTGCACTCCGGTGCCGGCGATCCTGTCTCGATACAGTGACCTCGTCGCGGTCTCCCGTTCTTAGCCGTCGATCGGTAGATGCAACACAGTCTAGCCGCACCTGATGGCTCGGGACTTGTACCAAGATGAGGCGACGGATGACACGTTACCGCCAATCGCGTTACATCAAGCTCGCGAACAGTCAAAAGCAATATGGGCTAGGGATCTACAAGGCCTTTACGAGCATACGAGAGAGCGCTTTGCGGACGTCAGATGGATCCCTGCTTCAAAATTTATGACCGACGAACACCATGCGGAGATTCTCAGGGACAATGATGGGGCAATGGAGGCCGATGATATGGATGCGATGTTGCGGCCAAAGGCGGGTGATGCGATTGCGCCGTCCACTGAACGAGATGGCATCTTCGCACACAAAGCTATTATCTACGTTCGCGCGTCTAGAGCATTCAAGGACCGCTTTTTCCCCGTTGCGTTTGGATCCAGTCCCTCGAATGGTGTTTCAATGCTCTCGCAACCCACCGTGGCGGATTCGGCTTCGGCAGCGGGTGGTCATCGGCCATCGTCCAGACTATCCGTTGTGAAATCGCAGCCGAATTCACATGCGTCGAACACGCCGTCGGGGACATCGAGGCGTCCGGGGGCGTCTTTGTATGCTTCTGGTCACGCCAACGCTGAATCGGAAGGAAGAATGTTGTTGTCGGACCAAGAAACTCCCGAGTTACTGAAACAAGCACTGGAATGGCTGTACACTGGACATGGAGTACCCTTAGATTCCGGAGCGAAGGCGTCGTCATCTTTGGCGGATCTTGCTGGACCGGGCGGCTCCTTCGAGCAGAACTTGCTGAATGACGGAATCGGATCGGAGATCAGTGTGATCCGGGCAAAAGGGGTTGATGGCATCGATGCGTTGCAGCGCGAACAACTGTCTTTCCAGCATATCAAGCTGTCACAGGTGAGCTTCCGACCGGGGACGCGTTTCAATAAATACTGATGCGCCTGTTCCTCTTCGGACAGGACCTCACCTACATGTGGAGGAGCAGGCTATACACCGATGTCAAAATCAGGATTGGTGCGCTTGCCAACGCGGCAGCTTCAGCTCAAGCGCACGACCCCTCCGCCTTCAAATCGAAATCAGCCGTGATAATGAAAGTCACATCTGTGTTGTCCATGCGGTCTGTAAGCCCCGGCCAAACATTATCGGTTGCCGGAGATCGGGAATTTGACCTGGAAGGCGTGCAAGACGAGGATGGACGGTTATTCTCTGCTCACAGGTTCATTCTGTGCTCAAGATCACCGTACCTCCATCAAGTGCTCTTGAATAGCGGTGCTTTTCAGAATCATCCTGCAGCAAAGCAACACGGTTCCACAACGGCACAAATCGACATTCCGGAAATCGTGTTGCCATCTCCACCTTTCACGCCTCTGGCAATGTACTTTATCCTGGGATATCTATATTCGGGAACGCTTGCCTTTGCACATCGCACGCTCGATCTCATCACGGCCTTTTCGGTGATGAAATGCGCCATGTTCCTCGAAATCGACCCGCTTGTCGCAGAAGTGGAGGCCATCATACGTGAAGACATCTGCCACGGCATGCGCTATCCGAAAGTGATCCTCGGGAAGGAGATGGGCGGTTGCAGTTGCAAGAAATGCGCTAAGCGGATACCAAAGGTCCTTCGATTTGCCGTCGCGCCGGACGTTCAAGCGGTACGACTGAAAGCAGACGCTATGCAGTACCTATTGCGGGGCGGATGGAGCGATTGCTGGAACAAGGATTTTGCAAACCTCGACGAAAGCATTCAAGATGACGTAGTCGCCGGTATCTGCGACCAATTGACTCCGAACAAACTCGTGACTACCTACCGAAAAATCTCTACAGCACAGAATCAGGTCAATGCAGAGAAGGCAGATTCAGCAGACATTTTGCAAGATTTACTGGATACTGTCCGCGCCTCAGTCAGACAGAAGCTTGTGGAAAACTTCCAGCAGGTGGTGCGGGAGCCTGATTTTCTAGGCCTTATAAAGGACGAAATCATGGACAGATCAATGCGTGATCTCATCATGCAAGATCTAGGGGAGACCGTGAGAAAGGCAGAATTTTGTCGGCATGCGCCCACGATCTACGAGGTATGTTTTCGCAAACGCACGGACAGTATTCGTAGCTCACTGATTCTGCTGTAGATCATTCAATCTGAACTTCTTGACGCCAGGAACGCGGAAATGATACCTGTCTTGCGCCCCGGTCTGAGTGGGCGCGAAGTGGTGGAAGATGCAAAGACCGAGGTGTTGGCAGTAATAAGGCGTAGAATAATGCAACTCAGGGAAGTTGGCGCTTTCGACGGTCTGCGTGAACCGACATTGAGAGAGCTAAGCGAAGGTGATGATCCGTGTTTTGTGCATCGCTTATTCATGGTATTGACCACTGATACTTTTCTTCAGCTCTTCCAGCTCTGCATACGGATCTGGTGAGACCCAGGACGCCGCCGCCACGCAGTCAGTCGCCTGCTGGTGCCCCTCGCCGAATGGCAAATGCTGCAACTGCCACTAGAGCCTCGGCCACTTCTGCCAATACCGGAGTGTCGCAGTCGGTCGATATCCGCAGCACAGCTTCCCGCGCTGGTTTCCGAAGGAGTCCTTCAGCAACACTGCGGGAAAGAACTGCTCAGACACTTGGCACCGCCTTACGCACGCGGAATACCGCAGAGAGCAATCTGACTACGAGAGAATACATGTCCAGCTTGCAGCGGTCTGCGGGAATGGGCCCGCCCACAAGTACCTCGATAGGCGGACGGAATGCGTTGACTGTAACGTCGTCTACTGTGCGCCCGCTGTCGTCTCATACAACATCAGCGACGAGACCGGCGACGCGCACTCCAAATCTGGCGGGACGCGCTGGTCCTGCTGCTGCTGCCACACGCGCGGCCGGAAACGCCATCAAAAGTAATGCCAGTCCCAGTCGACTCGGTACAACAACTTCGGCCTCGATACCCTTGAGAGCCTCCGCAGCCCCAGCGGCAGGAACCTCTTCCATTGCCACTTCAGGTCGGAAGCCCAACCTGGCAGCAACGAAGGCTGTCTCGCCAGGACTTCCTCCCACGACCAGGATAGGGTCGACGACTTCCTTGTGCCGTCTTGCAGGACAGCCTGGCCAGAATACTGCTGCGCCAGTTTCCCGCATTCTGCCCGGTGGAGCAACGCCATTGGCAGGACGAAAGCCGATCGGAGCATCCGCTACTGGCCTTCGCAATTCTGCTTCATCAGCCTCTTTGCGAAACGCATCTGCTAAAGCAACAGCGGATCCGGCGTCCAGGGGGAGCATCTCAGCCAAGAAAGTTCTTGGTACCGCACCGGAACGTCGTCCGGTCGGACAGTCCTCAACGTCAGCGAACGCGCCCAAAGGCAAGATTCCGCTACCGTCGACACCGGCCCGGACATCAGTGGCTTCGAGGATCGCAGGCATCGAGAAGCAAAGCGGCGCTAACAGCAGCGCCATGGCGAGATCGACGCTGAATACAGTTCCCAAAGGAAAGAGTAACGTACCGGATCGACAAACAGCATCAACAAGTCGAATTGAGTCGAATGCCTCTCCCCCGACAGCCGAGTCCATTGCGGAAGAAGCCTCAGATAATCAGTATGGCCAGCGCGGGGACGAAGTCAAAGCGCAAGATTCGACCCTCAGCCCTTCAGCAGCGCAAGATTCCAAATCCGCCAACGTTGCCCTTGATCCCACGCCGCCGAGGGCTCTGCGACCGCTGAAGCTTGTGGAAAAGAGACACAGCCTCAGTCCGAAGCCAAGTCAATCAGGCGATACTACGGCCTTCCTTACACGCACCGATTCGCAATCAGATATAATCGGATCCGAACAGGAACAGGACACCGAGGTGGCGGAATCGACGAGCTCGCGATCAGCTGCCGCCGACACTTTACCAGCATCCTCCAATCAAACCGTCACTCAAAAAGAAGGGAGATACGGACTAGGCTTGGGTATCGTCCTTCCCGCGCAGACGACGCTGGGCTCCAACCTGACAGCTGCGACCCCTCCGGTCACCACTGCCAGCCAGAGCATGAAGTATCATCCCGCATCTGCTTTCGATCCGCCCCCTCGGATACCCTCGATCTCTGTCACAGATTCCGGAATGGCAGAGGAAGACGACGAATGCACGCCTTATGACAAGTCTCAAGGCGCGTCCTTGGCTGTTGGTATCCCGTGCGTGATTTATATTACGCCGTCATTGCGCGAGCCCGATACCATCGCCGGTCCTGCAAGCTCTTTACGAACTCGTCTAAAAGCCGTCTGCAGATACATCGGCCAAGTATCTGGAAGGTCTGGCGAATGGATCGGTGTCGAGATCAGTCTCGCTTCGTTGGGTCGCCTTCGCACTGACATCAGCCAGGATCCAGACGAACCGCTTTCCACCAGTGGATTACACGACGGCAGCTGGGAAGGCATCCGATATTACAAAATTCACCAAACTACGACTGCGAGCCCAGCGTCTTCTCAAGGAGCCTTCTCGAGACCTCTATCCCCCTTCGGCTCGCCTCATGACGCCAGCAGAGATGTGTCGGGACGATTCAGATCGATGTCGTCTCTGGGACGGCCTTCAGCCCACACTGCACTCGACACAAGATCGTTGGGCTCGGGACTCCGGGGCAGCAGCATGACTAGCTGGCGCAGACCTTCATCAACCAATGATGGCGCATGGGATGGGACCATGAGCTTCATGTCGAATCCCGAGACAGGTGGGGTTCCTGGCGGACAGGATCCTGCCAGTAACAGAAAGTGTGGATTATGGATCAGGCCGTCAGACGTGGTTCTGGTGCCGGGCGCACATGATTGAAGTATGGACAATTGCATTCATCTCAAGTTGTATCACCTTCAGCCAGAACGCTATATATGATCTCGCATATTGCGGATCTTTGAATAGATCAACCGGAAGAAGTCGTTCGGATTGAGTACGGCAAGTCGGCAACCTCGCGGACATGCCGAATTAGTCCGCACGTTAGGCTCGTTGATGACGCCAGATTGGGGACATCCATGCACGCACATACCCAAGACGCAGTAACAAAAGGGTATAGTATGAAGGGCTGCGAATGAAAGATCTCCTATCCCACAAATGCCTACTGTGTAGCCTCGCTTGACCGTCGCAACTCATATACATAATCTCATGTTTCTCCGGGTGCGTCGAGATCGATACATCGGCCATCCGGCTCTTCAGCTAACGTTCTCCCGGACAGCCTGTTACTCGAGCCATTCTTGCTCCTTTGCCTATCCAAAGGGGAGTGAATTATGGTTTCGTGCGGTTGCTCCAGCAGGATGCGAGCTCTTCAAAAGCCGAACCCCAGATCTCAACATCGGCTTTAGAGGAAGCAGCCGCCGAGCGAGTCAAGGATCCCTCGAAATCCGTATCCTCGTTACAACGACAGCGGGCCCATTTCTCGCAACCTCTAGGTCGAAGGGCAGAAGTCCCGGCCGTTCACCTTCCCAGGAGATTCGGACGGAACCAGGAAGTTGCCGTTGCAGATGAAACCCGGAAGCTCTTGGAGCAGATCGTCAGTCGGTTCAGGAATGTTAGATGGGCCGTGGCATATGGCAGCGGAGTGTTTGGGCAAGATGGATATGATCCGAATGCAGTGAGTCTGCATGGCCAGTTCAGGCAGGATTCAAGCTGATCCATCTACTTTGATCAGCCAAAGCCCATGATCGACTTCATCTTTGCGACATCCTACCCTTCGCACTTTCATGCCGTGAACCTGCAACATAATCCCTCACATTATCCTGCCTTTGCTAGATGGCTCGGAAGTGATTATATCACCAAGGTGCAAGAGTGGGGAGCTGGGATCTGGTATGCTACCATGGTGGATGTGGATGGACAGGTACGCAGTTAGCCATGCCTTGAAACCCTGCAATACTGATCCTCCTTTGGGACAGCTGATCAAATATGGCGTGATCTCTACAGACGCCCTCTGCGAAGACATGATGGACTGGTCCACGCTTTATGTGGCAGGGCGCATGCACAAGCCAGTACGCATCATACGGCCAGATGCTAGAATCCTTCTAGCCAATCAGATCAACCTCGTTTCTGCGTTGAGAGTCGCGCTCCTGATGTTGCCGGAGGAATTCACAGAGGTGGAGCTTTGGGAGCAGGTGGCCGGTATCAGCTATGCTGGTAAGCATTCTTGATGAAATTCACCATGCGAACGCTGAATAGTTTTTGGCTCGACAGGTGATCCACGGATGGCCATCCCCGGTGCAGAAAACCCAGAAAAGGTCAAGAATATCGTTCGGCCGCAGATACATCGTTTCCGGGGTCTCTACTTCAAGCTCTTGCGAGAGATCAAGGGCGTCTCTCCAGCCGCTGGAACCGTGGATACAGCAGGTCTTTCTGGCGATGAGGCAGTATGGACAGCTATGGGACTTGGCAAGTCAGATGGTTCAGGAAGACTTCGGGTATGGAGGAATCTTCCGCCATCCATCAGCAAGAGCTGACCGTACCGTTTTACCCTTTTCCAGCAAAACATCGATCCAGAATACCGCGCCCAACTGCTGAGAAAGCTTCCACGCAATCTGAAGAAGGGCCTTGAGCGTGCTTTCAGCCAAAGGTTCGAGACCAAAGTCATAAGACCGGGAGATCCGCCTGCGGAGAAGGGTTTGGAAGAAATAGAATTCTGGAGAAAAGCCAATGCTGAGTCGGACTTGCGCAAAGTCCTCGATCAAGGTGAGCGAGAGGCGGGAAAGGCACAAGCACCTCAAGGGCTCAGAATTTCTTTGCAGAATTACGGGCGATCATCAAAGGTCCAGCGACCACCCAAAGTTTGAAGGGTTTATTGACCGCTGGATTGCGGAAGAGTGTTCGCTATGCCGCGGCCAAGGTTGGGAAATGGTGGAAATCAAAAGCGAAGAAGGCCTGAGGTGGAAACATTTCCTTCTCGTCACTTGTAGCATGGACCCTGAGGGCATCAGTGAAATGAATAACTGGTGTGGCATACTTTCAAGGGGTCAATGTCGGCTTCAGAACTGACCATTTGGACAGTCCAGAAATCCGTCATGATCGTCTATCAGGGACAGTTGAATCTGGTGCGCTGTAGGAATGACGCGGTGTATACGATACAAAAGTGATAATCCTCTGGGCGAGATCTGATAACTTATTCATCCTGGACTTCAGCCAAAGTTCCACGCACGACCTCTCCCCATCCTGTAAAGACGGACATAAAATTCAACCCATGTTGATCGAGTTCGCAAACCGCACTTACCGACCAATCGCCAATGCTTATCTATACGTCTGGACAACGCGACCTTGTCACCAGCTTGCGCACATGCAGGAGCAGTCAAGGCGATCTTTGCCAAATCGCCCTTGACGGCCAAAACTCGTCCACCAACTTGCGAAGCACCGACGTTGACGAATAGTTGTTCGCCAGCGGTCAATTTTTGGACCTGCAATACACGTCAGATCAGTTTATGTGGACGCATGCTGCAGACGATCATGTACTGACCTTGGCGGCCTTCTTGTCTGCCTGTGCCTTGACACCCAGCAGCCGTCTGAGCAAGAAGACTATCCAGACGGCGTAAGCATGATGACGATTCAAGATGCCTCGCCCATATCCACTCACAGCTGATTTCCAACTCCACGTAGATGTCCGCACCCTTGCCGACCGCCGTCATGACGTTACCCAACAGCTTGTCACCCTTGCACAAGATCGGGTCGATCAATGTTCCAACACCGATCAGACCACCGGGAACAGCGAACTGCAGGTCGTTGCCTTCGGCAAACAGTGATACGATTCGGGTTTTCAGCGGCTGACAGATGAACTTTCCGGTCTGGTCGGTGAAGACCTTTCCTGGACGGATCTCGACTTCCTGTCCGACCTTGAACACACCACTCAGGATACTTCCACCGGCGACACCTCCCTTGAGCTCATCGACTGTTGAACCGGGCTTGTTAACATCGAACGATCGAATGACGATGAGTCGCGGGTCGGCCTCAAAGTCGTGCTTGGGTACAGGAATTTTCGTGCAGATGTACTCGTTGACGGCGTCGATATTGTACTTCAATTGAGCGGAAATCGGGATGACAGGTGCATCCTTGGCAACGGTAGCTAAGATTGGCTTGAGTACCATATCGGGACCAGATGCTAAACATGTACTCACCCTCAATGAACTTGGCAATATCCTTCTGCTGCTGCAGAGCCTCGCTCTCTCGAACCAAATCAACCTTGTTCTGCAGGATCAAGATATTCCTCAACTTCATGATTTCGACGGCGGCCAAATGTTCTGATGTTTGCGGCTGAGGACACGATTCGTTTCCGGCGATCAACAAGAGAGCAGCGTCCATGACGGCGGCACCCGTCAACATGGTTGCCATCAAAATGTCGTGTCCGGGGCAATCGACGAACGAGACGTGCCTGCCGAAAAGGAAATGTAAGCCACGAAGCTCACGTCGGCCCATCATTGTCGCACCTCTGCAAGACCATGGTCCCGCCACATCCTGATCGCTCACACTTGGGGTGCGGCTCCATATCCGACCTGTACGACTTGTAGTTTCCTGGTCGCGGGCATGCTTCGTTGTCACACTTGTAGATCTGGCGAAACAGGCTGTCATTAGCATGATATGTAATAGTACGTCCATTAGTTTACGAACCTTTGCGTTGGCATAACCCAGCTTGATCGTGATGTTTCGCTCCAATTCGTTCTTGAAACGAACGGTCTGGACACCTGAAATAGCTTTGACGACCTGTAGCGATATATCAGCATCAATCAAGGACCTCGACTGCCCGGAGGTGTGCGCTTACCGTTGACTTTCCGTGCGCTACATGACCGATGGTACCTGTTCATGCCATATTTCAAACTCAACCCGATGCTACCCTCATCTCCTTCAGTCTGCTTACCGATGTTGATCTGTTTGCCAGAAAGATTGGTCATTGATGTGGCCGCTGCGCCATCTGATACGTGTACTCACAGTTGCCTGCCTGCTAATGACCTCGGGACTCAAAGCAGTCAACTTGGACTGATCGATCTCAATCTTCTGAACCTTGTCCGCCAAAGTGTCGACCGACTCGTGCGGTGCGGTGAGCTTGTCCATTTTTGTGTGTGTTTTTTCGTCGTTGATGGCTGCCGTTCGTCCTGTGTCCGATCTTTCAAGTAGTCCTGGGGTCTATCTATGGCAAACGATCATACAACCTAAACCATCCGACTGTCTGACGAGATTGCTTTCCCTAGACAACGGGCTGGCCATAAGCGCAGCCAGCCAACAAAAGCGCGTCGCAGAAAAGTACTCGCATCCGCCACCGATCGACGACCCCGTTCGTGTGGTGACGAATAGCTCGTCGATGTTGAAGCAGTTCACGACTTCTCGTCTTGCCATAGCTGTCTCAAGCATAGTCTTGTCCTGAATCTTGCCTTACAGCCGCCATCTCGATACTGATTGCACAAAAATGGTGAGTTCCCCTCATCGTAGCGGGGTGGAAAGCTCGATTGACGTCTAATCTGCTTCGCGGCCTGCGTCCAGTCTTTCGACGGTCCCAAGTGGTAAGTCTCTCTAGCATCTCTGCCGTCAAGACATGGCTAAAGAAACGTCTGCCTTCAGTGTTCTGCACGTATCCGGTTTCCCCATTGATTTGCGAGCTCGAGATCTCGCCTACGAATTCGAGAGGTAAGTTTCCGCATTTTGTGAACGCTCTGTTCGCACGTCTGACCTGAGCGATCATTTTAAGATATGGACGACTTGTACGATGCGATATCCCTGCCTTGAAGACCGCGCAATCTACTCGTAAGTGTCGGTGAATTGTTCGATTGCTTCATCTTGTTCCGCATGGATAGGCTCGGGCGACAGGAGTCTAAACGTTTCGTCAAGAACGTTTCTCTGCGATCAAAAGCACGATCCGAGTCGTCATCGTCGAGTCGCATCAAAGTTCCGATCCCTCGTCCGAGCGAGGAAGCCCGATCGATTAGAACCGTTCCCGAGCTACGAAGACGCGATAATCGAGCGAGCATCGAAGGGATGCGAAACATTCGTGGACGATCGTTCGGGTTTCGGCAGAATGGCGGTCTCGCGCGCGAACCTCGACTCAGCCCCCGTCTAAGACAGCACGGAACCTCGATATCTTTCAATACAAACGAATAGGAGCGCTTACTCGAACCCCTCGACTCTCCTGATTCCGACCCATCCAGCTTTCGCTTTTGTGGAATTCCGAGACCCTCGAGATGCCGAGGACGCTTACTACGAGATGTAAGTGTCCGCCGGGATTTAAACATGCCTTAGTCTGACATATATGTCAACAGGCACGGCAAGCCTATTGATGGACGTCGAATCAGCATTCAGTGGGCCAAGCGACCCCCAAGCAACAATTGGCGATACGAAGGTCGTGGTGGTCCTCCGTGAGTTTAATGCCGTGATGACGCCTGAATCGCCTTGCTCATTTCTGACCTCCTCCTTTGCATAGGCCTCGAGATGACCGACGCTCAGGTTACGGTGGCGGTTACGGCGGCTACGGTGGTTCTCGAGGTCGAACTCCGCCGCCTCCGCCCCGCCGAAGTCCCTCTCCCTATGGGCGACGTGGTGACCCTCGAGACGACCGGGGAGACGACCGTCGACGATCTAGGTCCCCCGCTCGTGGTGATGACCGACGACGATCGAGGTCGCCTGTGGGTAGTCGACGGGGCGGTCGAAGCGCGTCGCCGAATGGCAACGTTGATGCGGCTGATGCCGAGCGAATTGATGATGCCGTCAATGACAATGTCAGGGGTGAGGCCGGCAGCGATGAGAGAGACCAGTAGGCGATTTCCGGTGGTGTTTCTTGACCGTTCGTTTTCTGTTTGAACCCTTCGTCCTCTGAAATCTGGCCTGCAATGCATTTCAACCGGCAAAACCGTATGAAGCATCCTTCTTGCCCCGGGGATGTACAGTCTTTCTCTGTATGCTCCGATAGCTCTAGATGCATAGCATTGATCCTGTTGATACTTGATATGCCTGCCATGCAGAAGTCGATGGCGAACTGGCCGCGCCAGCTTGAACGATTGCTTGAACGAGCTAACGAGCTTCTGAACGCCGTTGTTCGCTTGAGCGGAAGTAAACCGGCGATCCCGGTGCAGCAATCAGGGATGAGAAAGGACGTTCAGATGAATGACTGCCTTGAATGTAAACATCCGCATCAGCATCGCCATCGCTCAGAATTTACTACAGTTGGACCTGGAGTTCTGCCCACCATCGTGGATCCGCCGCAGCCAACAACGCCACCGCGTCTGGGCGGTCATCTCCGCAGGTTCAATTTCGATTCGGTCACAACTACGTCGTCTCCGAACCGTCGAATGCCTGGCTTCCCGCCAGAAGCCCTGAGGACGCTTCCTCCATTCAGGGGACCTACAGTCAGTCCGGTGGCATCCCCGATGACTCCCCGCAGAAGGGCCATGAGGATAGCAGGTAGAGAAAGGGAGCTTGAACGCTTGACGCATCTTTCGAGTATTTCCAGCTCTGAAACGGACTCCGAAGGACCATTGCGGCAACATAGTACCTCAGCGCAACACCGTATAGAAGAAAGGGTCGATTTCCAGCATTGGACGACGAATGTCAGTAGTACAGCTCCATATCATGCTCGGCTATCTGATTCCATAATCTTTGTGCAGCATGCCGAGTGGTGCTGTCGTAAACTCTCAGAAATACTGCAGGAATCGATGGCAACACCGTATCTTGAGCGCTCGGCGATATTGGGAAAGGTGATCCCAGATACAAAGTTCCGGCTTGATGTCGGTAAGATCATCCTCCTTATCTTACTGCATTTCAGAGCTGACTCTCACTCTCTTGTTGGACATCCCGTCTAGTGCTAAGCCCGCAACCGATACTTCAGTCACTCGTCGCCGATGGACATTTGGAAGACCTGAGCCTCGAAGACAGGACGCGCGCTCAGCAAGCGTCCTCCACTCTCTCGCTCCACTTCACGGCATATGTCGCTCCGGCTCATATTGCAACAAATTACGATCAACAGAGAGGAGACCGCCCGATGACCGTTGACATCTTTCTGGGCATCAAGCCGAACAATGTCGCGGCGGGACCGATGGAAGGGCAGGATCGCTGGCTGTGGAACACGCGGGAGACTTTCGTCTTTTCGGACGACTTCACGTTCTGGGGTACGTATCAAGCTTTCAATGTATGCGTAGCGCTTATCTGCCAATTGAGCGTAGAAGCGAAACTGCCGCCGATATCGGAACTCCTGCAGGAGCCGTCCATACGGGAGCGGGATTGCTTTACCCTTGTACTACGTCTGCAGACACCGGCGACCTTTCCGTCGACGCTGAGCAATTACGAGAAGAGACTAGTAGACAGGTTTGTGGTGACGATCTTCAACCTCTCGTCGGGACTGACTGATCAATGGCTGAGCCTGCAGAAACCTGTTGACGGCATTGAGATCTCTGCTAGACGACGCCAACACGGGAGACATCAAACTGGTATGCCTGGAGCGAGAGGCGCATTCCTCAATCAATTCGGGCGTCAACGCTGGCGCATTGACATTCCCTTCGACTAGCGTTCGCTACCGTCAACGGGTTCTGTACGCGCACTCCAGTATCATCAAGCAGAGATGCGAGTATCTCGCAGACTGGGTCCGTTTTTCTTCGTCAGAGGACGTTGCGGCCGGATCATCCCGTCCTCCGGTAGCTGACCCGCCCGAACATCAAACCCACACAGTCACTTGCCTCGATGTCGACTTTGCGACAATGTATTGGTTCTTGCATTTCCTTTATACTGGCGAGCTGGAATTCAAGGACGAGGAGGACGTGACGGAGTATGATTGTCTAGACTCGCACATAGCTCAAGAGCTCGGTCTGGGCGTGACCGTTGGCGATCCCTGGGATTGGCGGACTGTGGCGATCGACGAAAATGGAGCGATGAAAGTGATCCGTAGTCCTACAATGCCTAGGATGAAGAGCGAAAGCCCAGGAGACAGTTCTCGCTCGCACGTATCCGCAAAGTCTGCGCAGAGCGCGGCCTCGGCTTCGTCCACATCGCCGCCAGTACGAAGCAAGATGGGCACATCCCTCGCAGGTGAAGGTAAGACGAAGGACCCCAGTATTCGAACAAGGCCATCCTCGGCATCCAGCTCCACTAGATTACAGTCGGCCACGCTTGCGAGGACCAGAAGCTCGCCGACAACGCCTCAAGCGACATCCTCCCCGCGTGTCAGGCCCGCAGCGGACCCGCACGCGCATCCCGCAGGACTGATGCCACCAGCCTCTGCATTTTCAATTTACGCTCTCGCTCACCGTTACCAGCTGGATGAACTTTCCCGGCTGGCTCAGAATCACCTGTTGGCGCACTTGAAGCCCGCAACTTCTTGTTTGCTACTGCTGGCGTCTTACAGATTCCAGGAGCTACACCTTGTCGTAGAGGATTATGTGATCGAACACTGGGAGGCAGTCCAAAGCTCTGTAAGGCATGCTCGTTGTCTATTATCTTCGTGAGAGCTGAACTGTCTTCTTTCTTGATGTTAGACCGAGTTCCTCCAGACAATTCAGGATATCGCCAATGGATCGTAAGTGTGCTGGATCGTCAACCAGCGTGCATCAGCTGAAGACTTTCCCGCACCTCTTCAAGATGGGGCACTGAGGGGGGATCATGCTTGCATAGCCTTTTTGGTCGCTTCCAAAAGACGTCGGTCGCGTTGTGATCAAGTCACAGTGACCTGCCTAAGTCAGCTATCCAGAATGACGAGCGTAAAAACAATTATAATATAGTATATGCGGGACTGTGGGATACAGTGTGTTATGGGAGCTATAGATACAGACAGCCTGGAAGACCCCTATAGTGATCCAGTCCATATAAAATGTCAGTCTAGTTGAAATGGTCACCACTTCCCCAGGCGTTGGGACCTTGGTGAGGCGCGACGGTATGCTGGGAGTCACTGTCCGGGCCCTTCTCTTTGTCCGTGACTTTTCCGGGCGTTGGACTTTGATGAAGATATATCCAGTATAGAGAAAGAGCCACTAGAGAGCCACCGACAATGTTGCCAACGAGAGCTCCGATTAGATCCAGCCAGATATATTTGCCGACACTCGGACCCGCGCCCAACAACATGCCCCTGCGAAAATGAGGAAACTTCAGCGATGGCCTCCTGGGAACGCGCCTTAGGTAGCGTACATCGGTATCAAGAACATATCCGCTATCAAATGTTCGTACTGGCAGACCACAAATACGGAGAGCGTCATGTAGATGCCCACGATCTTGCTGATGACATCTGCTGCTTGCGTGGCAACGTAGACCGACAGACAGACCTGTGATCGCGAAAACCAGTGAGAAAGATTTCGGAACGCGCACCAATTGATGCTGACCATGATGTTACACCCAATACCTCTTAGAAACACTTGATGCCAAGGTAACGAGCCACGGGAGTTGGCTGCATTGGTGATGAAAGTGTTGATAGGCTCCGTCACCAGTCCTGTGTATTTCACGAGAATGGCGGCGAAGAAAAGGGATCCTGCGAGATTGCCACAGACTGGAGGACGTTCGAAGTGAGGTCACGGTCTTTCAGAGTGACAGCTGGACTTACAAACGACAAACCAGTTGTACGGGATTCCCCACCAAGGGATCCGTCGCTTGAAGACTCCCAACTCGATGATCATCATGTCGGACGTCAAAAGCTCCATTCCCGTCAGAACAATGAGAGTCAGACCGACAGGAAAGACGAGTCCTTCCACCAGCCGAAGCAGACCGGGATTATTGGTGTTGGCTGATGGCGAGCCTCCGACGACAGCTTCGAGGAAACCACCATAACTGCAAATGCGGAAGTTTCAGCTCACGTCACGTAAGGAATGGGGACACCAGGGAGGGGCGATCAGGCACGTGCACAGGGAAACTTACGAAAGAAGAATGCCTCCCCATACTGCCTTCAAGAACAAGACATCAACCCGGGTGTGGTGTCTCGCCACCGCGCTTTCCACCAGCGCTTCGGCGGTCTGCTGTGGGCTAAGCGAGGGATGATACGTGTTGTCCTCCCTGTGTGAATCCTTTGAATGGTAATGGCTGATATTTTGCACAACTGGCGGCACTGCCGGGCTTGATTGTTTGTAAATGGGTTTTACTGGCGGAGAAGCATTCTGCAAGTAAGGGCCTTGAGACGGCTGTTGCGCATTCGGGTAATTGGTCATGGGGTACGATTGCTGATTGAAACCCTGTTGTTCATGCTGTGAATATGGTTGCGGCTGCTGGTAGGCTTGTCCATTGGTAAACTGCGTGTCCGTTGGCGGGGCGACGGGTGGCGGCAGACGAGACGACATGTCGGGCAGGCTGGTTCTAGGGGTCGACATGATGGGTGACTTGCGGTACGTTCAAGCCGTGTACGCGTGTTATATACCTTGCCCGTACTGCAGGGGATCGTACAGCCAGACCAATACTCATCGATGGTCAGTTCTTCATACACCGGTGCGAAGAAAATCCAGCTTGCAATGAAAATGTTCATTGGAATTCTGGGTGACGTCAGGTGCCGAGGCCGGTCTCTGCCAAAAATACATTCGTCAACCTACGTAGACCTCTGAATGTCCTCTGTATACCCGGTTGTAACGTCGTTGTAATCCGTGTGAGCTTGGGAAAGAGGAATGAAGAGGAATAGCTATAGTCCTAGCAAAAACATAAAGTCCTCAATCGAGTGCCCGTACGGTATTCACAGGTCGTTTCAGAATCTCAGCGGCTGCACAGTTCGAAGCGATCTGAGGATCAGCATGCCCTGACCGACGAGATAATCAGGTGACCTTTGATTCTAACACTTTCAACGTTGTGCAACGTGTGGCCATCCCTTGGGCACCTCTGACCCTTCGACGACTCTAGGAATGGTTTGACACGGCTCAGCGCTTTCGCAACCCCAGTTTTCAGATGCCGATTCAGATTGTTGCTATGTGCTACAGTGTCGTGAGACGTGGTGAACTATAAATGCTGATCATGCGTCCAGCGATATGTGCTGTTTTCCCTGCTTTCCAAAAAGTCGTTTAGGCCTTTCCCTTTCGCTTGAGCTCGGCTTCTTCTTCAAGCTCGAGCTGTTCGTCGATCTTGGCACCTCGCGACGGCTCCTGGGAGGCAAGGATAGGTAAGCGGGTATCGACGGTGTAGCAGGAGGAAACACGTACGTTACCATGAGCCCTGGCAGCATCAGTCGGTCGAACAGCGGCAGCCTCCTCCTCAGCCTTCTTCTCGGCCTTCTCGATTCGCTCAGCGTCCTTCAAGTTGTTGGCGATCTACAAAAGAGACGATAAGCTCCTCGATATATCCAGGGCAGAAGAGGTACGTACGGATCGCTCATCCTTGCTGTCAATTCGGTTGTGGGCACCTTCCTTGCCGTGCTCGAAAGCGGTGTCACCGGCCGGGTTGTGGTGGGACAGGGTGCTGCCGGTTTGAGGGTCGATGGCGCCAGAGTTGTTTTCAGACATTGTAAGAGTTTTGTTGTGGATGAAAGTTGGCGACAAAAGACCTGTGCAGAGAACCAGTCACTGTACCTTGCTACATATACTCTACTGAATGAAAGGAGCGGAGGAAACTCGCATGAGGGCGGTTGGAGCAATGACGTCAAGAGACGGACATGATAATTTGAGTCCCCGCCGCACCCTGTGCACGGTTATTAACCATCCCGCGGGCATCTAGCCGACGCTACTCTGCAGACGTCACGAAGTGAATCGTCGAACATGACAGGCACATTAGCGGGCACATTGGGATAGATAGCTGGATAGATGTTGAGTCTCATGAGCTATCTCATGTCGGCCATTGACGTTGCTTTCAACGCATCTTCCTCTTTTCTTCTTAGCGTATCCACTCAGATCAGCCCAAAAAAGAGCGCAAGAGCCACCGAAGGCCCTTGTGGTTTTGTGAATTGTAGAAGACGTTCGGCGATTCGCGAGTCCTTGGTGAGCTCTTGCTTGCGACATATATCTATTTGCCATGGTTTCTGCCAATAATCGAGGAAGGACAATCCGGTCGCAGATACGCCCGTTGTGCAAGGCATCTCACAGTCGCTGCGGTCCGGTCTCCTGCGCACTGAGACCCAAGCCAGGCGCCGACACCTGACTACTCCCACGGTCTCTTCTCAGGCGTCAGCGTCAGACATCTACAGAATTGTTACCGGAGGGTCAAGGGAGCTGTCAAGCGCAGAATGAAATAGCTGGTGAAATGGAATGTCTCTGGATACCATTAGGGCTCTTCGACCATGCCGTACAGGGACTTGTTCGAGCGCCTCGAACCCTGGAGGGTGGACCCGCCGCAAGGCATGGGCGATCCGCTGTCGATCAGGGGTATAGCAGGAGAGGTTGGAGGAGCTGTAGGGGACAGCAGTAGGATGTATTGTAGAATGCCAGAAGCTTTTAATATACGAGTATTCCCCCGTCATACGTCCTTGGTTAAAGATGCTATTACCGTGGACAGCCGCGAACAACCAGCATTCGAGCTCCCACGCAGGCCCGACTGTCACAGCTCATTGGCAGCCCCAGGAGCAGCTCAAGGCGCTCCCCGGAGACGAACGAACGAAGGAGCTCAGGGAGATATGCAGTATGAAATGTGTAGGTAGCTGTGTAGGTACGCTTGGCAAGCTCTATGACACTGCTCCTCGTGGAAGACGCGAAACCTCCGAGTGGTTATGACCCTGACTGCCATGACATCATATCACTAGCTATATCACTAGCGCTCAGGTTCGCATCCGCGACAGTCCGCCTTGCATTCTCATCATGATATCTATATAAACGTTAGCCGTCGACGCCCTTTTCAGCCTCTTCTTGCCTGCCTCATCTGCTTTCACGCAAACCCGCACATATTATCCTTCAACCCCACCACAACACAAACCTTCAATCAACATGAGTGACATGGGTCGACAAAGCTTGGGAGACAAGGCCGGAGCCGCCTTGAAGCCCGATAGCCAGAAGGTATGTTGCCTTGTTCGCTTTCACACATTCAACGCATGACACTGATTTCTTACCCTTTACAGAGCTACCTCGAGCAGGGTACCGTTAGTACCGACGGCAACGCCATTGATGGTTGAAGACTGACGCGACCACTTCACAGGACATGCTCAAGGGCAAGACCGATAGCGCTGCTTCCACCGCGCAGCCCGAATCCCAGAAGTCGTTCGGACAGCAGATTGGCGATGCAGTCTCTGGCAACCAGAACCAGAACTCTGGGTTAGTACTTGCGCGAATGCGCGATCATCACGTTCGATGTTTCTGACTGGATTTCTTTACGTAGTTCCATGATGGACAAGGCCAAGGACGCCCTCGGCATGAACAACAACCAGGCCACCCGATAAACGCTGTGCTTCGCTTGCGCCACTCGACTTTGTATGGTGTCCTTCCAAGACAATTGCCCCCGTGAATGAGAATCAACTGGTTGTATGAATTAACATCAATGCGATGGAAATGACTTGACTTTAGTCATCGTCCGCTGCCAATGCTATGGTCTGTTCGTTAGGCTATTCCGCCATGTCTCCTGCCTCCTGAATACCAACATGACATTAGAGTGCCGAGTCCTGAACGTTGCACAAGGCGGTCGGTTCGACTGCAAGCCCGAGCCTTGTGTTTCGCTGTGGAGCCCTTGCATGACGCAATGAACACCAAGACAGAGTAATCCCGTGTTACCCCTGAGTTTCGGCCAATACAAGAAGAGCCTTCATGCGACATCAGAAGAGGGACAATGAGAGTTCAAGGTCAGCTCATGCCCAGCGCAATCATGCATGCTATTTCGCAGGCAGACGTGCGGAATCAAATCTGGGTGTCTTGAAACACCATAGAAGCTGAATCAACAACTTGTTCATCATCTTTGTCCATCTTCTTGCACCTTTCTTGCATCTCTTGCATCTTGAACGCACGCCATCGCGCGACATACCACAAAGGTCCGGCATCGGCGAACGCCATTATGGACGCATCCCCGCAAACGCCATTGCGCCCCGACGTCAACACTTCGCGGCTTTTGCGTTTGCTCCGCCCTTATACCAGTCACCTGGGCAATCTCGAGCGGTCCCTGAGAGCTGATATCGATCACTCGGCGTATCCGGTGGTTCCTCAGGGAGTAAACTTAACGGTCGACCGTTCGACAAAACTCGATGTGCAGCGCACGTACGGGAAACCGAAGAGTTTACGTATCAAAACGTCCTCGGCTGGCTTGGTTCCCGCGCAAGGCATGTCCTCGTGTGCTCAGGACGTCTTCTCGGAAAACGCTGCAGCTACGTATGATACCCAAGCGCAGAACAACGCTGGGTCGATACGAGCAAAGCTCGGATTGGCTCGTTATGGGATATCGAAGAACGAAAAGACCAGAAAGATACTGCAACAGGCGAATTCGACTATTAGCGCTTTTCGACGCCTATGCGAAGTAGCAAAGCCACAGCATATCGGCGGAAAGCGTAGGACCCTTCAGCCATCAGACAAGCAAAAGCAACGCTCAGTACCGAAACTCTCAACGATCTGCGCCAATATCGTCGGACACAACCTCGAGTCGTACGTCAGAGCAGAGTGGCTCGCTCAGGAACGCGAGAAAGCAGGGTTGGAGTCGGACGACAGCGAGAATGCAGCGAATGGTGAAGAGGAAGAAGTTTTGCAGCAAGAATATCAGGATCAGAGCTGGAGAGTCGAGCGTTTGCAGGAATGGTATGATGCTCTGCCGGGCCATGTTGTCGGGTGAGTCTTTCACATCACGATCAGCGTGGGTACTGATCGGTGGTTCCAGAACGGTACTCGTGGAACAAGCTGTCAGTCTGGCTATGAATCTACCCTGCCATCCTATGAGAACGGATGTCCTATGGACTTTGCTTGAAACGGTGCTCGAGCAGGAAGCGTCAGATAGCGTGAGTGAACCTTGGCCCGTCGTTGCCATCGCTCAGCATCTCCTGGACCTCCATAGTGGCGATCACTACTACAAACACTGGTTCAAGACACACTCAATTTCGAATACAGCAAAATACCGCTCGTGCTGGCAGGCCTCGCAAGCCTTATAACGCCCAAGAGCATACCACCAGAGATCGAGCGTATCATCATTCCGCACATGTCGAACCGCAAGAAATACCTCGCCATGTCTATCGCGCCCGCCGTGGATTCCGTCCGATGCGAACTCGCCTCAACCATGGTCGCCAACGGCCTGTCTTTCGTCTACAACTCGTCTGATCAACGGCAAATCGACGACTTCGACGTCCATACCACCCGCTGGATCACGCTGTGGGCCAGGTCAAATTGCTCGGCCCCCCCGGAGGAACGAACCGCTGGTTGGCAGACATTATATGCCTGTTTGACAGATATTGAATTTCTCCAGGATCCCTTGCCGGTGGACAACTCGCCAAACACATACCTCATAGCACTCGTTATCGCATTGCTCGATACCAGTTACAACACACGAATGGAAAAGGCATCCCTGCGCAAAGCTCTGAGATGCCTGCGCAGCAATCCCGGCATCGATTTCAACACTCTACATCCTGAAGCTGTTGGTGAGCTGGTGGTCCGACTACTGGAGGAGACGCAGTGGAAGATGGACTGCCCGCACATCACTCGCTGGTTCTTGGCTCACGCTGTCCGAATTGGCACGATCGCAGCCGATGAGGCGTCGATAATCGAGTGGATCTGTGATCTGGATGCAAATATGCTCAAAGTCGAGGAACACGACACCGACACCAAAGCCGCATACGCCAGATTGGGCTATGTCTGGGACACCACGTTTGATTCGTGGATCAAGGAGACTCCAGCGGGAAAATTTCGCCATGGCTGGAAATCTTCCCTAGAGTCGAGCATTATCGAACCTAGCAGCAGTCCCATCACCACGACGAGCTCGGAGGACTCTGGCTTCTGCAGCGGAGAAGCTTCGATTCCTGCAGAGTATCAGCCATCGCCTCCTGTCCGGGTGCACCCGTCTCTTCGGCTCCCTGCTAGTCCAGTCGTAAAGATGCATTCTTTCAGTAGCCCGTTCGCAAACAGCCCAGCGGTGCGGTCATCCATCACGCCACGCAACATCTGGAAATTCAAACAAGTCCCCGACAAGCCCTTGCCGAAATCAGCCGTTATCACTCCCTTACAGCCCATGAAGGCAATGCAACCTAGTACGACCGACTCGATCGATCCCCTTGACGACATCGAAGAGCTCGACCGGTCGACTCCAATGCTACCTAAGCGGGTGATACATGTTGGCGAATCCACCGATGCATCATCGCCTCTGCATTCGCCCTCGGATCAAGACGAAAATGATCCGTTGGCGGCAGACTTTTCCGACGTGTCGTTGGATAGACCCTGGCCTGGCTCATCGCCCGAGACGATTCGCACGAATAAACGCAAAGCTCAGAATGGGTCTTCACCGCTGCGGAATGCCCGAGCGAAGAGACAACACTTGCGTTGAAATATGCATAGAATCATCGTCCGTGGAATAAATGCTTTACAACTCTAGCAATATCATGTTCCAATCTCACAGTCCAATGTTGCCCGGATCGGTTCCATGGAAGGCCCTCTACTTCTTTAGCTTGACCTTGAACTCTGCCATCTGCTTTCTGTTGTTAGCAAGCATATGGTCTGCGAACGATTGCGCAATATTGAGCTTCAGACACGGCCTCAAGCAGACCACTCACCCCAATCGATTGTTTCCGATACAACGGTCCATTTTGCCAGTTTATCATGGTACGCCCTAAGCTTGTCGAACTCGGGTCCCGAGAGCGCATCCAGCACAGCCTTGCCCGAGTTTTCGTTCGTCCAGGGGTATGCCTCGTGCTTCGAAAGCTTGAAGATGCGGGTCTTCGAAGAGCGCATCAGATATGCGGTCGCCGTAAGCTGAGAGGAAGCTTACCAGGAACGGCGCAATCAAGATATCCGCCACGCCGTATTCAGGACTTTCCACATATCCCCGGGGAATGGTAGGCTGGAACTCCCGAACACCGTTGAGGAAGTCGTCCAGTTCCTTGCCGCTCCCACCATCAGACATGACGCTGTACCGGAACCACGCCATATTGACGTTACTTTCAAAGGAGAGAGCCATGAGCGCGGCTTTAGCCCTCTTTACGGGATCCTCGACTGCAGAGGAGCAGGGCATCAGGTGTGGACGTATGTGCCAGAGGAGAAGAAGCCTACATTGAATGTTTGGGTAGAGAGAGGCCAGAAAGTCAACGATCACACCAGATTCCGGGATGATGACCGCTCCCTTGGGTGGTTTGGAAGGATCGGCACCTTCAGGCGCGTCGTACCACAACGCAGGTACCTGGGTTTCTCAACAAACGTCAGGTCCTCAGACCGCAGTATGAGCGGGAGGAAAACGCACCTTGGATGCCGGGTTGACATTTGTCGCATACCACTCGGGCTTATTCCTGAGATCGATCTCGCATATCTCGTAGTCTGCTCCGCTCGCTTTGATTGCGATCCGAGCACGATGAGCGTACGGACAGCTTTGTTAGAACGATCGTCAATCGACGTGGTATAGGGTCTGGGGAAGCAGCAGACTAACCCATCAGCGCTGTAGAGGATGTGGTGTTTCGACATTTGAAGTGGTCTCGATGCGATGTTGATGGCTCGTCTGACCGTTTGCATAAGTGTACGGGCCAGGGATGAAGACGATGTAATGTGAACCTGACTGATTAGTATATATCCATTGCTGAACAACGATGACCGTCAGATACAGTCGTTGATCGATATTTCCCCTGAGGCACAAGTGTCTCGCATTCGTCATGCTCGTATTATTATCGATGCCTGTCATCGTCCATGACACACGGTTGACGCGAAAGGGTGACCGTTGAAGAGCTCATTATTGATGAAGACTGCTATCCGTTGGCTGCAACCTAAGCCCAAAGGATGCTGTTCCTGATCTGCTGAACAATCATGTATAGGCGGCAAGTTGTCTAACCGACACTTGACAAATCCATTGCATAAGCGTTCCGCCATCCCATACCGCGATACGTACGGCATAGCTCAGGAAGCTAGCTCGGACCGCACCCCTCTCTATTTTTTGCCTCTGCGCCTTTCGAATAAGTTTCTTCGAACACCGCTCGATCACTGTTGTAAGGCAGCGCGTTTCTCTTTTTGATCAATGGCTGCTCGAGCCCGAAGCCAAGAATGACATGGGGATGCCGATGGCTTGACTTGAGAGGACTCGTATCAGCTCAAGGCAAACACTACAAGGAACAATGTGGCATGCGGGATATCTGAGTGTCCTCTTGGCCGTCCAGGATGCGGTCGCCTTTACAGGACCCTGGCGACGCCGATCCCGCAGCGATAGCACCTTCACACGACGGGAATAGAAGGTCGACGAATCAAGGAGTAGCCCTGCGGAGAGGGCATAATTCTCCGCCGCCAAATAGAGGCAAAGTCGCAGCGTGCGATCGCGATGTCATGGAAGCTGTCGATGAACACCGCTTGCTAATTGGCTCTTTGGAGTCGCGGACTCTCTCAGGAGCTCTCCCAGGGGTGACGAATAGACGGCGCGGAAGTAAAAATATATATAATATAAGCTGAAACGTCGATGCTCCTGGCACGATTCACTGTACATTCACACTCGGACGGAAACTATTGCACCTAGCAAGAGCTGACCAGGATGCTCCAAAGTCAAGGTATCAGCGATAGAACTTGCCGATGACGTCGCAGCCTGGAACTTGTCCTGGAGCGTTGACTAGAGGTTTACGTTGAGCCGTCAACAGCTCCGTCAGCCTCGTAGTCAAGGCTGGCAGCGGATGGCGGAGAATCGTATAAATCATGACTTGATTGTGCGCACTCGACAGATTACCAGCGTCATACTCAAGGCTGCGTTAGACGTTTGGCCTACATACTTGAATTGCCGAGTATTTTAGGTTGGGCTTCTGGCTCGATGGTCAACCCCCTCGACGAGAAGAGACTGCAACCATGGTCGCCATAATTGCTTTCACCTCCATCCTGCTCACTGGCTTGGTTCCATTCGTTCACTCGTCTCCGATTCTCGGCCGGGACAATGATGGCACTCAGCCCATCACTTGGATTTCTCCCGAAGGTGATCATCGTTGCTGGCACGTCGGTAATGGGCAGATCGTCCTGGGCCAGGTTCTCGTGGTGTAAGTGCTAGCGCTCGAGTTGACGGGGAGTGGCAACGAGCTGTTGGGCTCACATCTCTTGACTGCTCACTCCTAGCGCTGCCCGTGAGGATTCACCAGCCCAAAGATTCATATTCAACAGCGGGGCCACTTCCATCCAAGTTGCTGGTACCGATCTTTGCGTCGAGTTCGGGCCGGGACTAGGCGTGAACGGTCGACCGCTCCGTATCCAGAGGTGCAGGGGCAACGGCGCGCGTGGTCAAAGACTCTTCGTGACCGATGACAACCATATTGCCTTGCGGAATGGCCCAGTCAATGCGCCGATGTCTCTGATGGAGGGGCATCGGCTCAGATTCAGAGCTGGAGATGCATCTCGGACAACACCAACCAGGTGAGTGGGCTAAATCTCATCTTCTGTTCAAGTTCGTGGCTGATGTTTTCGTTGTTGCATACAAGATCTTCTTTGGTGAACCCCCTGCGCCTCCCCCTCCACCGGGCCCATCTCAAGTCGGGACGATCAGCATCGTCGTATTTAGTGTTCAGTATTGCATGCAGCTCCGTTCTGGATTCAGCCCGGACGAAATTATGCCTCTAACCTTGTAAGTCTGTCTGGCATAGTGCCATCCAAGCCCGCGTCCTGACTTGAATCATGCTCACTTACTCAATTGAAGCGTAAACTGCTTGATCCCGGCAGCGCCTGAACTACGACAATTCTATTTCGACTATGACGTTCCAGGCGTGAGGATGGGCAATTCCGCCATCGACTTGCCGTACATATTGGCTCTGAACCAGGGCACCTCTGCCGACTTTCCCGTATTCGTCAACGAGTCGGCCGCATTGTTCAGCCCCGACAAATACCTCTGGGTTCCCGAGCTGAATCCGGACGGGACAGGAGTTCGTTTCAGGAACACAGCCTTTGACGTGTGCATGGGGGATGGAATCAATGCAGTAACGTCCGGGGCACAACCAAATGTGTTCCCATGCGACATCGCTACAGCAAGTATCGAGCTATGGTTCTAGGCAAGAGGTGAAATATTAAGCTAAGACTCTTTTGTCATTGATTCTCGCAGTACTGGGATTTTCAACCCTCTTCCCGTCGATCGGACCATACCTCGAGTTCCAAGCAATGGTTGACCCGTGTAGCCGCTGCGTATACAATATCTGAACTGTAAAGACCGAGTATATGATCAAGATGTATTTCACGAGATGCACCAGGGAATCGATGATGTGAAATGAGGGGTGTCTGCGTGACGTCCAAGCTGACCCCCTCACTATATTGTACGCAGTCGTATAAGCGTCGTGCCAAGATCGCGCCGGACATTCCCTCGCCGATGCGCGCCTACGGAATCCTCCCTGCCTCCCTGTCCTTTGCCCTCTGCACCGCCCGAAGCTTCTTCAGGTGCCGCTCATTCACCCTCGACGGCAGCGCCTTTCGCTTGCCAATCTGCGACTGCTCGAGTCCGAATCCAGGAATGGTGATGCCGACGGCTTGACCTAGAGGGATCGGGTATTAGCTCGAGGGAGAGGTTGCTGTGGGGAACGCGACGTACGCGCTATCTGCGCGACATCCCGGACGTCGAGCGCGCGTTCCTGTTTGCGAACTCTGGCGAGACCGATTCCGCCGGCAATGACTTCCTGGAACAGATCTCCCGCCAAGTCTTGGTAAATCTGTGCGGGGCGTCGCATCAGCTGCAATCACCAAGTCAAGCCCAGACGCACCGTCACCAAATCATCATCCACGACATTCCCAACCTCATGCTCGACAACTTTGCGCACATTCTCATGCAAATGCTCCTTGGCCGTCCGCGGCACAATGACGGGCGGCCCGCCCAACGGCGTCGGCGGTATCTCGATTGGATCCAGCTTCATCCCGCTCGCGTGCTTGGCCCGGTCGCTCGCGTACGGCGCCACGAGGTTCTCCAGCTGCGCCGACCAGTTGAGCCCACCCCGGATGCACAGCTCGCGTAGCTGCTGTAACGTCGGTGCGCGACCGTCCGTGTAGAGTTTGAGGATCTCTTCGTTGAGATTGCCGATCGATAGGCCGCCGGGGACGTTGGGCATCCGGAAGCCGCTGTACCCTTGCGTCCCGGGCGTCTGCGGCATCCCGACCTTGGCGCCGCCCGGTCCCATCCGCGGCTGTCCCTGCGCGGCCTGCTTGTTCGCCGACTGCTGCTTGGTCTCCTGGATCAACTTTTTCAACCACAGCCACAGCTGCTTTTGATCATGCGGCAGCACCTGGCCCTGCGCATCGCTGAGACTCATGTAGAACCGGATCTTGTCCTGCGACAAACTATGTATCCCCGCCGGCGGTCGATTCTCCGGCGCCGTCACCGCCCCTGTCGCCGCCGTCGTCGTCGTCGACCCGGTCCCACCCTCACCCGTCGTCGACCCGCGCCGTGCCCCCGCCGGAATCGCCAAATTCGGCAACGGCATCCCCTGATTCACGGGCCGAATCGCGCGCGTGCCCGATGCGCCTTGAGCCTGCGCCGTCGCCGCCGCTGCTACTGCGGCCTGCCCATTCCCCGCCGGACGAATGGCCGCTTGCCCCGCCGCCGGTCTCACCGCGCCCGGAGCAGGCGATCCGGGCCCACCCGTCGGCGCCGGACTATTCCCGCGCGATCCTGGCCCCGCCGGCACGGGACTACCCTGCCGCGACCCCTGGCCATCGCCTTGCCGCATCGCCATGTGCTTCTTTCGCGCGTCCTCGAGGATCTTGTTGTACGTTGCTTCACTCCCCGGGACGGCGTCGAACCACGCACGACGTTGTTCGGCCGTCATGTTGAATACGTCCGTCCACGAGGTGACCGAGGGTGTGCCCGCACGGGAATTGTTGGCCCCGAGTGCGGACCCGGGGCTGGGCGTGTTGGTCGTGGGCGGTCGTGCACCCGGTAACGCTGGCCGCACAGAGGGATTCACCGCAGCCGGCGGTCGAGCCGTCGTCGTCGTCGTCGTCGTCGCCGTCGTCCCGGCAGGCGGTCTCGCAAGTGGCGGCGCCGTAGGCTGTAGCCCCGGCCTCGGCGGTGGCAGCGTTTGTCCTGGAGGCCGTTGCGGCACAGCGCCGGGACGCGGAGCGGGTCTCGCGGCGGGTGCGGGCGTGCTTGTTGTCGTCGCAGGCGAGGCAGCGTTCGGCGCGGGACAGGCGCGTGGTGATTCTGTTGCGCTCGTTGCGGCAAGGGGAATGGCGGGGTTGATTGACGGAGGAAGGGACGCAAATGGACTCGGCATGTTGTTGTTCTGGAAACGCATGCTATCAGGCCTGCCTTGACGCCGCACGAGGGAAAACGCACCTTGTACCACGCCTCGATCGCCGGTCTTCGGTCCTTGAGCAAGAGCCGTAGCTGGGAAACAAACATCAACGTAACGTCAACACGGCGAACGAAGCTGGCATCTTGAAAATTCGACGAGGAATCACCTGCGCAATCGCCTGCTGCTGCATCGTTCCCTTTCTCGCCTGATCAATGAGCCCCGGCAAGCGGGAAAAGAGCTTTTCCATGCCTGCGTCGGCGGGTTTTGCGGACGGGGGCTGGGACATGGCGTGTGGTACGGTGCGGAATGGGTGCGAGGGATGCTGCACCACGTGGGCCGGGTGTGATGTATGAATGGATGGACACGACGTGGGCGAGGAGTTTGGCTGAGCCATCACCCCGTCCGCTCCCTCTCCTCGGATTACGCCGGGCGCACCCAGCCACACATTATTCATCTGCCATGCACATATAGAGCCATCCATCCTATACAACGATACAACCGTCTACGGCCCTCTACCCACTCATTCACACAATGCTGATATCTAGAGCCACGCATCAGTACTACGCCCCTCAACACGCGCAAAAAGCAGGACACTCACTCCACGTCTCACTGTCACTGCCCGCATACAACTTTTCAATCACCACATTCTTGCCCGTATGATACCCCGTGCCATCGCTCTGCCGCAGGAACAACAATGGCAAACTCGACCCGCCGAGCTGGCTCGCGCGATTGACGTGGCCCTGCGCGTAGAGCGGGCACGCCGTAAACGGTTGACGCGTGATCCGCACGTCGGGCGGAGCGAGGCCGTGCAGCGCGGTCGACGTCAGGGTCGGCTTGATTTGCGGCGTGCGCGGTTTGCGCACAGGTTTCGCGCGCGCGGGGCGCGACGTCGTGTCCTTTTCTGCGGTGGCGGTGGTGGTGGTGGCCAGCGGGCTCGGCGGGGGTTTCCTCTTTTTTTGGGTCGGCGCAGCGTCACCTTGGCCCTCGCTCGGCATCTCCGACTCGACGCGCGCATCCGCCTGCAATGACTCGGCCTCGGCATCCACCTCGGTCAATGTCGAGAGCGAGTCATGCCGCCCCGCATACCGTGCCTCTGCTGCCGGCGTCGGCTCATCCATCATCTCCACTACCGGCTGCGGCTCATGCTCTTCATGCGTATAATACCCATACCCGCCATCCTCGCCGTCCATCCCACCCTCGACCATCTCGTGCCCATGCTCGTGCCCATTCAACATGCCCGACGAATCCAGCAAGTCCTGTCCATTCTCCGCAGCGGCCTGCATCGCGGCCGCCGTGAAAATCTGATGCATATCGTCCGACACGGCATGCTCAAACTCATGCA
Organism: Naganishia sp. PT2105A-2; assembly: GCA_023628115.1. NCBI lineage: Eukaryota > Fungi > Basidiomycota > Tremellomycetes > Filobasidiales > Filobasidiaceae > Naganishia > Naganishia sp. PT2105A-2. The sequence continues at coordinate 219,067 of JAMALG010000004.1, read as the reverse complement.
ATTGATGCTCCAGCAACGAATCCCCGGACTCCTCGGCGCCGCCGTGGTGCGGGTGGCTATGCATCATTGCATCCATCGCCGCCGACGTTGAATCCTCCAAGCCCATCTCCTCGGGCCCGAACGGCGGGAAATCCTCGACGCGGAGCTCGACCATGGTGCTGTCGTCGTCCTCGGCCGGCTGATGCAGTCGATGATCCCCGTGCGTCATCTCGATGCCATTCAAGGGATCCGTCGATTCGCCATGCTGCGTCTTGTCGGCCTGCATGAAATCCTGGCCCAACGGCTGCACCTTGTCCTGCTCAAACGGCAACGCCTCGCGCTCCACCACGCTCGCGACGGCCGACTCGGACGCACGCTGATGCCGCGACTTGCGATCATCCTCCTCGAGCGGCAACCAATCCGGCTCGGCAAACGTATCATCCACCACATCCTCCTGCCGATGCTTGGCCTCGTACGCACGCTGCATCTGATCCAGCTGCGCCTGTCGCTCGCGCTCGATCCGCGTCGCGTCCCACATTTCCTTGGGCGCCGGCAAGTGAATGACAATGATCGTGTGCGGCACCGTGCTCGGGACGGAACTGTACGGCCGCGCCTCGGGCGGGACTTCTTCCCCGCCGTCGATCGGAATGGCCGGGAACGAATTGAGATAGGATGCGCCGACTTCGTGAGATGCATTCGAGGACACGGCCGGCGCCGTGCTGCGGTAGCTGCGAAACTTGAGCGGTCCGATCGCGCCGAGGTACAGCAACAGCGGTTTGCCGCGGTACGCGGGATTATCGTCGTCGTAATAGAAATTCGTGACCGTCATGGTGATCGTATTCTCCATCGCGCGGTACTCTGGTATATCCAGCAAGATCGGCATGGGCGTCAACGGCCGTCGAAACACGGTCGAATAGTCGCCGACTTCATGCCGTCCCTCGAAAAACGTATACGTATGCTCCGTCACGCCGCTGATCGTCCACGTAATGAAATCATCAAAGTACTCGCCCTCGACCGACTGCCCGTCAACGACCTCGATCGCCAACTTGGACGGCTCGAACCGCACCGCCGACGGATCCCCGTGGTAATTGTCCTCGGTGTCGAGCGCCGGCGCGACGCGCTTCTTAACGACGGAATTCACCGTATCCTTTTTCCCCCGGATCCGCTTGCGTACGCGTGGGAGCGGCTTGCCATTCTCGTCTTCCAACTTGTCACGATCGTGGCCCGGCGCACGCAAGTACCACTTGCCCTGGCCGGCGACGACCTTGGCAAACGCGACCTTGTTGAGCTCCGAGACGGGTCCAAACTCGTTGACGACGGGTTTACCCGACATGACCTTGATGAGCAGCAGCGGTTCCGTCCGATAGTCGGAATGAATGTCACGAAGGATGACGGTGCTATTGAACGTGATGATTCCCGGATCCGGGCGATTCTTCTCGGGCAACCCGCCCGGCGGTTCCCCGCGCTTGACGACATCAATGACAAACGCCGACCAGTCCGAGGGCATGCCGACGAGCTTGCCGTGCTCGACGTAGAGGTATTTGGTCCGGACCGACTGCGAATTGATCCGCGACCAGAGCGAGATCGGGTCGCCGACGTATAGGTACGACGCATTCGTGCGCTTGAATGCGAAATTTGGGCGCTTGCTTTGCGTCGGTTTGGACACGATCTGCATCGGCAGGCCATCAAACGTCGCCCAGGGCCGCGTCTCGGACTGCTCGCTGATGCCCTCCATCTCTTCAATCACCTTGCCCGACTGCCCTACCTCGTCCGCGGGACTATCCATCGGGGAATCCTGCGTCGGCGGCGGCTTCCGTTTCCCTGTTTTCGGCGGAGCGACATCGACGTCCTCGACCATGCCCGCCACGTCCAACAAACTCATCCCATCATGCGCGCCCGCGCCCGCGCCCGCGCCTGCCTCGCCCGCCCCGCCCGCCGAGTACGCCGGCAAATCAAACATCGGATCCCCCTCGATCATCGCATCGATCGCCGCCTGTCGTTCCTCGGCGTCCATCGAGCCTTCCCTCCGCCCCGCCGCGCCCAGCAAAAGGCTATCCATATTGCGCTGCCGACGAAGCGCCTCGACGTCGTGTGCGTTGCCCGTTTGAATGGCCGCGACGTCGTGTGCTTCGCGCGGGACGGGCTCGTACCCTGCCGGTCCGACGGGCTCCCCGCCATCAACGGGCCTCGGCTCCGTTCCGCCGGGCTGAAACACGTTGAGCCGCAGCTTCAACGACTTTGCCTTGCCCGTGCGCGACGCATACAGTCCCGAAAAGTAGAGCCCCTCGCGCAGGTACTCGCGCGCGCCTTGTTCCCTGCCCGGAACGTTGAACTTGACGCCCTGGTTGTTGGAGATGATGGGAATATCGGGACCGACGTCTTGATTGAGAATCTGCAGCGAGATGGTCTCGACCGTGTCCGAGACGCTCCCGGCCATGCGCACGACGGGCGGGGGACAAAGAAACCTACGCCACGTCAGCGGCCCGTCCTCTCAATCCCGCTGATCAACGTACCGCTTCTCCTTGAGATAACTCTTTTGCACAATATGCCCGTGCAGCAGCGTAATCGTCGAAAACGACATCTGCTGCTCGGGAATCCTCGACCCGCCCGGGCCTGTAGTAGCCGCAAACATTCTCGAAATCTTGGTCCGGCGCATCTCCTCCATGAACGGCGGCGTCGTTGCGCGATGCCGCGGCGGGGCAGGGGCAGGAGCCGGGACAGGGGCGGGGGCGGGAGCCGAAGCCGGAGTCGGAGGCCGCGATGGAGGATCCGTGGCAGCTTGCGCAGCGGGCGGGGAGCGGGTTTTGCGTTTTTGGGGCACGACGGAGGGTGCACGGCCGAGGGACGGGTCGACGGGTGTGCGCGGGTTGAAGAGGTGGGGTTTCCGTGGTGTGGGGCGTGGATCGGGGACGACGAATGTGCGGAGGACGCGTTCGAGTTCGCTGGTGGGCGGTTTGTCGTGTGATGGGACGAGGGGTTCCTGGTGTGTGGTCGATGGCTCGTGCGGTGGACTTGGGTCCGGCTCCTCGTGCCGTTCCTCGACGTACTCCCCTCCCGTCTCGCCCTCTGCCGCCGCCGCCTCCTCCTCCCCCCTCGCCTCACTGCGATACTCCTCCCCCTCGGGATACGCTTGCTCAATCACATACTCCTCTTGCGTCTCGTCCTGCTCCTGCCCCGGCTCGAGGTACTTGTCCGTATACGCATCGTTCAGATCCGACTGCGAGGGCACGGCATCGACGTGTGGTGGGTACGCTGCGGCATCGCGCGGGGCGTCGTCGTCGTCGAGGGGAAAGTGCGGCGAGGGCGAGTTGCGGATAGCGTTGAGGAGGAGTTCGATGGGTGCGTTGACGTCTTCGGCCTGTTGTCGGCCCCACGCTCGTCAGTACCGTATCCATATCAAAGACACACGCGGACTGACCCTCTCTTGCTCGACCTCTGCATGATAGTGGCCGTCGTGCCCGTCCAGATTCACATACTCGTCGAGACTCGCCTCGTCGGCGTCGAGGTAGTGGTGATACCTGTCGAGGTGATGATGATGATGATGATGATGATGCGCGTGCCCGAGCGGATGGCCGTCCTCCATCATCAACGGCTGAGCGTAGATAGAATGTGATCCAACATGCGGTGAGCAAGTGGGTTTCCCGCGAATGGCTGGCCTGATTGGCTCTCACGATGGCCAGGTGCAAGGTTAGGGTAAGCGGGCGGGCGGGCGGGCGAGGGGGAGGATGAAACGCGCGCGCGTCAAGGGGGCGCACCCTCGGGCGCCGGAATGCAGATTTCCGGCCGGGAGGGGTGGGGGCAGCTCGGGGCGCACCCGCGGTAATGCTTCCCTGCCGATTGGCTCGATCACGCGGGAATACTCGGGCACCGGACGGCGAGGGCAAAGGGCGAGATCGAGCGGGCGAGGGGCGAGGGAGGGCGAGGGATATCATCAACGCAGGCGGTCGTCTTGCCATCGTCTACACCGTTCCGTCAACCACACACCACTCATCCCGCTCATGCTCGCCACACGCACTACCACGTCCCGCCTCCTGGCATCCACAAAGACTCTTTCCGCCGTTCGCGCTATCAGCACCACGGCGCCCCTCCACCACGCCGCGCCATCCCCAACTCCTCCCACCCAGAAACTCAAGGAATTCAAAATCTACCGCTGGAACCCCGACGCGCCCTCTGAAAAGCCCACACTCCAGTCCTACCAAGTCAACCTGGCGGAATGCGGACCGATGGTGTTGGATGCGCTGATCAAGATCAAGAATGACTTGGATCCGACCTTGACGTTTAGGCGTTCCTGCAGGGAGGGCATCTGTGGCTCGTGCGCGATGAACATTGATGGTGTGAATACGTTGGCGTGTTTGAGTCGGATCGACAGGAACGAGGCCAAGCCGCAAAAGATTTACCCGTTGCCTCACAGTGAGTCGACATCCTCTTCACTCTTTTCCTTGCTGCTTGCTGACGCTCGCGCTCGCCCGCAGTGTACATCGTTAAAGACCTCGTCCCCGACCTGACCCAATTCTACAAACAATACAAATCCATCGAACCTTTCCTCAAGAACGACAATGTCCCCGTCGGCCGGGAACACCTCCAGTCCGTCGACGACCGAAAAAAGCTTGACGGGATGTACGAGTGTATCCTCTGCGCATGCTGTTCGACGAGTTGTCCGTCGTATTGGTGGAACCAGGACGAGTACCTCGGTCCCGCCGCACTGATGGCGGCGTATCGGTGGATGGCGGATTCAAGGGATTCCTATGGCGCCGAGCGAAAGGAGAGGATGCAGAATTCGTTGAGTCTGTATCGATGTCACACCATCTTCAACTGCAGTCGGTGAGTCGCCCGTTCCTACACTGCTTACGTCCGCCTCGATGCTGACGCCGAATCCCCCTTTTCCAGAACGTGTCCCAAGGGCTTGAACCCGGCCAAGGCCATCGCCCAGATCAAGCTCGAGATGGCCACGGGCGCCTAGGCGGGCGAGTCGTGCGAAAGGCGTTGTATTTGTACGGGATGGCTGTATTGCATACATAACGACAAGAATCCGGGGTCGCAAGGGGTTCCGTGCTCGTTGTGAGAGCCGTGTGTAAGCACGAGGTTTGACGTCTCCTCTGTGGAGTAGTCTTGTCGAGTGGCCGGTTGCAGAGATGGCATGCCTCATCGGGAGGAATGAGCACAGTCAGTCAGGCGCAAGCAGCACGTCACCCATCATGTTTCCGCCATCTTGCGTTCCTGTCTGTGTACTCCTCCTTCTCGTGCTTTCCCCCGTGCTTTCCTCTATATCTTCCCTTCTACGTCAAGTGCTATCTTCTTTCCAACTTTGGCAGCGATGATAATGTCTCTCATTAGCTATGGATACAGCAAACTATACAACGCTCCTCTTCCCGTGTCGCGGAATACCCTGATCTCTAAACGCCCACCGTTCCCCCTCGCTTATGCGCCGTCGCCAAACACCCTTCCACGACGCCCAACAGATGCGAATTCTCCAGCGCAGCGTGCACACGCTCTTTATCATTCAGCTGCTTGTTGACTGGACCAACGTCATCAGCCTATGGCGCCGCTGCGCGGTTCGAGATGGACTCACCGGCATTCTCGCTCTGATGTGCGCCCTCTTTGATCCGGATATCAACCTTGTACCGCGGCGGCAACGCCCGCAGCAGCCTCACGCGCAGCGTCAAGCCTGCGCCTTATCAGCACGCCATCCCGTAACCCATTGGCTTGACGACTCACCGATCAGCGTCGCCATACTACAATGCGGGATCGTCGGCGTGAATTCAATGAGCACGCGTTCATGGCCCGGTTTATTCGACACTTTGATTTGCGGGGCCGAGACGACGGCGAGTTGTTCGAGCGTCAGCGGGTGTTCCGGGTCTGTGATGGAGCGAAGGAGGTCTGCCGGGCGGATGGCATCAGCGCACGCCAAAGAGTTAAGGGACGAAAGGGACGTACCAAACACTTCTTGCTCGTCAATCTCTTCGCGTTCCTCGGCATCCCCGAGTACCGTAAACTCGTCCTCGTCCTCCGCGCCCGCGTCGTCCCGCCACAGCCGCTCGAGTCGGGTCTTTTGACTCGCCTTGGTGAATTGCGCGCTCGGGCCAGCGGCGGTGGTGGTGGGCACGACGATGGTGGGATTGATGTTGTCGAGTGGGCGAGCGGATGACATGGTGGCTTCTACGGACTTGAGGATGTGAAGAGATGCAGATAGATAACCAAGGAGATGGATGAAGGAGATAAAGCTCGAGTAGATGGGCCCAAGCTGGTTGCCACCTGTCGGCCGCCATCCGTTGCTGACTTTTTGGATCCGCCGTTCCGGTGCACCCGTCAACCATGAAGGTGAATTCGAATGAAACCACGCACGGCAGTCAAGCACGATCCAATCCGATCCCCTCTCCCTTGACCTTATTTCTTGCCCCCACGATGAACCGCTCAGCAGCAGCAGCCCCGCTCGCGGCTCACGCACCGAGTGCCAACGAGTCGAAACGCGACAAGAAGCGCCGCGAAATTATCGAAAAGGTCGAAAAACAGCATGCCGAGAAGATTCAGAGTTTCCAGCAGTGCGTCCTCCCGGTTCTGATGCATTGTCATGTGTTACTGACTGCTTGACAGAATATATACCGATGTCACGGCTGATCTCGTCACGCGGAATCAGGCCCTGCTGAGGGATCCGTCGACGAGCGTGTCGCTGCAAGCGCCGATGTACATGATCAGCCTGGAGCGTGATGCTTGGCTCGACAGTATCGACACGCAGTACGAGTACAAGTGGGTCTTTCCAGCTCTCAAGGGACGTGCTGCTGACGAGTCGCAGAATGGAATCCGCTCGCAAGCTATATGCTGTCGAACGGCAAAAGATCCAGGACGAGTACAAGAAGAGCCGCGAGTTGGTGCGGCAGCGGCTGTTGGATGGGCTCGAGGAGCGGCGGCGAAAGATACGGGAGGACAAGGAGACGGTGAATGATATCGTTGCTGGTCAGTCGTAGGTATTCCGCGACCCTGGACGCATCTGACGATCGTCTGTAGATACGCTCAACGACATGACATCACGTTCACGCGGTACCCGCCCGACAACAAAACCGCCCGCCTACCCATCCACCGACGCACCGCCATCCCGCCTCGCCACCATCGTCCAACAAGCCGATTCCCTCCTCTCCTCGTTCACCCCTCCTTCACTCGGCACCTCCCTCAGCATCGACCACGTCATCTCGCCCTTGCCCTACTCGCTCGCCGTCATGCCCCCGCCGACGCAGCCCGATCGGGTCGGGAAAAACGCACGTAGGGGGCGGGGCACGCAACGTGCCGGAGCCGCGGGGGACTACGAGTCCGGCACACCGGGGCTCGAGTCCACGTCGGCCGATGCGGGCGGGAGGGCCGCCCAGGGTTCTCAAGGCGGGAACGGCGGCGCATCTTCAACAGGTCCCAATAACACGACGGTCATCAGGATTAGTCCCGCCATGTCTGGTTACGCCAAAGTGCCCGGGTGGACGCCGGGGAAGCCGCTGGAGGATTTGAAGAGTCTCGCGGTCGCGAGCGAGTTTGAGCGGGAGGGGGATGTGGCGATGATGAACGGGTTTGGGAGGAGGGGGAGGCAGGCGGGCAAGGCTGCGGCCGCTGCGATTGCGGGTAGGGGGTGAGAGGAGGAGGCGAGGTTGTATTGTGGAGTGGATTGAGGTTATCGAGGTTGTATCGGTTTACGCTGTGCAGGAATGGCTATCATACCCATTTGTTGATGGATTCCTCACATGTGACACGGGCCAAATGTTGCTTGAATGCCAAATGTGGTTCATGGCCGCTCATTCCTTGCGGCCCCTCGTCAACGAGGTCCGGTCTGCATGATGAATGAATACCGCCACCCTTTCTGATGGCCATTGAAACTTGGGGCGATTGACGGCTGTTCGAGGGTTGTATATACCTCATAAGTACCGGAACCTGAAGCTGATGGGGTCCTCCCTCGGCACACAAGACACATGCTGGATAGTTGTCCAACCTAATTCACTTGACGAAGTCGAAATGACCCACCAGCCCGAGATGCTGCCTGTACTGTCCCTGTACTCGACAGGATAGATAGCGGCGCATGCAGAAGATAAGGGGCACCTCCATCGTTCGAGGGGTCCTTTCCGGGATTTGATTCCGCAAAAGCGCACTTGTGGCGCCCGGAATGGAAGGATGACGAGCGGCGAGGATGACGTCAATCGACCCGCGAATTCATTCGACCCGCATCACGCATAAAGCTTCGAGCGGAATTCGCTCGCTCCTCTCTCTCTTTGTGTGGATTTCCTTCCCATCATACACACCCAACCATGAAGCTCGAACTCGCCACCACTACCGTCCTCGTCGCCGGCTCCCTCGTCGGCACACACGCAAAAGTATTCGGCAGCGACGCCAAGGCCTCGGACCCTTCGACATGGAGTTTGGCCGACGCAAAGGCGTGGCTGCAAGAGCACAAGATTGCGTTGCCCAAGGGAAGCTTGAGCAAAGAGGAGGCGTTGAAGCTCGTGCAGGAGAATGTGGATGGCGTGGCCAAGAGGGGTGCGAGGGGTGCGGGGGCGGCGCAGGCGTATTATGAGGCGATCAGCGAGAAGACGATTGATGCGTGAGTCCGAGGGAGCGAAGCGACCGAGAATGAGAAACGAGCCGAGGAGCGAAGCGACGATGGCGAGAATACGAGCGAGGCGACAATCACCTCGAGCGAAGCGAGCATCAGCGCCGCAGGCACGAGGCCGTTGTAGGACGGCCGAGCATCATCGTCTCGCCGAGCGAAGCGAAAAGCAAGCGCCGCAGGCGACGAATTTTCGAGCGCGCCAAAGGGCGTGCGAGATCAAGACGCCTGACGCGAAATCCGAGCGTAGCGAGACTCGGCTTCGAGCGCAGCGAGCCTTCCCTTTTGAGCAAGGCGAGGATAGCCATTGCGGCGAGAACACGAACGTGCGGGGATCAATCAAAAGGACCTCGCGCGGGATTCTCTTATCGAAGCAATCTGCTTCTGTGATCGCCCCTATCGAGTCCCCGACAGGTGATCGGCAGCGATAGGAGGCGTCGAGAGAATTTCGCATCCTCCGCTCAGATCGTCGCATTGCTTCATTCTTGCGAGATCACTTTGACTGACTCATCTCCTCCAGATGGACCGAATCGCAGCTCCGAGAATACCTCTTGGAGCACGGCATCATCTCGCCTGCCGGAACCATCGAGGAAATGCGAATCGCCGCCAAGCAGCGGTAAGTTGCAGTCTTTCGCTATCGTGCATTCGCTCACGCTTCCTCTAGAGCATCGTCCGTCTCCACCGCCGTCTACGGCCACCCGACCGATCAGGCCGCCTCATCCGTCTCCTCGGCAGCTTCCTCGGCCTACTACGGCGCCGGCAACTCGATCACCTCGGCCGGCTACGCTGCCGCCTCCTCGGTCTCCTCCCTCGCCGGCTATGCGTCCGCCAAGGCGCAAAGCTCGATGGACGCCACCAAGGACTACCTCTACTCGACGTGGGATGACAACCGTCTTCGTGCGTGGCTCGAAGACCACGGCGTCGAGACCAAGCCTCACCATTCGCGAACCGACTTGCTCGGTCGCGTGAATGAGGTCTGGCATGCCAAGGTCAACGACCCGATCTACCATTCCTGGTCGGACAACTACCTGAAATCATGGCTCGTCGCCCATGGTATCTTGCACCCGCCGCACGAGCGTGACAGGTTGATCGACTTGATGAAGAAGAACTACTGGGACGCTAAGGATACCGTCTTTTCCGGATGGGACAAGGAGAGCATGCGACAGTGGCTTGTATCGGAGGGCGTCATCAGCTCGGATGCCGCTGATCTTTCGCGAGAAAAGTACTCTGCCTTGTTGGCCGATGTGAGTCGAGCGACTTCCAGTTCGGTCTCTGCTGACTTCTGGCACCTCTTAGAACTACGGCAAAGCCAAGTCCACCATCTTCTCCGGCTGGTACGATTCCGAACTCCGAGACTGGCTCATCCAGCACAACATCGTCAAGTCCGACTACGCGGCCAACCGTGACGAAATGATCAAGATGATCAGCGACAAGTACCACCAAAAGACCGACGCCCCTTACCTCGCCTGGCCCGACGCGCGATTGCGAGCCTACCTCCGAGACCACGGCGTCGATGACACCAAGTACACGAGCCGACCCTCGCTCGTTCACGAAGTCCGAATCCGATACGTCCAGGCCGGCTCGCGAATCGAGTCTTTGCTCGCCAAGATTCGAGAGGCCGTCGGTGGCAGCGTGGACTACGCCGAGGAAAAGTTGGCGGGCGTGCTGGAGATGTTGACGGGTGTGTCCAAGCACTCGCCTGAAGAGGTGCTCTCCAAGGGTATCGCCAGCGCCTCGAGCGCCGGTGTTTCGGCCGTCTCGGCTGCTTCGTGAGTTGATCGGTCGGCAGTGCGGGGTAGTGCTGATTCCTGTGAAGGGCCTCTGCTGTCTCGCTCGCCTCATCTGCTAGCAGCGCCGCCAGCGTTGCCTCGGCCTCTGCACTGTAAGTCCAAGTAAATTACCTGTCGATTGTTTCCTAAACCCCTGCAGTGCATCGGCTTCCTCGGTCTCGGCTAGCGCCTCCTCTGCCGCCAGCTCGTTGAGCTCATCCTTGTCCGCCGAAGCCTCCAAGAGCGCCGCCTACGCATCCAAGCACGCCTCGCCCTCGGCCTCATCCGCTGCCAGCGTTGCCAGCAAGTCTGCTTCTAGTAGGTAGCTTTCCCGCGAGAAGAAGACCAGTGCTGACACCTCGTAGGTGCCGCCGCTTACGCCTCATCGAGTGCCGAATCTGTCGCCTCGTCTGCCTCCTCGGTCGCATCGAGCTTGGCCTCTGTCGGCAGCAAGAGCGCCTCGTCCTTGTCTTCGTGAGTATTGATGGCATACTCTTTGAAGCGATCCATCTGACGCCATCCGCAGCTCGCTCTCCGTCTCTGCGCACTCCGCTTCCAAGGCCGCTCAGGCCTCGGCTAGCTCGGTCAGCAAGAGCCTCAGCTCGGCCTACTCGCGAGCATCGCTCTCCGCCGCCAGTGCCTCGTCCGTCGCCAGCGCCAGCGCGTCGTCGGCGTCCAAGTCGGCCAGCTCGTACAGCGCCAAGCTTGCGTCCGAGTCTGCCAAGGCGTCGGCGTCTGTCAAGGCTGAGCTCTAAGTTGTGGATAGATGTGGAACGAGAGAAGAGATTCCTGTGATGTAGCAGATATACGCCGCGTATCCTTTTGTAGTAAAGTAGAAAAGTGACAGTCATCATGAAATAATAATGTTTGCCGCCAATCGGTGCATTTCAAGTTGTTGTCTGTGTGCTCGTGGCTACAACGCCACGGTATGATAATTCGGATACACCAACTCATCCACCATTGTCTTTCTGACAAGATCGAGGATAAACTTTTCCACCTTGCCGACATTGCGCAGCACGTGCACATCGGCATGGCCAATCTCGCTTTCGATCTGCAGGGCCGGCAGCAGTCGCTGGCCTATCGGTTTGAGCGGTTCCGGGACCGTCGATGCTGTTGTTGAGACCCCCGGGTTGTATGGCTGATATGGATAAGGTTGAATCGGCGTCATGTAGCCTGAAGGCTGGGCTGATAATGTGCCTGGAGGCCTATTGTATGCTTGATTGCCCCACTGCTTCGCGCCGTCCGCCTGACCATCCTGAATGTTGGCCTGCAGCCCGAAAGATGGCCCACCGGAGAGCGGCATCACGTGCGTCTCGGGACTATGCACGGCGGAACTCGCGAGTGAATTCGTCATGGACGGGGTCATCGGGTCATAGTCGTCGATGATGGATAGATGAACACGCTTTTTGGCGCCGTTGAACGCGACGACCATGTCGGCGTTCAGGGAGAGACCGGTGATGGTCAACTTGAGCGGCAGGGACATGAACATTTGCGAAGGGTAATTGATTTGAAGCGAGGTGAGGACCGTGAGGTGGATGTCGGGTGTGTGCGCAAAATGCAGGAGGAGCTGGATGGAGGGTAGCGGCTGCGGCTGGGGCGGCTCGAGCGGGGGGTCCATCAGTGGTGTATCAGCGTGGCCTGTCGTCAGGCCCGGTGTATGCTGTGTTTCGCCCATGTCGTCGTGTGTTCTGGTGTAAGGGTCCTGAAGATAGGGTAGATGATGGGCATGATGATGCGAATGCCTTGCGGTGGGTCTTCTGTTATTGCCGCGGGTATGCGATAAGGGCATCGAATAGACGGACGGATTGAGGGCTGGCGTGATATAGCCCGAATGCGCGAGTCCGTTGCCGTGTGGGCCGGTCAAGTTGACGCCCATCCCTGATCCGAGACCAATCCCGGCGCCGAATCGATTCAAGCTGACCCGCGGGGACAGCATGCCACTAAAGACGCTGCCGGTCTCGTCATCGTCATTGAGCATGTGCTGCTGAATGCTCGCGCGACGTCCGTTTTTCTGGTGTCGAGTATCTTGGCTCCCGCGCCGCGATCTTCCAGCAACACCATCATACCGCTCCTCATGCCTCCCACTCCGACTGCAACGCTCATCCGCATACTGGCCGTACGCATAAACCGACGGCTCCGCCGACGCGATCGGCCCATCGGGACCCGTATTATGCTCTGGTTTCCGGTTCACGCCGACGCCATCCCCATCCTGTGAATCCGCTTCCTCGTCATCCTCGATGAACGACTTCCACACGTCGCCGATATCCTTGATTTCAATGTCTGGGCCGACGGTGCCAAAGTCGAATTCCGTCACTTGGATTGGCCCGAGAAAGGATGGACGGGAAGCGGCGGAGAGGGCGTCGTTGAGTCTGTGAATAAAGGAATCGGCGAGGACGTGAGAGTCGGCGAGGAGGCTCCAGTCTACTTCGAATGACATGATGGGAGCGGGGTGGGCTGGATGAACGGGGTCCCCGATGTGGTCGTGCGGTGCGTTATATCGAGCGATTCATCGAGGACGCCTTGGGGAAATGTGTCCCGTTGGAAAGAAAGCGCTTGTGGAGTTGGAAGAACGACGTACGAACGGCAAGGAGAATATTGTAATCTGGTGATCGTCGCTTTGGGCTGTGCCGGGCCTACGCTGCCAAGATACACACACTCTCAAGGGAGAACATGAAAGATGAACGCAGGTGATCGGCGACCGGTGAAGCGGATGCAAAGTCGTTTCAAGTCGTGCTTCATCAGCTTCAGACGTAAGCTGCTCCAGCCAGATCTCGCCTTTCCATCTAGGTCTTCAAGGCCGGATCACGTTACACAACCCGTCACTCCGGGTACTATGCCGACAGTATAGAGCCTGGTGCGCTCAGGGCTGATCACGTCTCCATGCCTCAACGCTAGTCTGACAACATACACGGTCGAAGCAGCTTCGTCGCTTCCGATGAAGAGTCTCGCGCTGAAAAGCGGGCGCGGCGTGCGGGATCCAATCCTCATCAGGTTGCCGCGCAAACGATGCTGGCGTTTCCGCTCCGAGAGATGGAATTCCTGTGTACATGGTGTCCTTTCGTACCTCGTCTTTTTGCCCGTCAGCGTTATGGGGTTGGGCGCATGAGCACATAAGAAGGCAGCGCAATGCTGGTAAGGATAATTGATACTGATGACCTGGATCAAGTGCAAGCCTAGACGAGGCGCCTCTATATCGCGGCTCAAAACGGCAACACGCTTCCTGCCCCACGTAACGCTGATCCATCGGCCGAGCGAGGGGAAGATTAATTAACAAGTCGTGTCTACAACTTTGATGCAAGGCGGGCTTACCCATCTGTCCGCCGAAACGCAGCGTCGTGACTCCGCCGGGAAAGTACGCTGCCAGATACGTCAGAAGCGCCGCCACCTTGAGACAATCATCAGTAAGACGATTCATGAGTAGATGGGAGGAGAAGACATACTTGTGCGATGGCGGATATCAAGGTGCCGATTGTTGATTTGAGCTATGGAAGTGCAAAGCGTTAGGCTTGAACGCTGCGGTTAAGTGGTGTAGGATGAAGGACATACGCCGAGGGCAAAGTATAATGTCAGTCCTAGACTCCCAAAGTACGCTACGGAAAAGGGAAGTCGTTCCTTTGACATGATATGTTTGAGATCTACGAGCAGCGAGCCCGTGAGCGAATGGTTCTTCAAGGGTGTAGAGAGGCGTACGATTCCATGGACCCTGGAGCACTGCGAATCCACCCATGAACAGGAGCGAGCCCATTGAGAAGGCTAGGACGAATTTCCGTGGTTTGAATGCGACTTTTCAAAGGCGAGATGGTTGGCGTTTGCCGTTTCGCGGAGTTAAGAGTACTCACGAAGCGGTAGTGTGAGGAACGCAACAAAGAAGCAGATGACGCCTCCTGCGAGACAAGCCAGGAATCCTAGAAACCTCTCCCATCTCTATCCGTCAAAACGAACACACGGCAATCAGTCTTCCAGCTGACGCAGCTACCGAGCACCCGTCCGCACTTACCGACAACGCAAAGTAAGCCTCCTCCTCATCGCTCCTCGCTGTGGAACGCAGCGGCACGTAATCCGACACGGAATTCGAAATGCTGCTGTACGCGCGGCTGAATGGGTTTGTCGAGGCCGGTGCCGCGGCCGAGTCGTCTTGGACCGAGTTCGCCCAGCGGAAGGAGGATAGCTGGGAGCGGAATGATTGCGGTGCGGGTGCGGACATGATGAGTTGTGATGGCTTCGGATGTCGAATGGCAGATGGGGAGAATGATATTATGTCGAAGATGAATCGTTTCTGGTATTACGCAAGACGGTGACGGCGGCGGCGGCGCGACGACGGCGCGTGTTCGGCCGCCGAGAATTGAGCGAGCGAGCGATGATGCGGTTGCGGCCATCGACAGCGACGAGGCAATCAGAGTCGTGGTCCGTAGCAAATGTCATTGCTGTCTCCTGGCGTCCTTCCATTGATTCGACAAACGCACGCATCATGCGCACATCACTACGCCTTGCCCTCGCCGGCGCCCTTGCCGCCCTCGTATCGGCATCAACGCACCACACTCCCATCCAAGTTTACCTCTACCCTGCGCCTGCCTCGCTCGAATCGTATCAATCGACGCACGCCCGTGCGCCCGTTCTCTCAGCCGATCAAGCGCAGGCGGTCTTCTCGCATCATCTAGGAGGTGCACATGGCGGAGTGGATGAGTACGAGGTGTTGCCGGAGGGGCATGAAGGGTGGGTCCATCTTTTAGGGGATCAGCAGGAGAGTGGGGTGGATGAGGCGGACAAGGGGAGAGTGGTGATTATTCAGGGGGATGTTCAGGTAGAGAGTGAGCTGCAGATGGGGGGACGCGTGGTATGTGTTCTCTAACGCCTGTCGCAGACGTCTTGCCTTCCTCGATGTCAACGGACCCGACATTCTACCTCTCATCGACGTCATCGTCCGTCAAGACCTTCCTCCAGCCATACATCAACCGCGCAGAACAAGTCGTCGATCACATTCTTGAATCCTTGGACATCAAGGAAAATGCCTTCATCCAGTGGCTCGGCGACGTGTTTACCAAGAGTACTTCTGGTTCGTTCCTCTATCGTTCAACTTCGGGGCATCGCTGACCGTGCCGCAGAGTCATCCAAAGTTCTGCACGACCAACTCGAAGCGCTCGCTGCGTTGGCTTCACGTGTGGCATGGGACGACAAGTCCAAGACGGACGGCTCCAGCTGGGAGTCCATCATCGTCGATGCGTTTAGCAGGGGAGGGTCGGATGAGGAGGTGCAGAGGGCCGGGCAGATGGGCGTCAAGGGCGCTTTGGAAGAGGTGCGTTAGGCGTTCGGCGGGTGGATGAATGCTGACGATGTTGGAATAGATGACTGCTGCGGATCAGCCTCCGTTGATTCTGGTGATCATGCCCTCGAGCGGCACTGCGACGATCCGTAAACCCAAGCGATCCATCGATGAAGACGTGCTCGACATCGCCTTTACCGACGACAAATCCATCACAGAATCATCAGAAATTCTGACGGCCCCATCCGGCGGCAACTCTTCCGCCCCGGCCGATGCGAACCCGATGTGTTACCCCTCGAACAGGACGTGCGACTATGCGAGCTCGTCATGTTCCGGTCATGGGTCGTGTGTCCTCGTGAGCAACTCGACAAAGGAAAGCAGAACAGGCGAGTGCTGGGCTTGCAAGTGTGCGAGCGGATATGTTGGCGCGCAGTGTCAAAAGGGGGACTATGTCTTGTGAGTTCTGTGTGCCGTTTGAGGAGTAACGCTCTGACGATCTTGTCTTGAAAGCCAAACCATTCTCTTGGTCTTCACACCTATCTTCCTGCTCATCATCGTTCTCGCCTCGGTCGGACTCCTCTCGAGCGTTGGAGGCGAAAAGTTGCCGTCGACGTTGAACTTGAGCATCAGCGGCGGTCACAAGCGGGACTAGGAGGACTGCGGTGTCTCTTGTACTGTTGATTGCGATATATGAATAGGACAATATAGAACCGTCAGGCAGGCCAGATATGTCGAGTCTTGCGAACACCGTCGATGATGAATCATGCAGTGCGCCCAAAATAACAAACGCAAGGGCAATCGCATCCGCCGCATTTCACAAGCTGTGTGTTTCACATGAGGTTGACCGTCTCCTTGCGTTCAAACCACTCCCTCATTTCGACCACCATACTCCCCGCATCCTCCCGCTCGCTATACAGTTCGACAGATGTACCTTCTCAATGCACGGTAACGGGCGGCCCAGTCCGCCGGCGGTCATCTCGCGTCCCGAATATTTCAACCTCGTCGCGCGGTATTATGTCGAGACGATCAGGCAGGTCACGCGAATCAAGAATGATGCATTGGCTGCGGCGGAGATGGCGGGCTTTGGTGAGTTCCTGCTGAACGGAGTGGAAAGGAGGCGGCTGAAGCATATTGTGTCCCCGTTGCAGCAGGCGCTGCGTCCGATCGCGTTCCGTTATCCGTCGAACAGCATCATCAAGTTCGGACAACGATGGCGGGGTTCTGGAGAGTGTTGGAATATGCGCCTCAGTATAATGTTTCTCAGGCTGAGATTACTCAAATGATTGGGCAGATTGACGAGCGGATGAATGCAGGAATCGGGGAACAGCTTAGGCGTGGTATGAGCGTACGGGGTGCGACGCATCTGGCAAGAGGGGATGGGGCGGTGATGCAGAGCCCGATCGCAGCTTCGACGTCGGAAAGCTTGGAATCCGGGAATTCAACCGTTGGAGTGCTTTCCGGATCCGCCAGCAATCAGCAAGTCCACATGCTCCAGAGTGAAGACCAAAATGCACCAATGCAGGCTCAGCCCATTCAACATCCATACACCGAAGCAGCTTTCGATCCGTCCAACATCGGATCCTCATCACAGGCCTCTCCGGTCATGATGGCAGTCTCTCGTAAGTCTCCCGGCACGACAGCATCACCTCAACTCTTTGCGCCGAAACACTCTATTCCCACCCCGTCGGCAACGGCATCCCCGGTCGCGGGGGTCGCCAATTCGCGTCCGCCCGGACACAATGGCTGCATGTCACCCAACGACTTTTCAGCCTTGGCAGGAGCAGTAGTCCCGACGGCACAACAGGTAGAGGATAATCGACGCAGAAGATCAAGCGACGCCCAGAGTCGACGTTCGTCCGGGACCTATCCCAGGCGGGAATCAGGTCTCGCCGATGCGCTCATTCCGGTTCCTCAAGGAGTGGCACTCTCAGGATACGAGAACAGACCGTGCGGGTCTCCTGTACAGCCTCATACTGCAGCCTATGCATCATCACCCAACATCCAATCATCGGGATATCGGATACCCTCTGTATCTCCTCTTCTTTCGTCTGCCCTCAGTTTCGCTTCGCCAACGCCACCGACAGGTACAGTGGTTTCACCGACGTCATCAACTTCAGGGCGTTTTGCTTCTCCGGCTTCGTCTGCTGGACCGTCTGTCAGCGAGAGACCTTCAACGCCGCAGGCCGATTCGGTTGCCGTCGTTCCAGCGAAAGTCACCGTCGTAAAGGAGTTTCAAGTCATCGAAGTTCTGGATCATCGCACGGGACAGGATATTACGCGTGCTCAGCCGACGGTTTGCACGAATCAAGAATCCGCCTCCGCCATCTCACCAACGAGCCCCACGGCTGCGGAACCCGTGACTGCCATTGCATCGCCTATCCCTGAAGCTCTTGAAGCCGCCCCCGTCATCCCCTTGATCTCATTCGAATTCAAGCCTCCTGCCAAACCAATCCCGTCACTGCCGGACTGGTTATCCGGAAACACCGCAAAGGAGAAACGAAAGGCAGAGAGAGTGCCATTGCCGGACTGGGCGAATGGCAATGCTGTGCGGATCCGACACCGCAAGGCTTCTGTGCTTGCCTCGAGCAAGCGTCGGGGGACGGAGACGTATTCGCCTCTGGGACATGACAAGAATGGCGAGACGAGCAAGCGTGCCGTAGCGATTATCGATCTCACCGTGGACTCTTCGCCGATCAAGTCGTCGCCTTCACGCAAGTCAGCTCAAACTGTCGAAATGAGGAGCGAATCACAGCGAGACGACTCGATTGAAGGGATGGACATCGTTTTCGGGACTTTTCCGTCAAAAGGCGGCAAATTGTCCGCAGACTCCGCTAGGCCATCCGATCCGCAGATTATGGTCCTTCCCGACCCGAATGGTACTGCGTCCTTGCATTCTGACAGCGAGTCGATGTCATCAGCCGTATCGAGACCTGCCGTATCGCTACTTATCGAAGAGGCCGAAGCGGTAGCAGACAGGATATCCAAGAGGTCAGCAATACAGTCAACCACAAAAACATTCACAGAATTGCGTAATGTTGAAGCCGATGTCGAAATGCAAGATCTCTCGGAGACGAGGTCCGAAGGAAATCAGTCAAACTCGCCCATCCTGTCGCTTCTGCTGAACAGCGACACCGAGCCAGTCAATGGCAAGACCCCTATATCCGAACAGAGCCCGAACGAGTCGGTGACAGTGACACTGCCTACTAAAACGAGCCCAGCCGTATCACCCAGCACACATGATCTTCCTAACAGTCCCGAAAACTCGAGGAGAAACGCCCGAGCCGCCTCAGTCGTCTCAAATGCGCCCCATCATATTCCCGAGGAACTGGCTTTTCAAGATATCATACGGTGGCAGCGGAAAGTATGGAGAGCTTGTTTTTGCGATTGGTCACGCTGCGGAGCGGTCCTCGACAACTGGGAAGCGCTGGAAAAGGTTGTTCCTCTTGTTCATCAACGTTTTGACAAAAATACTGATACGGCTTGCTTTGTCGCAGCACGTTGGCTTGGTTCACATCAAGCGTCAACGGCCGCGACCGAAATCGAAAGCCGTCATTCGACCGCCTGGTCTTCATACAAGTGTCACCCCGATTTCAATCAATTCGCGTCAGCATGCTATCTGGAGCAACTTCGGAGAAACAAACGGGAGACGCTCGTCTAGCGACAACGACGATACGGATCCCATCGCTTTACTTTCGACAAAAACCAGATCTCCTCTGGAGCCGGTCAGACTCATTACGGGATCATCGACAACGCGGACGGCGAACAGCGAGCCCACGGAGATGGACGTCCTTCAGGTATGTCACGGGAAGCGATCACAATCCGCGAAAGCTGATAATCCTCACTCACAGCCGGAGAAAGCTTGGCTTCCATACGTCTGTCGGTACGGAGATTGCGCCAACAGAGATGCGTCAGAGGCAGCATTCGCAACAACGGAAGCGCTTCATGCTCATGCCAACGTGCACCATCTCAATGTGAACAGCAACAAGGGATTCATCACCTGCGTTATCAAAGGTGGAGTAAACTTCGGTCGACACGTTCTCCAGTTTTGCTGACATGCGAATTAGATTGCCCCTATACATTCAGTGAGGGCTTCAATACGCTTGCAAAATCGCATCGCCATATCCGTCAACATCTTTCACTCGATCTGGCTCAAATGCAGTATGCGACAGATATGCGAGGAACGGCTCCGTCGACGAACCAATCTCCTTTGCCAAATGGCAAAGTGCCAACCTACTTGGTGTCCTGCCCGCCCGTTAGTAGAGGTCCCAAAGCGCCCGTTGAGGCTTTGATCCGCGCGCTGGCAGAGACTCAAACGACGTGGGACGCTGAAAACTTGTCTTTTCGCACCGCCTTTGGTTTTGTGCCTACCACGCATTCCGATCCCGAGATGGAAGGCGGGCCGATTCCGCCATACGACATGCATGCTGAAGACACACCGTCCTCGGTTCGCACCGTCTTTAATCCTGTCCCCGAGTACACTTTTTGCACTCCACGGCACCCCGCAACACATCACAGCTGGACGCGCCTTCCCGTTGCTATGTCTCTCGGCCAGAAACGACGCAGGGAAAGGTTTGTTACTCCTCGGTGCAATCTATCGGCAATAGAGAGGGAAGAGAACGAGAAGGTTCAGCTTGTCATGACGAAGGACTACGCCAAGGCCATCGAAGAGCAAGCAAAGTTGCGACCGAGGAGGGTCGCCCTGGAAGATCGTTTGACGATACCAGAAGGCTCCAACAGAGAGTGGCCTTTGCGTAGCACGATTGGCCCCGGCTGTTACCTGGACGATGGCTGAGCGGGCGCGACAGGCTCTGGTTGGGGTTCTCAATTGTGTCCAAATCTGCCAGTCCAGTATCAGAGGCATGTAAATGTGTATCTGCATTGCAACAGTGAAGTGCATGTCAGTCAGGACATGTCGCTGATCGGGACTTCGCTGGACTCCGTGAAGTAATTGAAGCTCCAGGTTACCTCGTTTCCAGTTCAACAGCATTGGAGACACGGCGACGATTCAAGGACGTCCAAGGCCCCAACGGCGATCCCCATGCACGTCGATAAATCCTCTTATCAGTTCCCGGTGTTCGAATTCTTGACGGAGAAACCGTAGAGGAATCCCGAGGTTCAGGTGCACATCAAAAATGGCAGCAGTAAATATAACTCAGAACCAGACCTGGCGCTGACACGTGACTCGGAGGCTGTCGTAGTCGTGCCAAAGACCTACAGATTACCTACAGGTCTTTTGCGCAAGCTACGCTCACCAACCTCTGGAGAGGTTTATACCTGTCTCTATAGTAGATGCGTCTCAGATAGCATCTCCAGATCTATACACGTAGTCTCATCCCGGCTCTCGCTCTTCGCCATGAACTGGCAAGCCGTCGAGAGCGACCGAAGAAGATTTGGTGATCGGAGGGGAGTCACATCGCGTTCGTACACAGACTACAAGCCAGTCAATGAACAATAGATTCGATGAAGCAGCTGAAGGTCCACTGTTCTTGCCTCCAGGTGAAATGCCTCAGCTGTGGCTTCTACGTCTCGTATGTTTCCATGCATCTGTGCTCGTGAAAAGCCTCATGGAGAAGCTGGATAGGGAGAGTCGGCACAAAAGGTTCTCTGCGAGAGGGATGACAGCATGGAGGCTCGTCTTGAAATGGGGAGATTGCAACTGGAGTTTTAAGATCCCGAGTTTGATTCACAGCAAGATGATCAGGCTGGAGCGGTGCGAACGCGCTCGCGAAGGGTTGGCATCGGCGGCAATGAGTCTGATAGAAGCGACCATGATAGCGTACCAGCGAGATCCTGGAACGATGAGACGATGAGACGATGAGACGATGAGACGATGAGACGATCACGCCAACTAACTACGAAGCCAACCTTGACACCATGACCGGTCCGATTGTCGGAGCTTGCGGATGCAAAACTGGCTCGGTACTACCTTCTCTCGGCCCGGAAGTCGTTCCGAGGTTCGTTACCCGTCGAGAGCCGGCGGGAAGGCTTTCCGGCGCTGCTGCTCGTGTTCTCAGTCAGCGGGGCCGACATCCCACTTGCTTCCCATATCGCTGCCACTCAAAAGCAGGCACACCATTTCTGACCACAGTCAGATACCCATTCCCGTTCCAGTGCAAAGAGTCGACACCGGTGAGACTATACCTACACAGTGCAGTCGCTCGCCTCCAGCCCAAGTTTGCAGCGCGGTACCATCTCAAAGTAACGACACCCTCCGCAATGGCCACCCTGCTCACAGAAGAAACCGCTGCAAAGTCCTCGCATCAAGGACCGACCACTACAGTCTACGAGAAGGGCTTGCAAGTAGGAACGGACATCAACCGAATCACCAAGATTGAAACTTTCCGAGTACGACCGCGATGGCTCTTTGTGCGAGTAGAGACCAGTAGAGTAGGTTAGGTGACGAGATCTAAGGTGAGAACCTACTCACCCTAGAGCTTCCAGGGTATCGTTGGATGGGGTGAAGCGACCCTCGAAGGCCACTCTGAAGCCGTAGAGGGCGCTTTTGTTGACTTCCGAGAGCGGTTCATCGGCTGGGATGCAGCCAACATTGAGGACATCTACCAGTCTGCCTACCGTCATCGCTTCTATCGAGGTGGAGAGGTGCTCATGAGCGCGTTATCCGGTCTTGACATCGCTTTGTGGGACATCAAGGGCAAGACGCTGGGGGTGCCTGTATGGGAACTCCTGGGCGGTAAAGTGTAAGTGCACCCTCTTCCATCACGGTATGCCTGATCGGCTGAAGTGGTCTTGACAGTCGAGAACGAGCCAACGTTTACGGTTGGATCGGTGGGGACCGTCCATCTGACGTCCTTAATCAGGCCAGAGCACGCAAAGAGCAAGGTTTTACTGCCGTCAAGATGAATGCCGTTGAATCCGTGAGCGAGTTGTGCACCTATAGCAGGAAATATAGCATACTTATACGTTTCATCGCTTGCAGCTGGGCTGGCTGGATTCTCCTCACGCATTGGAAGCGACCGTCCAGCGACTCAAGGATGTCAAGTCCGTAGGGATCGACGTTGGCCTCGATTTCCACGGTCGGGTTCACAAGACGTTGGCAAAACAGCTAGCTGCCGCTTTGGAGCCTCACAAGCCGCTCTTCATTGAAGAGCCGCTCCTACCCGGCCAAGTACCCGAAATGGAAAAACTCTACCGAAAAACGAACATTCCTATCGCTGTGAGCACTGCCTTCCATGCGATATCGACAGAATACTGACTGCAATTCCGCTAGCTTGGGGAAAGACTGTTCACGCGGCAAGACGTTCGACCGTACTTTGAGGCCGGTTGCATCGACATCATCCAGCCTGACATCTCGCATGCCGGTGGCATATCGGAAACTCGAAGGATCGCCAACATGGCCGAGACATACGACATCGGTGTGGCGCCGCACTGCCCGCTTGGCCCTATCGCCTTTGCGGCTTCGCTGCAGATCGCGTACTCGACACCAAATTTCCTGATTTGCGAGATGAGTTGGAAGGTCAGTCCATGCTGCTCTTTTGTAGTCACCTTTAACTAAAATGGCCATTCCAGATGCATTACAATGCTGGAGATTTTGATCTCTTCACATTTCTGAAGAATCCCGAAGTATTCGAAGTCAAGAACGGCGCGGTCGAGATCTTGACGGGTCCGGGACTAGGTATCGAGCTTAACGAAGAGCTCATTCGAAAGAACGCAGAGGAGAACAAGGACTTTAGCTGGCGAAATCCTACTTGGCGAGGACCAGACGGGGGTATACGGGAGTGGTAGATAGAAGTACCATGGACAGCTATTGATCTGACCTCGACGTCTTTTGACGCCCGACAGACGATTGACTCTAGAAAGCAATGTGATTGCCAAACATGTACCCCCTGCATGTCTCCTAGCTGTACTGCCTCATTCAACTGCAGGTTTTTATGCGTACATGCACGAGGTGTGATCACTTCGATCGCCCATCACGGCCATAACGCGAAACCTCCTCGATCCTGCTCCACTACTTCCCCAGGCTTTATTGAATGATCCCGTCAGCGACTGATCAAGGCCTACGACCCCCTGCTGGCCGTGACTGGTCATCCTCATAAGGTTGTATGTAACGGCAAGTAGAGGAAGGGTGATTGTGTGGAAGCACAAGAAACATGGCCATCGTGTCAAAGTATTCCTAGAATTTGATCAGGAGCACCTGATGGTAGCGACGATATGGAATTTGCATAACACATAAACAGCTAAAATACAACGCCAGACTCAGATTCTTTTCCTTCTGAACGGTCCTCGATAGCCTACCCACCCAGATCCAAGCCTGGAGCGCCTAGTAGCAGTATCGGAAGTGGATGTTTTCGTCCTCGGTTTGCCCTGTGAAGCGAGTAATTAGTAGCCGTATCGGAAGTGTTTTTTGATCGTCCATACCAGCCATTCCATTGTCAGCCGCTTTGATAGGATCGGCAGGACCGTACTCGGCATCTCGCTTTTTGTTGGAGCGCCACATCTAATTTGGGACGGCAAAATCAGTGACGCTCAATATGTCGCATCTCGTTATGACATACGTAGTAGCCGAGGAGGCAATGGCAGATCAGTTTTCCGGTGTATCCTCCCATCATCGCAGCGGCGGCCGAGGTGTAGTTGGGAGCTTCCGATTCGTAAACAAAGGCTGGTCCGGCGGCGTTTCCAGCGCAGTATGCGATGAAAATCATGGAGCTTGTAACACTGCGTTTGCTGTGGAGAGGAGCAGGCGCTCTGTGTTCAGTCGGTTGAACCATGAATGATTAAAGAAAACTTACCTGTAGGAACCGATGTTACTTGAGACCATAACTAGACCGAGGGTGAAACCAATGGACTGGGTGTTGATGAGCCAGAATCCGACGAGTCTGTGATTCCAGCAAAAAGGTCAGCGATGTTCTGGATGTCGTCTCGCCGGACGTACCTCGGCCAAACCATAGCTTTGGTGTGGGGGAGGAATGCCATCATACCTAGACATCTACGTTAGCACCGCACATCAAGCATTGACAAATGCTGCGTACTGGAGCCGAAAACACAAAGAATGTTGCCCACGGTGCACATGAGGATACGCGAGTTCTGGAATTTGGTGGCCACGAAACCTGCAATGAGGAGGCCGATAACCTGGAAGGATCGACCAGCGCAATCAAGTAATGCAGCCGAGAAGGTGCTGAATCCCAAGCCCTTGATAATCGGACCCGAGAAGTTGGTCAAAACGCCGTTGGGAACTTCGCCGCCAAGAGCCCTTCAGTCAGAGTCATTTTCACTGCTCGCTATCGAGACTTACCCGAGGATCCAAACATGGCGAGTGTCAAGAGCCATGCCTTGGGGTCCTTGAGAGCCGCCAAACCCTGCTTTCTGTTGAATTTCGTAGTCTTGATACCGGTACCGTTGGCGGCGACTCGCTTGACAGCGGCCCATCGCTCGTGCTCTTTCAAGAATTTCGCGTTCGATGGACCATCTTGCAAGAAGAACCAAAGGATGAAGCCCCAAGCGATAGTCAAAGCACCTGCATTTTCATCATATTAGACTTCGCCATCTTGATGGACGTAGGAAGGCTTACCCAAGATGTAGAAAATCAACTTCCATCGAGGAACGGGGTGCTAAAGGAAAAAATCAGGTTTAAAAGCGCGTTCGAGGCTTTCTCATGAGCCACCATCTCACATCTGCCATTTTGCTGATTCCGGCAGCCATGAGAGCACCGATCATTCCTCCCCAACCGATACTGGAATACCAGATTGTTTGCTGTCGTTGAATCTGTCAGCACAGTCGAGGCGCAACAATAACAACTCCAGACCTACGCGTAGAGGCATCTCTGCTCGTGTATACCAGAAACCGGTCATCAACGACAGACCAGGAGTGACGGACGCCTCAAAGACGCCGAGAACGAATCTAGAGACTAGGACACCAGCGTAGTTTCGATTGAAGACCATAGTGATGACGGCGAGTCCCCACACGAAGGTAGAAACTCCCAAGACGCGACCAGCGGGGTATCGACCAATCAAGTAGGCCCACGGCGCTTGCGCAACCAGGTAACCGACGTAGAATATGCTTGCCTTTAAGAGCGAGGAGTTTAGTTCGCTATGACGGAGTGAATGGTGGAAAAAGAAACTTACAGCCACCGAAAACTGGTTGCCCTTGAGTCCCATCGCCTTCTCCATTCCAAACACCTTTGCGTAGTTCAAAGCCGTCCTATGGAGTTCCCCGTCAGTCTGCAGAGACTTCCGATTGCGCTGGCTGCCTTACTTGTCAAGGTATTGCAGAGTCTGAGTGATGAGAAACATTGGCAAGATGAACCAGTCGATCTTGCGTAAAACCGATTTCGCTTGGGCAGGAGTCTAGAGACGTCAGAGTTAGTCGCGCGGGCACACAAACCCGTGCTCTTGTGCTCACCAGCTCCTCCATGTGCTTTGACTTTTCATAAGCAGCACTTCCGACATTGCCTCCTTCATCCTCCTCGGTAATGGTGTTGGGAACATCAACAAGCTCGTGGTGTCCGACAACGCCTTTCTCGGTGAAGATGGACGTATCCGTCTTGCTAATTTCCGAATCTTGTCGGTAAAGGGCTGGAGTGGCCATATTGTATGCGGTTGCCGTGAGCAGATTGTCGATAAGGCTTGAGACTGCTGGTAATGAACCTGGTTTATCACAGATGGATTAGGTCTTGGGAGGAAGACAGCGATTGACGGGAAAGCTGGAAGTGAAGGTCGACTATTATTATATACTTGATGGAATACATCTGCTGCCCCGTGGAACCCCGTTTTCTTTCAGCGCCAGATATGCGAGGGATCGTTACCCCGGTGGTCCCCCTCACTCGTGGCGTGATTCCTGAATCATGCATGCCTGGGAGTTGAAAGTTGAGTTGCTCCCGTAGCTCCCATGCCCCTTGCGCTTCTTCAGGAACGTCTACAAAGGGATCTTCCTGCATTACCCGATCTCGTCTTCAGCTCATCTCGTTCATGCTGCGACCTATGCGACCTGAAACCACTCCGAAGTTCCCCGATTGTACCCCAGCAAGCTCGCCGATGGCCTCTAATCATGTCCCCTGTCGACAGAATTCGAAAAGAAACGAGTAGCAGATATCGATATTGTCGTTGCTATTCGGTCCTTTCCCGTTCCGATGTACTGCAGGCTCGGGGACTTTCGAATCTCCTTCGATGCATCGCTGGAGACACTCGCTGGGAAACATCTGGAGACTCCTTCACGCTCAGGCAGTAGCTAACAAGCACAGATATGCGTCAGGCACTAAGCAGGACCCGGTGAAGCGCTGTCTGGCCAAGCTCTCCTGGTAAAGCAATCGGTAAAGCTATCGGCAACGGCTTCGGTTGCATAAGTCATTGCCGCAGCTGAGGCGGAAGATCCCATGGTGAGCTCGCTGGTCCCCTCAGCTGTCCCCTTGGGCCCCTTGTCGAAGAAGGATCATGCAAGCTATCATGCATCATTGGGGGAAGATGACAATGCTTGGCGAGAATGTACAGTACTATTTTCGTGTCTGTGAATAAGGCAGACCAAAGCGCAAGAGCCCGTTCCCTCCAATCATCGGTCTTCTATCTGCGCTCTAGCCTGGCATACTAGCTTGCCCAGTATGCCACTAGAGCCGAAAACTTGCCCAGTACCTTCCCAGCTACCTGCCCACAAAGGAGCTGCATATGACGGGGTGTAGCGCTTGAGCCGGTGACGGGCCAGCCACGGGGCCTGCAGAAGGCTCTGCAAGCTGCTCTGCAGAATGAAGCGCAAAATAATCAGGATAAGGATTAGCAGGCAGGGGAAAGAAGCTCAGAAATGGCGGTGGAAAGGTCTCTGGGGTGACATGCGGTGTGAGCTCGGTATCAATACAATTTCAGATTGATATCGCTGACAGTAAAAGCCCGCTCCCATATTATGTATGTACATAGCTATGTACATGTGAGCGATCTGATTCCGGAATGCCGGATCCAAAAATGGGTAGGAAACCCGCTAGTATGCGGATCGAGATCCTGGGGAAAAGGTCCCGCAGGGCTCAGGCAGCTCTGGACAGAAGCATTGGAGATCAAGTGGAAAGCGGGGGCCGCCGGCGGCGTCACCAGCGCGGTAACCCTGAGGCTTCCCACCAGCTTCTTCAGCCATCACGAGATAGCAGTGTCTACATCATTATAGCAAGAGCTTAGCAAAGAGTAATATGAGCTGTAGTATGGCATGAGACGCGAATGACGATTCGACAGCAGAAGCTCTCATGTGAAGTCCTTCTGTCGGATCAAGCGACCGGAAATGGAGAGCGACGCGCGACCCAAGCTTTCATGTTTCCGAGAGTACCTGTTGGTAGGTGATTGCATAGCCGCGTCAACACTGCATTCTAGAGAAAGCAAGTACCGGAAATGATATGACTATGCTGGCAAAATGGACGAGTCGAGTTACTCCTTCGAATGAGGTTGATTCGATGTCCGAGGCGAGAGTTATATAGCTGGCTGACTGGACTGAGTTTGTTTAGTGGCCGAGGCTTTGTCCGAATACGCGCCTGCAAGCAGGAGCTACTGTGAATCACACCACGCCGCGTCCGATCGCCTAAAATGTCCCCCTAGTTGCCAGAATGGAGCATTTCTCACAGAAAGAGCGAGCCAGAGCGATTTCGAGCGAGCCAGAGTGACTTCAGGGATGCCAGCTATGTCGTCTTATTTCCATCACTGATACAGTGTTGTCTCGAGGAGTTCAGCCTGCTTCAACAACGACATGATAGTCGAGCGGACTTCATGATCGTCTTGCAGAAACCTGGAAGCTATTTGAGGGCAGCGGGTTCCGATGTTAATTCCGCTGACACAGATTACTGATGTAACGCGACCGAGTTGCAACTTGCAGGGGACGGTATCACCCGCCCCTTATTCGCACGCGTGGCACCAAATTCGCTGAACCCCGCCACGGAGCGATGCGATGAACTTGCTGAGGGCGGCGTCAAGATGCACAGCTAGAACCCTTAATCCTCTATAGACGATTACCCGAAGCAGTATCGCATTTCTTTGTTGGTAAATTATACGTGTGGAGCACGTACAACTAGGAGAGCCATTGCACATAATCAGGGGGTCAAATACGAATGAGACCGAGAGACCAGAATCTTGACTTGAATCAATCGATCTCCCTCAGAAGAGGAACTGGGGGCTGATTGAGTCCAGATGGATCGATTGTTAATATTCCGTCATCGCGACTGTAGCTTTGCCAGTACGAGCGGGGAGCGCAAGCGTTTGCGAGAATGGTCGGCAAGCAGAGAAAGCCCGCTCGACCTGGAGTACTCCTCGAGTCCCCGGAAACGTTTCTGCTGTCCGTAAGATTCTCGTCATCCACTCCCCGAGAAAGTATAGCTGTGATGTTCCTCGAAACACCGGAGCAGAAAGGAAGTGCTGGGCGCTGTCACGATAAATCACGTTCGATGTGGCGGCGCTTCTGTGTCATAGCCGGCTGGCGTTGAGCATAGCCCCCACGAGAGATTGGCAATGGCAACATCAGCGTGCAAGGGTCCTTGTCCCCAGAAGCTGACGCAGGAGCAGGAGGCGGGCCCCACTTCGCTGACTTGCTCGACTTACGCTTGACTCCGCTCTCCCCTGCACGAATTTGAACGGCAATGCAATACAGTGCACAAACTTCAAGCTTACGATGATAGAGCCAACGATAGCTTTGCTTATCGATGCGGATGTCACAGTAGGGTGTCGGTCAGATAGGGAGCCATCATCTCGGGTCAAATGCCCGGCGATCGTCGGACAACGTTGCAGTCCGAAAGCTTGTGATATTCGTGGATATTCGCACCTGATGATACAACGGTCTAGGGAGGAATCAAGGGGTTACGTGGGAGAGCATTCATGCATACCCGAGGTAACGCAGGGGCGAATAGAGAAGCACGAGCAACAGAACCCACTTTACCCGTTTGAGCCACTTCTGTCGTTGGATGAGCCGCCTTTCTCCGGCTACCGAAGCGGAGCGAGCGAAGGTCAGACTGTGTCCTAGAATGAACTTGAAGATTTTGTGGCCCCAGACGGCTTTTCTACCAGGTCCGGGGTATCGCAATGACATGAACGGCTCCATACTATCACCAACGCCGTCAGTGAATAACAACAGCAGTCATCGCAGACTACGTACCTGAAGGGAACGTCGATAGTCGATCGTCGATGAGTGAATTCGTCAAAGGCTGCCCTTCCATGGCCAGCTCCCCCTGTCATTGGTCGTCAATCTACCTAAGTCGACATGATCCGACGAATAGGACCTACATCCACTCTCTCCAACTCCACCGAAGGGAACACCTCGCTGCATCGTCTGAATACTGCAGTCATTCCAACACGCTCCTCCGCTCAAGGTCCGGTCGAGGACTACCTCCAGATGGTCAGTGTAATGAAATGGCGAATACGGACTGATCCTTACCATACTCAAACATTTGACGCTTCTTGGAGTAAACATAGAGAGCCAACGGGTTGGGTTTGGCATTCACGTAGGCGATCGCGGCGTCCACGTCCTATAGGGGACCGGTGAGTCTGTGCGTGGACTTGTCGGCGCATCCGTCACTGACCTCTACTGCTATAATAGGAAGGATCGGCCCAAAGAGCTCCTCATTCACTAAGGGACTGGCCTCGTCTTTTGAAGTAAACTCGACAAGCGTCAAGCCGATCCTCCTCCTCTCGGGATCCCTTTGGTTCCCGACAATCTCGCATCCAGACTCCTTTGCGGAATCGATCAAGCGTGTGATGCGGTCATACGCGCCGGAGTGGACCATCTGGCTCAAATGGGCCGTCTTTCTCGGCTCAAAGTCGGTACCGGGCGGGTAGAACTCGGCGAGTGCTCCACGGAAGGCGGTCATCAGTTTCTCGACCATGTGTTTGGGGCAGAGCACATAGTCAGTGTTGGTGCACATCTGACCGCTGCCAAGAGCTTTGATGGACAACTGGAGTCCGAGGTGAGAAACGAGGTGCAAGCTTTGATCACATCACTTACAATTCTTCGCGCCGACTTGTCCAGGTCAGCGTCGTCGGCAATAATCGCCGGCGACTTGCCGCCCAATTCGAGCGTACACGAGACCAGGTTCTTGGCAGCCGCCGTGGCGACAATGCGGCCGACATTGGTGGACCCGACAAAGAAGATGTGGCCCCATCGTTTCTCCAAGAGACTGGTCGAGTGGCTTACGGCACCGAGGCAAACGCGATGAGCCTCGGGGTCGAGGTACTTGGGCACGAGTTGAGCAAGGAGGAGAGAGGAAGCCTTGGAGTGCTCTGAAGGCTGCATAGCGAGACTGGCCGTGAGTGACTTGGACTGTATCGGGGAAGGCGATGCTAACCTTGATGACGAAGGGACAACCGGCCGCGAGAGCTCCAGTCATGGGTCCCAGAACCAAGAACCAGGGATAGTTCCAGGGAGAGATGATTAACCCGACACCTTTCGGCTGTTTCTTGATCCTCGGATTGTTGAGCTTGAAACCCAGAGGAGTGTCACGGACACCGGACTCGTCCTTCATCCATTCGGCGAGGCGTTCCACTGCCAGTTCGATCTCACGCATGGAATTCCAGATCTGGGGAGGAAGACGTCAGCTGGTATGTCTGAGCAAATACGACAGGGCAATGTGCTGACCTCTCCGAATTCCGTCTCTTCAGGTCGTCGACCGAGATCGTCCTTGACACTCTGGCAAATTGCCGGAATGTTGTCTTGGATCATGTAGCCGAGCTGCTTCAAGTAGTGCATCCGGTACTCGAAAGGCTGGCATCGTCGCTCAAGGTTGATTCGGGTGGTCGAGGCGTGAACCTGAAGCGAGAACAGGCATCAGCACGGAGACGACGAGAAGAGAGCCATCAAGGGCAGTCATATCTACGCACCTCGTCGAGCTCGTCGACAGGAAAGTCTGCGTAGACTCGGGGAATAGTGAGCTTTTCCATGTTGTAAGATAAGGTTGTGGTATGAAGGGTATCTGTCGCAACGCCGTGGGCAATGTCGCGGCACACAGCTATTTCCTGAAGCAGAAGACTCTTATGAACTCTAGGCTGAGAATAGGGCTGAGCAACCCCGGCTACTCCGGGTGCAATGACTCCAGGAAATATCACGAGGTACAGCGCGGATACAACCAAAGTGCCAGTACAGCTGGAGCCAGCCAACTCTGGCATCACTCTGGCTTCACCAAAGAGGAGGCGATCGCTTCATTGCATGTACGGTTGACGTCTTGACGTTGCGTCTTTGACCTTCCTCCCTTTACACCCATCCTCCAGACAACGTCGTCCATTACTTGCGGAGCCATGTCGCACGATGCAGAACATGAGCGCTCCACAAACGCGCCCGACAGACCGACAAGTCTAGGCGAGCGGACAACAATGAGTCCTCGACTGCGTCGCATCATCCGCCAACGGGATTTCGAGGACATCCGACGGTCCACGGAAGAGTTGACGAGGAGGCAACAAGCACAAGCAGATCCATCAGATATCACATCTACATCGCGACGGAATCGATCAGATTGGAGGGTTGTCTATGGCGATGTGTCAGGAACGCAAACCGTGCTTCCACCCATTGAGGATCTCGTCTCAAGGTCGAATAGTGAGCGTGTCAGGGCGACAGGGTATCGTCAGCCAAATATCGAGTCAGAAAGCCGAACTACCATACGGGTGCCGCAGATCACCACCGCCGCTGCCCAAGAACGCGCAGACCGCCGGGCTCGGCTGAGGAGTATTCTTCCTCCTTTACCCAACAACAGTGACGAAGCGATCGATATCGAAATGTCGAACCAGACGATGGATGAGACAGACGACCAGCCCTTCGTGTACCGATATGTCAATCCGCCTTATGGAAGGGCAACGGATCTAGAGGTACTCTTGGGAGGGGACGATCATGAGCTCGACTTTGCCCGCGCTCGTCGGCCCTCACGCCTTCGACATTCGGCTACTGCGGAATCCAACGAGAATCCATCGGCGACTACCTCTGCAGTACGAGACATCGATGTCACCGAATTGCGCTGGATTGATTCGCTTTATCAGCAGTTTCCGCCAGAGGCAAGGGAAGCCCTTAGTCCGCATGTCCGGGCTGTTCTCAACCGCCATCCGACGGAAACCATACAGCCTGGAACCGCCGGACGAGATGCACTCTGGAACATGATGATGCAGGAAAGTCAAACGGATGACGAGGAGGAAGATGAATCGGATTGGGAAGTGCCGTCTTCATCGGGCGAGGTCCACTCCGAGGGAAGGACGCCGCGGGCTGTTGGGGAGATCCTGGCGGACCTGATGGGCGCAGCGAGAAGGCTGGAAGACGCGCAGCCGCAATCGACACATCGACCTATCTCGCCTACGCCATCGAGACCCGCAACCAATGCCCACCATCGCGCTGAATATGAGCCCGTCATCGTCGGAAGCAGCAGTCGCCTCTCGTCAGCAGCTCGCGCTTCGGCTCGAGGCAGCGCACATCCAAGTACGGGCGATCGAAATTCTCTTGCGGTATCAACCCTGCCTGGTCCCGCCCTTCGGCGTCGTAAAAGCATCAAGCGGCGTAGGATCGAATCCGGTATGGACATTCCGTATCCGTATGCTACCATGACGGCTGCCGCATCCGAGCCGATTCTGAAAGAGAGCTTGCCGGAATACCTGCAAATCATTGATGCTCCAATCCTAGCCATTCCGACATCCTTCAGTCCTCTCGACAAGTGCTCTCGACTTAGCATCTCGCCTGCATCATCGCCCGAATTGGGGTACGGTCCGCTCGTAGTTGTGAAGTTTAAAGGTACGGGAGCAAGAGGGGATGCGGATGCGGCCGCAGTCAGGACCGACCATCCGATATCTCCTGCATGCGGGATATACTACTATGAAGCCACAATCATTTCCAAAGGGCAGGAAGGCTTCATCTCCATCGGTTTCAGTACTAGACTTACCAATCTTTCGCGTCTGGTCGGATGGGAACCGGGAAGCTTTGCCTGGCATATGGACGACGGATTCGTGTTTGAAGGCCGGGGTGAAGGAACGTCGAAAGGATGGCCGACTAGCACGACCGGGGACGTGATTGGATGCGGGATCGATTTTACCAAGGGGCAAGCGTTCTTTACCAAGAACGGCCAGTTCATCGGTTACGCATTCAAGAACGTTGGAAAGGAGGAAAGACTGTATCCTTCAGTGGGCTTGAGGACGCCAGGGTATGTAGCGTACACATCGGAAGAGCGCTTTTCGGCTGACACGACGTATCGGTCTAGTGAAACTCTGCAGTGCAACTTCAGTGGCCCCTTCAAGTACGACATTGTGGAACATGTGCGCAACACGCAGCGTGACATCTTACATCAAGTGCTCCGTCAAGGTCACGTGGCAATTAGGGCTGCCTACCATGAGGAGAGCTCTGTACCGGATATCGCGAAACCCTCGACTGTAATCAACGACAATTCTGGCAAACCGGCAAGCAGTAAAAAGCCCGCTCCGCTCACGGCATCTCCACAAAAGGTCATTCGCAACATCGATGGTTCTCTCGCACCAGCTGTTCTGTCTTATCTACAGCATAACGGATTTTTGGCAAGTGCTTCCGCCATGCGAAAAGACATGGGCTCGCGAAAGCGACTTCTCGAAACCGGGTTTGGAGAGCTGAGTGCGGCCCGCGCGAAGAAGCTCGCAAGGACTGCGGACTGGTATGAAACACGGGAACGAGGATGGCAAGAGCTTCAACAGATCAAAGGTGATTACCGGGAAGAAAGACTGTTCAACGTATGGCACAAACTCCGGGCCATGTTGCAAGCTTCACCGGACTCTTCTTTCCTGGAGAGCGAAAATGCCCTTTGGGCTTGCCGAATACGCATTCGGTACTTTTACAGGGTTTTTCGGGAAAGTCTGCTGAACGGAGGTGCTGGAACGGATACAGCATCCAAAAACTCCCTGTCGTTGCCCGACCTCGTCTCGGATGCCGACTTCAAGCGTTTCATACTCGACGAGGCCGACTTGTCGCCCATCACTGCCGAAGGATGCATCTGTGACGCGCCCAGTGTCCTGTTGGCGATAGGACGCAACTTGCAAGCTCAGCACGGACAGTCTCCGCACTCGGTCGTGCAGCAAGAAGTCCAAAAAGCCTTGTCATACATGGTTTATGACCGGACGTCGGACTTGCCCGAGGACATGTTGAATGCGATCTCCTCCTCGTCTTTGGCAGAAGAGGCTGAAGAACTGTTAAAAGCTATTCGTAGTGAGATAACCAGAAGTCTGGTTTCCTGTGCGAGTGCTAATCTTTCTGCATCTTCACTGCAGACTACCAAGGAAAGCCCGCTGTCAGTGCGCTGGAGTCAGCTTTCTACTCCGCCGACGGCAATCTGATGGATCTGGGAAGATTACACAATGTCTCCGCCGCTACGTTCCTGAACGTACGGGAGATTATTCAACTTCAAAAATAATTCAGTACTTCCGCAATTATGTATACGTTCTAGCCCTGTATCCCGCCTTAAACAAGTAACGTCAAGTGCATCTGTAGCCGTATGTAATTCCTTGTCCGTGATTCGGTGAATTGTATGAACATGCGGTTGTCCGAGCTGATGTGCGGAGGTACCAAAATTTCATCGATACGGAGCTCTATCATGGCACAATCTCCAATCCCAGACTGCGTGCACTGCCAACGACCGATCGCGCCACCCTCTCTTCCCCTAAAACCTTCAGCTCCGCATCCGCCATTTTGATTTTGGCGATCTCGTATATCTGCTTGACGGACACCTTGCCTGCGAATCCTGCACTGCTTGCGCCGCCTCCTACCTTCGCTATTCTTGACGACAGAGATGGTGCCGTCTGAGATCCCTTCTCAATGCCGGCGCACTGCCTTAGGAGGTGGGACACAGGTGGTGTGCGTGTTGTAAAGGTGAATGTCCTGTCGGGATTGATGGTGATAGTCGTTGGTGTGGGCGTTGTAGGTTTGAGGTGTGCTGTCCGTGCGTTGCTGCCAGGTGATGGAGACATGAAGCGCTATTCCTGCGCATCGGCAACGAGCACTTACAACTCCTTGCAAAAGTCCATAGCTTTTACCCCTCGAGCTCCCAGCGCAGGACCGACCGGAGGTGATGGCGTCGCCTTTCCAGCAGGAACCAGAATTTTCTGGCGTTGAGTATTGTATCAGTACTTTTGTTCCTCGACAATGGACGCAATGAACCTACGACTAGCTGAGCAACAGCTTGCTGTGGCTTGGACATCTTGCGGTTTTACTCGATGTTTGAACCGATTCGGGCTATGACTAATTATAGCTGTATCTGTACGAGGAGCGCCTTGTGTTGAGTCTCTATCGATGGCAGGTCTAAGGAATCGTTGCAGACGCTCTCAACTGAAGAGATCATCAGCAAGTCCTCATCAACAGGTCGCTCAAGTCAAGACGTTCAGGAGTTCGAGACATTCAGGATCGTGAAACCGATCACTTTTGCGCTTAACTTTGCGCTTTCTGTGCCTTGAAAGGGTAAGGTGGTCGAGCCCCTTTAATTACCCCTGTCAAGGCGTTTCATGCCAGCTGTTGCCCTTTCGATTTTCGTACGTCGCCCTTTCATTCATGTCGAGACTAGGGAACAATGGTTCCAAGATGATGAGTCGCCTTTGAGGTCTCGACTCCCGTTATAAATGGCTGCTTGTACGGAACGAGGAAGACATGCGCCATGATATGCCAATCTCTGATCTGCACTTCAAAGCTCTCTCATTCCTCCTCGACGTCAAGGGAGCACGCACTGTCCTTTCCACTAACGCTCAGACATTATGGGACTTGGAAACCTTCGGCAAGCCTGGAAAGACGGTAGAGCTTGGGGCAAGTCCGTTCCCGAGGTCCCAGATGGTCATGTCGATGTCCCTCGAAAAGGGACTATGCGATTCGATGGCAACCATGGGGCCTGGATGATGCCCCTCGGCATGGTCGCCCTTCTTCTCTGCACCTTGGCCACTCTGTCGACGCCGATCTGTCAGTCGATGAGTCTGCTGGACATCACGCTCGGAGCCGACCTTCCGGGAGGTCCGGGAACCACTCAAAAGCTCAAAGTAGGCTTGTGGGGATACTGTCTCAAGGGAGCAGACGGGTGGGTGCTTTTGAAGTGGCTTGAATTCAGCAGCTAAAGTCATCAATCAAGCAACTGTTCAAAGCCGAGAGGAATTTTCTCGGGCTTTGGCAAGGCAATCTCGAATCTGCCGGAGTACCTCACATCCCTGTATGTCGTACTTTTCTTTGCCTGCAAGGTGTAACTTTTACGTAAGAATTACTAATTACTGTTTCATGCAGTCGGCACGCCCTCGAAG
Source organism: Naganishia sp. PT2105A-2 (assembly GCA_023628115.1). NCBI lineage: Eukaryota > Fungi > Basidiomycota > Tremellomycetes > Filobasidiales > Filobasidiaceae > Naganishia > Naganishia sp. PT2105A-2. The sequence continues at coordinate 182,314 of JAMALG010000004.1, read as the reverse complement.
CTATTCCCCAACCCTTCCTCAATGCTGCTGGAGTGTTTCCTATCCTCGGTGAGCACTATCACTATCTCAAAAGGGCAAGCGAAGCCGATAAACAGCTAAATTCTTCATCCTAACTCAGCGAATGCATACATATATGCTGGCGTCATCTATGCTGCATGGTCCGCAACTTTCTTCGAACGAAAGCAAAGACGCACTGTACAATGGCAGGAAGCTGCGATGGCTTGCTACAACTGGGGTATTGTTTTTTCGTCATGACGAAGGTCAAGGTCATATGCACGCTTACTGATAACCTCGGCCGCCATCTAGTGGTCATTTGGATCAGCATCTCGTTTGGTCTTCAGATCGGACTGTACTGCAAGCTGAAGGAGAATATCGGCAAGACTGACATCAAGGATCACACTCAGACTGACATTGGGTCGGTAGTCGCACTGCTCACAGGCAGACGCACGTATACTTGTTCGCAAAAGCTAATCCTAGTTCGTTGCAGAGCCTCGATCTGGATTTGGGGGGCAACACTGGCAGGTCAGATGAAGGTCCACTTGCGTCAGACAGCCACTAATACCGCCGCTTGTATAGTTATGATCTGGTCTGCCGTCACCTGGATGACCTGGAGGATACATGAAAAGCGAGGTACTTGGAAGCCAGCAGCTTGGATGCAATACATAGGAAATTTTCCAGCTGCAGCCGGAAGGTAAGCGCAGGAATCTCCAAATTCGCCATTGGTATAGCGCTAAAGTCTCCATCTGCAGCGCCGAAGAGTCTGGTCGCAATGTAAATGCCGAGACGAAGGAGGAAGAGTGTGTATCGCCTCCTGTCCGTTGGAGGTCGATACCTGAGAACTGACGTCGGGTTCCGTAGAGCACTACGCGAGAACTCAGACAAGTCTTCCGCCAAACACTTCGAGGAGTTGTCTGCGTTCAGCCATGACAGCGACCTTCCTACCTACACGGTGACGGCGCCTTCGGGTGAAGTTCAGGATTTCCAACGAGGACAACGTTCGACAGCTTCGGCTCTAGTTGCTGTTGCTGAAAATCCGCTTGCGCCCGTTGTGAACGCGGCACCTGCTTTGCATGCGTCCTGAAGCAAGCTAGTCACGAACGAGAGCTTCCTCCGACGGCGAACCCGCTTCTGGACACCCTTTTTACGCGCTAATGTGGCCCGTATTGACGAGAGATAACCAATGATTCCTTTACATGAAGCGAGTGCGGACGTCGGAGGGTCCGGCCTTTCTGGCAATGAAGGTACAAGATATTATCATCCTAAGCTACTACAACTGTTGAGTGATCTTATATGTCCTGTGAGTCTTGGAATACGCTGGGAGCGTTGTCCACCATCCATTCTATAGAGAGCGCCTTTCCTGCCATATCGGCGAATTCCCTGGCTGGATCTGACGACCGCATTAGTGTGGCTGACGAGAGAGTTGATTAGATTGCAACGACGATTGATGACAAGTTTCGACTCACGTCCGAAAACGACACCCAAATTGCGAGCATTCATGAGATTTTCCCCGCTACTGTTCTTCACCCTGGAAAGCAGAGTGATGAGTTCTTGTCGCTGCGATGGTTAAGGGCAGACCTACCTATGCAGATGAAGCATGAGGTAACCCAATACATCGTAGTGTTCCCTTGGCAGTTGACGGATCAAACTGGTCAAGGCTTCTGATTTGGCGTCGACTTCTTTTATACCTGAGTGATCGTACGGCGTCAGTCTACGAACTTCCGCTCTAAGGCTAAGGCGGACGTACTAGCCGCTGCGACGAAGGATTCGTGCAGATGATAAGTCAGAAGTGGATCGGGTAGTTGCCGGAAGTAGTTCTTGAGGACCGAGGTGATCGAGTTGATATCGTTGAATCTATCCGTATCTTGAAGGTCGAAAGCGTCGTATTGACCTCTCTCGAACAACTGCGTGATGAGTTTGGACAGACTCGAGCCTCCTGTCTTCCGATAAACTCCTTCGTGATCCATAGCTGAGGCAGTATTAGCCTGAGACCGGTGTGTACGCATTCCGACTTACCCTGCGCTTCGACAGCTTCTATGCATTTGGACACAATGACAGGAATGGGCTGTCCATCCGTGGCGATCTGCTCGCGAAGTGAACGGCCAAACATAGAGGGAGCTGTATGGAACGCACCATCCCCGGTCAGAATCGTCGAACTAGGTCGAGGGAAAAACTTACGAGCTTCCCCAAGAGGTTCCTCGGGAATGGAATTTGCGGCATTACACGACACAGCCAATTTTTCTATGCATTTTGCGTGACAGTAGATCCCGCAGACTGGAAAAGTCAATTAGCATGCATGTGACTTGCGCAGTTCCGGAATGACATACCGGCGCAACGCTGTTCCTGCAAGCCCCACATCTTGTCCCCGCAGTGTTCGCATTTACAGAAACGCAATATGCTGTGCGGCTGGAAAACGTGTTCGCGCACTACAGGGTCATGTGATGACCGTGGTTTGCTTTTCTCGTTCAATGTATTCAGAGGTTTGCTTATCGAGACAGACGTCATATGCTGGATTTCGGGACCTTTCGAGGATTTGTACCACTTATTCTTGAATCGACGCGCGGCTGGCGCGGTTTCCAGAGGCTCGATCTTCAAGGCCTTGATACCTTTGAGCATGTCATCTGGATGCTCGTGTAAGGTGGCGGATGTCGTGAGGGACGACATCGAGGGGGAGCCACTGATATGTTGCCTACCGCCTCTGAGATGCGGTGGCCGATGGTGCCGGTTGAGCATATCTTGCATGGCTTCCGTTTGTTTTGCCAAACGAGTGTTATGTTCTGCAAGTTCCTCATTCTTGGAGGACAGGGCGACGGATTCTTCCAAGTAGAGGTTTCGAGTATCCCGCAGATCACTGATCTCTCTCTTCAATACTTGCTTTTCAGCGGTCAAAGGCTCCAATTCTCGACGATACTTCTCCTTGAGGTTATTGAGCTTTGACGTGATGGAACGGGTCAATGTCGCACCCTGCTCCACGGGATCGATCGACTGTGATACATCGCTGGAAATGATAGCATTTCAGCTCACATATCTCTGACAGAAGGATGAAAGCGCACTCTTTGGTACACACAAGCTCCTCAACTTCCGCTAGAGTGATATCCCTCTCCACCTTGAGCTTGGATAAGTCCTTCTCGAGACCGCTTAGATTCAATGCGAGATCGTTCGATCGCCGTTTCAAATCTTCCTGTCGCCTTTCCTCATTGACGATCAGAGACAGTCGTGCATGCTGATCATGACGCTCCGCCCGCAACCGGGCCACTTCCGCTTCAGCCTCGAGTCGCAGAGCCACTTCCTTTGCATACTCCTCATGGGCGACACCCAAGCCTTCCATGTAGTGCTGGCTTGTGCGCTGTAATGCAAGTCTTCCAGTTTAAGAACATCGTTAGAAGCGAGACACACTCACTTTAGCACCTGAGTATTTCTGCGAGAAAATCTTAACCTTGTTATTCAATTCGATTATTTCCTTGATTGCTTTGTCTAGCAAGGCAATATCGATCTGGGTAACGTTGTTGTTGTATTGCTGTCTGTCTGCAAGCACGGCTTGCAAATGTGGCAGAGCACTCTCGTGGTTCAGTTGCCAGGAGTCATCGCGATCAGCCGCCGAAGATGTCGACTCTTGCGAATCCGCCGCCACCTTCTTCGTGAGATCCGGAGAATAGAATGGATCGCTGATCTCGGAGCATGGCGTCTCCATCCAAGCGGTAGCGGTGTTGTTGGCATTGGTCGAGGATTTCGCATTGATATGTGCAGGATATGCCGGTGAATTCGGCAATGACCGACTTGAACCATCTTTCATGGGCAAGTTGAGAGGCTGTATTCGAGATCCAGAAGCTTGTCCGCGTTGCAAGCCATTGCTTCCATGGACCGGCATTCCCGGCCTTTTGGGCGTGGTTGTCACGTTTTGAGAGCCATTGGTTCCTTCGAGAATCAATGCGAAATCAGATCTTGAGGCAGAGAAATTGAGAGATGGTAGCTCTGGTGCCCCCGTTGTCTGCACAGTTCGCGACGCCTCAGCGGCCGAAGCGACAACCGTCGTTGTACTCTTGCTGGAAGCGGTATCTCGCGATAAGGCAGGCGAGAAAGTGCGGCTCGATTCCCTGCGCATCGCTGGACGACCATGGCTAGGCAACGCCGTGGCCGCGTTCAATGCATCTGCCAACGAGCTCGATCTTGGCGGGGTGCTTGATTTTATCGCCCCATCCTGGACGATGGCCGACAGATCGCTTCTAGATGGCTCCTTGGCCCCTAAGCTGTATATACGGTTGGGTATCGGGCTGATAGCTGTACTGAGAGGGGGGTTGGCTCCACGGTTCGACGACGCCGGATGGGTTTTGCCATCAGAGGATGAAGTGCGGAGAGGTGAGGGGGGCAGGGTAGATCCTCTCGTCACAGTGAGAGAATCTGCAGGCTGATTGATAAAGCTTGAGTGTGAAGGAGATGGAGCGGGATCAGATTGTGGTTGATGATCTTGGTAATTGAGGATCATCGCGGGGTTGATTGATCGCCGCTTTTCGGCTCTGCCAGTTGGCAGACTGAGTCCTGCAACAGGACCTACTCCTAGGCCAATAGCCGCATTTCCGCCCATATCAGAAGAAAAGGCGGGACTCCTCGGTGTTGACGGATTACCTCTCGTTTCCTCACCAGACAAGGCTATTGATGGTGACCCTGACTCACTGACAAGCCTTGGCGAGAGACGGTCCAAGAGGCCATCGTCAAAGACCGCTTTGCAGCCCGGAGAAGGCGATGGATCAGGCGAGGAGATGTTCAGATTGGCGAATTCCTCCCTCTTCCGCCGTTCCTCGGATCTTGCAGCTGCTCGTTCCCGGGCATCCGGCACGGGGGATAAAGCTATTGGTTTGTCGTTTTGTGGCGGATGTAGTGCCTCGCAGGGGATCGGCGACGAGATGTGTGGCGAAGATGACGGTAATCGACTAGCAGGGGATTGGGACCTACTCGGAACCGTGTTTGGGGATCGTGCATTTGGTGAAGACAGTGAATACGCTCCGAAAGCGGACACGACGTCCGCCGAATCTTCTCTGGGGATCGCTGATGGCGACGACGCCAATGGCGGAAGGGGTTTCGAGTTGGCCGTATTTGAGTCCGCAAGGGATTTGGCTTTCTCCCTTTCTTCCTTCTTGATCTTTGCCCTCTGTTTGGCTTCTGCATGACGCCGACTTCTGGCAACTCGCTCGTTATGACAGGACTAGCCGAAGAGGGCCTCAGCAAACAGCAATAATAGAGACGAAGCAGCACGTACCATGCAGTATATTCCCTGACTTGTTTTTGCAAAGACGAGCTCCTCTATCTTGTTGGAGCACGCCCGACATGTGAAGCAATGTGCGTGATAGCTCTCGTCGCCCGTCATGATCGCTTCCTCGGTGATAGGCAACTTGCAAACGTAGCACTGATACGAGCAATTTCCGCATACTGGATCTCCATCCGAAAGTAGGAGTAGGTTGGTATCTGCCGTGACGCGATTGTGACACTTGACACATCGGAAACAGTCGACATGCCATAGCGATTTGCTGAGAACTCGAAGCTTAAGCCGATGCACGGGACATGTAGAGCGGACAAACTCACCCGAATGCCACGACAACGCCTCCGCTAGCTTGGTCGATCAACTTTTTGCAGCCCGGACATGCCACACTCTTGCCAGCCAGTGAAGCAGCGCCCGACATCATTGTTGCCATCGTGGCCGTAGAACTGCGGTGTTCTGCAGGTGGGCCGCTGACGGCCGTGACGGGTTGATGGTTTGACATATCCTTGTTCGGGGAAATGCCTTCTACGGCGTCGGTACCGAAAGGATGCTTGGGGTGATGTGCGTGATTGTGGGCCGTGCTTGTCTTCAATGGTTCGTTTGGGTATGTTCGCGATTCATCGGGAGACGCGACGTCTTCTGGCACAATTGGAATCGTTCGGTGGTCGTCTTGAATTGCGTTCGCGTGGGAGCCAGTTTCTGCCATCGCTGCCAAGTCCTTTGTTGTGAGTCACGGCCCCAGGAGACACGATCACAGGCGACTCCTTTCACAAAAGGGCCTGAACCGATCTGATACGGGAAGGCGATGGAGTGTCGGAGACTCGGACAACCGTGATCGCGTTGAAACGTCTCGTTGATTCCTGAGGGTGGCTGTGATGTCGTGAGTTACGCGTCGAGTGAGGCCGATATCTCGGCCCGTCGTTGATGTCCAAGCAGGAGGCAGCTGCAGGTCTGTCTATCGCAACATTACGATATCGATCAAGGCACCGTCGCTCTGGTTGTGCAATCCCGAGGTGTATGTCGATCAATAATAATACCAGCTAATTAGCTAGCTAATAGCCCGGGGCCACTGAGGCCACTGAATTATTGGGCGACCGACCTTTCCAAATTAAACCGGCATATACGCGGCACGCGTTATGTATTTATGTATTGAGTACGCGTTCGAGTCCGCTCGATCGTGCTATTGAGCCGCATTGATCGTGCATGAACTTGCGGCCTGTCAGCGCTCCTAGCTGGCCTGATAGGATATATCGTGAACTGGATCTTGAATTTGGGAAAGGGTTGAGAGCGCTTGGAGAAGAGTTCTAGAAGCCAGGCATATACAGTCCTGCCATCCTTATTCCTTCACCAGCTCTTGCTGGCGCTCTCACGCCCCCCGGCGATTCGGCTTGGCAGAGCTTTTCAGCAAGACAAACACATTGCGTGCATTCTACAGCTATTCTTCAGGTATTCTTCTCCCGGCGGAAGGAGCTCGAAGAAGTTGCGGCACGATAAGATATGTATGGTGACTGGACGCGATGCAATTGCACGAGAGCCGTTTGGGAGCAATAAAAGCCACCATACAAATTCACCGCGAAGTGGCCCTCAAGTAGGGGGCGGAAGCCTTCTACTCAGTCCCCTTGGATAAACTCCTAGTATATGCCGGCCTTTCGGCAATCCGGAGATCCTCAATCTGCTCGAGTGGACCGCGACTGCATCGATCACTTTACTAAGATGTGCATCAACTGTAACTCGATAGCGTAAGAGGAATTCGGGAGTCGTACTACAGAGCCCGTCCAGTAATTAAAGCTATTCAATACGCAACCTGACAGAGAAAGACGATGCTCGAACTTCTATTGCCGTTGCGCCCAGTCCTTCAACCAGGACTTGACGAATTGAACCTCTTCCGCATGCACCTTCTGTATCCGCTTGGGTTGTTCCGAAGGATCGCTTAGTCCGTTCTGATATAGTCGGGAACATTAGCATGGCCTCCCAGTTATTGTCTTGAATAAGTCTGCTAGGACTGACCTCGTCAAAGTGGTGCACAGCGTCTAACGTCGAGCTGGATATCAGCAAACGAAGCAGAAAGATGTAGATCCTTAAGACTCACCAGGTATCAATTTGACGGGGCGCAGCCACGTATCGTTGCGTTTCACCGCATAATCAGATTGCGGTGTCTGGAATGATCGACAATGCGTCAATACAGAGGCTTTTGGCCATCAATCACCACTTACAGCTGGACGCCACGGGTCCGAGTCGCCATCGCTGAGCCCTCCGACTGTCAATTTCTTGGCTCAATTTTAAGTCTTTGAGACTCACATGAACGCCAATCGATCCGCAGCGATACCAAAGTCTCCACGCCTATTCACACGCTTGACGTCCGGACCGCCAGCGTGCAGGCTGAAGTGTTCACCTGGGGGGAAAGCGGCTTGGCATACCTTGGACGTATGTTCAAGTGTCAAGCTGAGGCCGAGGAACCAGTATAAGCTAGGATTCAGAAGCTGAAACACGGTTGCACGAACAGCTTCGAGACGATACGGGGACCTTCAAGAGGTGCGGGCATGAAGTAACCCCAGTTCTCGCAGACTAGTTCACAAAGACGTCAGGGATGTCGTCCCACAGCGCACATAGAGTATTCACCTTGGAACAACCAGAGCCGCCATTTCTGCTCCAGGCCTGTCTTTCGGTACTTTTCCACGTCATTTGAGCCAAAGCACTGCGCTCGGGTCAAGGTCAGCTGGACTTGTATACCTAATGAACCTCACTCACGGCTTCGACATCGCGCTTTCCGTCTTTGCCAGCTGGGCACTCGCTGACGATGTTGTCTCGAACGTATCCTGCATAGTTGATCACTGCAGCCGGGACGCGGACGGGGCTTCCAGGAATTCGAAGCGTGGCGGACTCTTGGTCCGCGTCCTCGAAGGAGGCGAGGCCCGCAGTGAGAACGTCACAAAACCGGTAGAATTCAAGCGATCCGACTGTCCCATATCAAGGATCAGAGAATGCTTGTAAGCGGCGGAAAGTGGGATGCTCACCCGCCGGGTCCCAGTTGCGTGCCTGCCAACTTCCCAGAACCGATGAAATGACCTGTAGAACGTGAGTCCGGTATGAGGACGGGTCGGAGAGGCACAACACGCACCTCTGCAAAGTCGGCATTACTTTTCAGCCCTTCAAGCCCGAAAAGGCCCTTGATGATGCCCTTCCATCGTCCTCCAGCGACTTCCAGTCCTTGATCAATCGCCTCAACCGTTCGCTCAAGAGTACGCATGCATTTGGCAGGAGCAGCCTGACGAATGGCTTCGAAATATTGTGGGAACGATATCTGGGCGTGGGTGACAGCGGACGAAGCGATTCCTCCCCAGACCAGCGGTCGAGTATTCTTTGATCCAGTCGGCAAAGCAGCATACTTGATAGCAGGATGCTCCGGAGGGGTGTGGTTGATCATCGTACCGTTCGCTCCCCAACCTTTGACGAGGAACGCCGTCATCGCACCGGCGTAGCTTCCACCATATGCAATCCAGGGTCTATCACCGCTCCCCGTCTTTCCGTGCAGTCTCGAATCGAGGAAACCAAGGTCGAGGTGTTGTATGAAGCGTACGCTGTCGAGAAGAGCTTGTTCGGAGGTGAGGAAGCGAAGATCGTCAGTGGAAAGCGAGAAGGATCGGTTGGCGGGGAGAGATCGACCATAGTATCGGTGTTCGAGAACGATGGATATGCCGCTGGTTGCGTTGGCGAGAATGTTCAAGATGCCTACAGGCAATGAGCGTCGCTACTGAGCAGCACGAATAGATTCACCTTTCTCCATGAACGGCAGGCGCTGAGCATCGCCATCAGTATCCCTGCGGTTTCTCATGAATTGACTCACGTTGGCACCGCTCGTCTCGCCCCCATCGAGCACATATACTGGCTCAGCGCCATGCTTGTCCCCAGCGTAATGCTCCAGGCTGACCCAGTACCGCTGGCAGAAAGTCATGTTGTTTGCAGGATCCATGTGGTCCAAAGGCTGCTCGAAGCAGTGCTCTGCGTATTTTGCAGGTTTCGAGGGCTCAGTGGTCCATGGATCGCGAGACTTGCTTGCTTTCAAGTGGACTTGCGCCGCAGAGGCTTGATGAAGCGTCTGAGTGTGAGCGTTCTGAGCCTGCCACAGTGCGATCCTCGTTCCAGTCCCTTTTGCACGCAGATTAGCTGAAGATTGAGGCGTGGTTTACGCGAAAGACATACCGAGACTGTAAGCATCGAGGGAACTATCAAGGGCTTGGGCAGAACCCACGAGCGCTGCAAGGGTAAGGAGCCGCATCGGTAGAGTCGTCGATCGACCCTTGATTGACGGGCAGGGATTGCACAGGACCGGAGACAAGATTACATAGCGGGAGAGCAGAATGGATTCTTGTTGACTGTTGGTTGATTGAGTGTTTGCGCCCTCGTGAGTGCAGGACGGCGATCTCCGGGCTCGCAAGCGGGATCAAAATCGAGACTTGGTATACTGTAATCGGGAAGCAGCATGCACTTATTACTTCGAGACTGAGTCCAAAGGTGAAGTTATGATGTCCTGATACTGTCCTAAACCCCACTACAGGCTTCATACCACATCCTGACCATCCCCATCGTCCTTGCGGTATGCAAAATCGTTGTATCGTCAACCAGCGGATGTCGAAAAGGTTGACAATCTTCCATCAACCGGTTTCCGGTGTGATGGGATACAAGCTGAAACGCAACTCAGGGAGAAGCGCCCCAAGAGAGGTAGATGTTATGTCAACAGATATCGCATCAAACATAACCTCAAATCAGCTTTAGGACGGATTGAAGATCTCCTGACTTCATGCAAAGTCCCATCCAGCTGGCGAATATCACGGTACAGATACACAACTTATCACGGTCAACGACAAAGGATCGGATTCTCGCCAATCGCTTTTACGGTCCTTTGAACGGGATCTGGCTCACTCAGCATCCTTCAGAGCGTTGGAGCTCGTTTGCAGGGAACTCCATATGAACGCAGTCCGACACACCGCTGTTTTGGAATTCGTACCATAAACCCGATCGCGACGTGACGTATTCTACAGAGAAGCAAGATATGGAGGGCGCCCTGTTCGCTAGAACACTCGACCAGACGGAAGGGAATGACTTGCCCTTGATCAGGAGACTGGAAGCTGTACAAGACACCATAGTGGAATTGTTCAAACGGGTGGATTCCAAGCCAAACTCCTTCCGTAAGTGTTCAGGTTCGTCCACGGTTATCTCTCGGCTTGTACCCGTGGGAGACCTGGCAGTTCATTATGCTGCACAAGTACCCTATACGAGATCCACGCTGAATGTGACTGGCGTTCCAGAAACCTACACAATTGTAGCGGGATGCATCTACTTCTTCGCCATCAACGCCTTGTGGCATCTTCCGATTCTGCGTGACCTGATCAGTGGCTTCAAGGTATGTCGCGGGTATGTGGAGGCTTTCATACAAGACTAAAGCGTTGCATCTCTGTCGTCTGATCTTGGGTGTAGCTGTTCGTCGTTGGTACGCACGAGCTTTTCCACATACTCGTAGGCATGATTGTTGGCGGAGAGGTTATCAGGTAACGTTTCTGCCGGTAGATTGCAGGATACAAAGCTCATCATGGTCTCTCTTCGGCTACGATTCTGACAGTGTCTGTATTGTTAGTCCGACTGGGAGGCCTCAAACGCCAGGGAAAACCGCTGATGTGACGTCCCGTTGTTCAGGATCCCAATCTGGGAGGCGAGACGGTAGTCGACCGTCTACTACGCCGCACCCCAAGGATACCAAACAACCCTCATGAGGCGATGTATAGGACATTCATTCAGGTGAGGCCTAGAACTTGGTCGCAGTGATCATTCCTGGATTGCCAACAACGCCCTGAACAGGCCTTCTGGTCCTGGCGCGCTGTAGCTACTTTGGCAGCAGGTTACGTCGGAAGTTCCACTGTGGGGTTCCTGTTGATCGTGAGCCTGCATCGCCGTGCATTGATGGGGAGGCTGAATATTCCTCCATTCTCAGTTTTGCGCTTGTGCGTGCATTGTGTCTGTTCCACTGAATTTTGCCTCTCACTGTGGATATACTTGTAGTCGATATTGTGGCATCCAAGATTGCTTCGTTTGTTGTGGCAATTGGATTGCTAGTGCCAGCAACTCGGGTCAACAGCTTCATGTGCGAGATGCCCTGGTGAAAGTTGGGGATGTGACTGAACACCGTGATCCATCCTGTCATCTCTCTAGAGCATTTCTCAGCATCGCAAGCGCAGAAGGTATCTTGATCGGACTGTGGTTCGGAGATCATGGAAATGTAAGTCTTGTCCTGTTATTGTTGCAGGTTCTACCTGGAATACCTCGCTGACAACTCTTCGAACCGGAAGGCATTACGTTTCTACAGTTCGTGACGCCGGAAGCACGACAATCAAACAGGATATCAGGCTGATCAGATCATCTGAATCTCTCATGATACACCCAACTGGTTGGTGTCGGAACAGTCCTGTTTGTCGGTAAGTAGAACGTTACATTTGCGTCGCATCGGCACACGCTGACGCCCCTGGAAGGCGTAATGCATCTCTTCTACGTCGTCTGGGATTACACGGACGAGCGCTTCTTCGATAAGCTAAATGCGTCGGACTGCTCGCAATTCACGAGTCTACTAGGATTCCCTCCAAGCAGTATGTCAGACAAATGTGATCTAGCGGAGAGGCTCAAGTTCTACAGTTTGGGCGTGCACATGGATCCTTTATTCTATGCTTGTATACGTCGCAGCCATCTTTGCGGGGATAATTGTCTGGAAGAAAACGACCGAAGACATGTACGAAGACGCGTGAGTGGTACCGATCTTTTCTCCTCCATCTAGATAATGCTAAGCCATGTGATCAGGAGTCACTTCTTGCCCACGCGTTAAGGAACGTAGGACTCGCGCAGTGCGGCATCAGTGAGATGATTTCGAGATTACAGACAAGGTCGCGGTGTTGCACCATCTTGCCAAGCGGTATCATCACGCTCGGGACGATCTCATTCTAGCGGAAGACAATGAAAATAGCATTGATTGATTGAAATTGTCCTTGTTTTATACTTGATGTCTAGCACGCATCATCATTGCATCATCCGGCTAAGTCGCTCTATACGCCAACTGCCTTCCTAATCCTCCCACTGACGGCTTTCATAGTCGCTTTGCTCGGGGCAAATCTGAAATGGGTGTGATTCGGCGAGGGGGAAGCATCGAAGAAAGACATTCCCTTCCCCAATGTTGGCCTCTGATCTGGTCGCTCTTCCGGATATGTCCAAATGCGAGTGAACAGCTGGGTGGCTTGCATGTTCAAGGGCGAAGGTGTTCTGGGGGCTTCTGGACTGGACTCTGCTTGGAGCGCAGCATCGTTGTTGGATTGTTGGTTGGAAACGAGTCGGCGTGCGGCTTGCGGTGCTTCAGGCGGTGCTGGTGCAGGGCGCGGCGCCGTGAACGGAGTGCGCGGCTCCAGTGCGTCGAAAGGTACCGGAGCAAGATTTCGAGAACTTATGCGCGGCGGAACTTGCAGCGAAGAAAGTCTCGCGCGGCCAGAAACGACCTGCTCAATCATGACTTGCTTCAAAGCTGAGGGCGGCCGATGAGTGAGTGTCAATGGCGGTGGTGGTTCCTTGCGCTTAAGTGTGTGGATTTCTCCGTCCGGACTCGTATGATGCCGTCGCGTCGCTGCATACGGGTCGTTTTGCAAAAACGACAAAGTTGACGGGGCCGGCTGTGAATGCTGTCGGTTGTATATGATTCGCTGTTTGGTCTTTCTCTGGGCGAGAGTGATTACATGAGCGGCCTTCGAAAGCGACGCCAGGGTACCAAAAACGTCTTCTTCTCCCTTTTGGACTTCACCAGATGATGCAGTCTCGAATATGGGACTATTGGCTTCCCTCTTGCGTCGCAATGCTTCCATCGAGCCTCTAGTGTGCAATTTGATCGGAGATAACAATGGCGCATAGTTCGACACGAGTTTGGTGGTGTCGATCGGATTAGTCTCCTGTGTGGGAGCTTTCTGATCCGAGAGTAAGCCAGAAAACTCCTCTGTTTCCGACGGGTCTGTGCATGTGGATGCCCTTGGGTGACTGGCGGTGAAGAATGTCGGTTTCATGTATTTGGCGGGAGAAGCGCCAAAGAACAGATCGATCTCTTGTAATACCGTGCTATAGGTAGAAAGGGTATTTCAGTCGACGCAGCATCACAGCTTCCAGATAATGACATACTTTGGCATTGGCCCATTCCAATCCCGCCTTGATTTGCTACGACTCTTTTTCTCGATCTTTGCAGGAGTTGTATGGGAGCCCAGCACTTGGAGCGCTTTCGCGCCAGCTCTCGAAGGCGTCATCGGTGTCGGATTGTATCGCCAAAAATTTGGAGCATGATAGTCGACGCCGAACGGGGATACTGCAGAGTCGCTATCTGAGGGGCTACTGATGGACGCAGCGCTAAACCCGAGGTGGCCAAAATCGTCGGTGAAGTGGTTGTAGAGACCGAGTGGGCTTTCGGACGGACTCTTCCCGCTCGGTGGGGGTGAGGCGGACCTGAAGGGAAGATTGGTCGTCGGTTGCAGGGGAAGAGGTACTGCATCCCGGTCGACGCCTTTTCGAACATCGCTCGAATGCTGTAGCGGGACGATGTTGTACACTGCCTTTTGAGTTGGGACGATTGACTCGTGGGGCTGGAGTTTAGAAGCGAAGAAACGAGAGCTCGATGATCTAGATAGTATCGACGGCGAGCGGGGCGTGAGAGATGCTCTAGGTGGAGGCGGAGGACCACGGCGCCGGTGGACGGAATTGTCGGAAACGGAGCGCGGAATATTGTGGCCTGAATAAAACGAGGAGTAGATGAGTGAGTGTCCTCGCCTTTCTCAAAGCGCTACTCACTGTAGACAGTCACATGACCTTCGTGTCTGCGCTTCAAGTTCAGTGGCTGGACAGGTTTGATGTCTCGCTCTAAGCCGTACCCAGTCTTAAGGGGAAGGGTGCGTGGCTTGAAGGGGGAGCTGTCGAAGAACGAAAGCTCGACCGAGGTGTCATATGAGGTTTCGTTGTCGTCGTCGTCCGGAATCAAAGGAGGGACAGCTTCGATTGACGAAGCTCGGTGGTGCTGCATGGCGGATGAGGGATAGCCCGTTGACGATGGGGATACTTGGCGGTAGCAAGAATTTGGCTGGGCTTATAGGCAAGGTATGGCGCTACTGAGAACGAAAATCGACTAGCGGCAGACCCCAGGGTTCGTCACCGCAGTCTCACGGAGTTGATATATACTATGACCTGACCTAGTACCTCTAGATTCCACTCTGTAGCTTTCGCATTCTCATGATACACAGCACATTTGCTGAGAGAGGGGATCTCGTTATTGTTCTCAGAGAGACAAGAACCGGGGCAAAAGTAGTCGTCGTGGACAATAGACCGAAGGAGAAGAGAAGACAATGTCGACAGGATCGCGCTCTATTGTCCTCGGATTCGAGCGTTATTGTTTGATCTGAAACGCCGGAGTTCTCCGATCTCATTTCCGCTTCCGCGGGTCCATTGATCTCATTCAGCTTCCGCGATTCTTCCCGACGCGTCGCGTCTCCCGTGAGATCGGCAGCCGAGACCGTCGAAATCACGTGACTCCCAGAAAATGGACCGGACAGTGGACACTATTCCCCTACTGCAAGATCTTCAGCCTCAGCTCAGAATACAATATGAGTGAATTGCTTCTTCACATAAGCCTTGCCACCCAAAACTCGAATATCAAAACCATCACACAGAATGACTGCTCTTCCCCTTTGGTATGTCACGCAAGCGAGCCCACCAATTATGATACTCACGTTCATCTCTTCAGGCATCTCGAGCTCGTTCCTGGGCAATCCTACCCCCTTATGGTCGCACGCGATTTCAAGATCACCAACGCTGCGTTGGGAGAGGAGATCGTCGACGAGAACGGCCGATCGGTTGTCAAGATCACTCATCAGCCAGTCAACCCCAGGGAGCTCGGGGATGACTCTGACTCTGACGACGAGTTCTCGGATGACGAGGATTTGGAAGATGACGAGGAGGTTGACATGGAAGCGCTCAAGGCTGCCATAAATGGAAAGAAGGGCAAGAAGGCAGATGCTGCCGAAGAGGAGGAGGATGACGAGGGAGAGGATGATGAGGAGGACGAGGACTTTGAAGCGGATGCCCAGACGACCGCAGTTCTCTGCTCTTTGATTCCGGGCAAGATCGAGCAGGCGCAATTGAACCTTGTCTTCGTCGAGGATGAAGTCATTATGTTCGAGGTCACTGGCAAGAAGTACGTTCGCTGGCGACTTCTTCCTTCCGAGCACTTCTAATCTCTCTGCTAGCACCGTGCACCTCATGGGTAACTACATCAACCAGGAGACTCACAGCCATGGTCACGACGATTACGACGACTTGAGTGAGTCAATCAATCTGACTGTCCGTCTTAAGCTCACAATCAATGCAGGCGAGGAGGAGGACTTTTCCCTCGACGAGGACAGCGAGGACGAGGATGTCAGCATGACCGAGGAGGCTAGCCACCGATTCGAGGAAGTCAAGGAGGATCCCAAGCCCAAGAAGGCGGAAGGTAAGTCACGCTGCCGACTGAATGAAGGTAGAACTAATCATGAACATTCAGCAACCGCTAAGGAGACTGCCAACAAGAAGCGAAAGGCTGAGACTCAGGAGACCGACTCGAAGCGATCGACCGCGTCTGCCTCCGAGAAGAAGGCTGCCACTCCCAACGCCGCCGAGAAGAAGCCCGAGCAGGCGGCGAAGAAACAAAAGACTGACGCCGCTAAGCCCGCTGAGAAGAAGAAGGAGGCCGACGAGAAGCCCGAGCAGAAGAGCGCCAAGAAGCAGACTTTGCCCAGCGGCTTGATCATTGAGGACTTCAAGATCGGTGATGGACCCGTTGCGAAGAAGGGCAAGCGATTGGGTATGCGGTAAGTCTTTGACCGAAATAAGGGCAGTAAGAATGGATCTGACGTCATCGTCCGTAGATACATCGGAAAGCTTATGAACGGCAAGCAGTTCGACGCCAACACCAGCGGTGCGCCCTTCAACTTCCGTCTGGGTGCCGGTGAGGTTATCAAGGGTTGGGATCAAGGTTTGGAGGGCATGAGAGTTGGCGGCGAGAGGAAGTTGACGGTGAGTGCAAAAAATCGCGTTATTCTCAGTCTGGAACTTCCCTGATCGGTTTCTGAACAGATTCCCGCCAAATTGGCATACGGCTCGCAGAAGATACCCGGAATTCCTAGCAACAGCACACTTCAATTCGAAGTGAAGCTCGTTAACGTAAAGTAAATCGAATGTCGAAATACTCGAGATATTTTGAGTACCCCGTTCTTGGCGTCTACCGCTTCACCGTCGCAGACGAGAGTTATGCCGTGTATCTTCGTTACAGCTTTGCAGGATCGTTCAAAGCAGTCGCCCCTTTCCCGTATCATGCAGAACTTGTTCAACCTTTCCGCTTCCTGCTCTTCCTGCTATTGTCACTATGAGTTCCTGTCTGTGTTTCTACTCGTTGACTAGCCAAAGGTAATTGCGGGACCATGCTGCGAGAGCCAATTCACTCTGCGTAGACAGAAATGGATATTGCAAGATGAGGCGGTACTGTCGTGACCTATACTGGGGTTCGGCAATCGGGACGACTGGTAGCATTGTTGCAGAGGAAAGGCGATGCTGTGTGCTTTTCAAAAGTCTCGTGCCCCAGTCAGAGCAGCGTGGCTTGATAGCTTCTGTCTGCCGCTGCCGCTCCACGTTCAGTTGTTCCTTGATCCCATACGGCCAGCCCTGTCTAGGTGCCTGTCTACGCGGGTTCTGTACTACATGTATATTCTCAGTGCTTTTTTTTAAAAGCACCCCCTTGGCTCTATGGTATCGTGTTAGCTTAAGTCATCATGTGGCAGATGTACAGGCATGACTCTAGTCATAGGGCAACATAGGTCACGCTATGGCGTCGCTGAGACCTTCCAATTGTTTGCCGCCATTATCCGAATACATTTGTGCCCGCTCCCGAGCGCGTAACTTCCCTGGAATCACACAGCTCGGAAAGAGCCTTGGTCAGGGCAAGTCCGGAAGGTCAATCTTCGGAATAGTCCGCGAACTCGTCGGAAGAGCCATCGATGTACTCGCTGACCGCCTGGGCAGTCATCTAGATACTAGCTATACCCACGTACATGGATACATGGTCAGTTCTATCGTGGGATTTCGGCAGCTATTTCGACGCTCTGGCAATGTCCGAGAACGTACAAGGTCCGGGTGACATGACGAGCGATCGACGCGGAAGCAAAAGCGGCATCTGGCAATGCTGGCGCGATGATGATCGCGTTTTACAGCGACGCATTTGCGTGGGCTAGCTCATGGGCTGTACATCTGCAAGGGAGTCCGAGGACAGGGCAATTGCAGCAGCCACGCTGCGTATACCGGAATATTCGACACTTGCCTCGCCACTTCCTTCACAACACGGGCTTGCTCGTTGCAGATACCCTCGATAGGAAGTTCTCGAACGACATGGATCGCCCAAGCCGTTGAAAGTAGTCACAGCCGCCGTACACCGATCGGCGACCAGCCCTAGCGTCTCACTTTACCCCATCGGCTTGGGACCAGCGAGCATGACGGCTGTGAATTTGGATCTGGCAGTGAGCCTTGTCCAACTTGCGGCAAGTCCTACGATCGCATTCGGCCTCTCGAGCTCGCATTATCCTTCTTGGTCCGAACCGCCTTTTAGCAAGATCATCGAAGGATCCGTCCCGCCTGGTTTCTATGCTGCAAACTCGCCGGCGAAAAAGCTCTTTGGAGAACAAAACGCATGGGAGCGTTGGACTGCGGAAAACAAGGCCGCAGTCGTTGCAGGCGGCATAACGTGTTGGCACAAGCTCCGAGATCGGCCGTTGCAGGAGAAAGACGCGCATTCAGAGACGCCAACGCCTCTCGCGACGATATCAGAAACCGTGGCTTTGGGATACACGAAAGTTTGGAGTTCGTCAACCGGCCCACCCTTGGACTTCGCGCAGTCTTCGACCTTGGTTGGCGCATGGCAGGTCAGCATACTCGCAACTTCGCGCGATGCGACAGCTAGACTTTGCACGGAAAGTGCCAAGCACGATGATTGGATAATGGTATTGTCCGAACTACCATCCAGCGGTTCAACGACTTCGTTTGTTCCTCGGAACGACGTCAGCAATTCCGTATCCGAGCCTGACCGCAGGCCGTCCATGGGAACCAGCAACAGTTCCTCGACGATTTCTTCGGTCATTACGGACCCAGCGTCTTCGACATCCAAATCAAGCAACAGGCGGATCGAAATAAAGAGCGGAGTGCCAAGCAGCATTCGGGCTGTATCTGAAGGCTTTCAAGTCGCGTTACCGGCCGACGGTTCGACAAAGGTCAAGACAGCCTGGACATCCACAGCAGAGGTGGGTGGTCCGGATCACCTACATGAGGCCTCTTCGATGTCATCAGGGCATAAGCCTACCAACGGCTCATACCCAGATGACGGCAAGACGAATGCGCACCTCCGGATAGCAGAAGAGACAACAGATAGCGACAAGACGAATGAGGAGCAGCCAATATCAGAAGAGACTACCGTATGGGACGACTTCTCAGTCGCACCGGTCAATCCGGCAGATCTTGTCAATCTCGCAGTACACTCACCCGTGGGCATGGTGCTCGCCACTCCCGAACTTCGATTATACTGGGTCAATGCGCGTTGGTACGAGATCACCAAAGTTCAGCGCGGACAAGACCTGAACTCGTGGATAGATGGGATCCATCCGGAATCTCTGCCTATTCTCATGGATGTCCTGCAAGGGCTAATGGCAAGCAAAGAGAAACGCGCGGGTGATATCAGGTGGAAGGACGATGCGTGGTCGACTTTTACAGCACAAGTTTTGTTGGACCCTGAAGGAAACGTGACAGGTATCGCTGCGACCATTGACGACTGCACCCAGCGGAAAAATTTAGAGCTAGCTCAATTGGAGAACCTCAAGGTCCAAGAAGCAGCAGCGCGTTACGCTGCAGACCAAGCCATTGCGAGAGCGAAAGAACTTGCGGATTGGCATTCACAGAGGCGAGTTTTGGAACGCCGAACACGACAATTTGCGCAAATGGCGGAAATCTCTCCCATCGGCCTGTCCTTTGCGACGACAGATGGTGAAATCATATGGGGTGTGTCCTTATATTCATACTAGTCGCGGAGGAGATCTGTGCTGACTGGCGTGAATCATATGCTACTTAGTCAATAAGGCATTTGTGAGTGTCCTTTATGAATACGCCAGGTCTGTGTTTCCTAATACGCAACGTCTCCCCATTCAGTGTCTTATACACGATGTACAGCCTCATGAAGTCAATGATTGGCCGTCCAGGGTTATAGAAGAGGACCTCGAGATTCTGAACAGGAAGTGGCAGCAGTCCGTATTCTTTCTTCCGACAAGTCAGCAGCTCGGCTGACATTCATGCGATATCAGCACTCTGAAAACCAACGAGCCTTTATATTCCAGACACAGGTATGTTGTCAGGGATGGTGCTGGACGCTCTTGTCACCGCTACCTGATATGCGACTTCTCTCCTAGATTGAACAACGGCAAAGTTGTCCAGGCACAATCAGTCCCCTCCCTCCGTGGAGAGAGCAGTGACGTGGATGATTGTACCTTTGTCAGTGCAATCATGGATGTCACGGCAGAAGTGCGACATCAAGAGGCTGTCGAGCGACTCAATGAGGAACGCATCAAGGAACAAACAAGACTTGCTGCGGAAGCGGAAGAAAGGAGGAAGGCAGCGGTTTTCCAGAAGGAACAGCAGGCACTGCTTATTGACGTCACTTCGTGAGTCCACGAACAGATAGAAGGGAGAAAGGGGTCCTGATATTCACCATCACCATCGTTTCAAACCGTTCTAGACATGAACTGCGAAACTCGATCAATCCTATATTGCAGTCTGCGCTTCTTATCAAAGCTTCGCTCCTAGAAGCACGTCGGGACGGGTCAGAGACGCCGGATTCCCTCAAATCTAGCGACGGGATTGACATACAAGAAGATCTCGAAGCATGTGATGCCATCATCGACTCTGCGAATCAAATGGAGCGCGTTGCCAATGACGTTCTTGGTGAGACACAGTGCTCTGAAAGGTAGAACCAGCACTCAATCTCTGCACCTTCATGCCACTAGGCCTCGCTCAGATCCAAGCGAATCAGCTTGCGGTTACCCCTGTTCCTTTCGACTTGACAGCAACAATGAGGTGAGCAGCCTGTTATCTCGCAAAAGACGAGGTAGGGTAACAATAACGATTGCAGATCGATACACAGGATGTTCCAGGCTGATTGCCGCGCCAAGGGTGTGCAAATGACTGTAGAGATGGGAAACAGTGTACAGACACTAGGCCAGCGCAGACTCCTAAAGGGTAGGGTAGCCTTTTTCATCTGCAGTCCAGACGTTGAACCTCATGCCGTTCTTCCAGCCGATCCGAGCCGTTTGGCACAGACAACAGTAAATTTGATCTCGAACGCCATGAAGTTTATCGTCAAGAGCGAAACCCGGCAGGTGCGAATCTGCATCGATATTTCGCTCGATAAACCCGGAATATCCG
Organism: Naganishia sp. PT2105A-2; assembly: GCA_023628115.1. Classification (NCBI taxonomy): domain Eukaryota; kingdom Fungi; phylum Basidiomycota; class Tremellomycetes; order Filobasidiales; family Filobasidiaceae; genus Naganishia; species Naganishia sp. PT2105A-2. The sequence goes on along the minus strand of JAMALG010000004.1, from coordinate 161,517 downwards.
AACCAATTTTGCCACCCAGTGAGCCTTTGGAAGTCCTCGAAGCAGGAACACCTGTGTATCTCTATATCGCCGTGGTAAGCCAATTCTTCTAGCCAGGCTCCTGGACCGCCTGTTGAACTTCTGGACTTTTATAGCATGATACAGGTCCCGGAATGACGGTTGAAGAGCTGGGCAAATTGTTCCGACGATTCAGTCAGGCAAACTCGGATGTTCATTGCCAGATGGGTGGCAGCGGTTTGGGCTTATACATCGCTAAGCAACTGTGCGAACTCCAGGGTGGTAGAATTGAGGCAACAAGTGTATCCGGACAAGGCTCCACGTTCCGCTTTTTCTTACAAGCCTGGTCAGTAAAGCAAGCCGATGGGACGGGTACGCTGGATCGTCCGTCGAGCGTGCCTCCAAAGCTACCATCCATGGCCATACCGCCTGTAATGCCATTACATATCCTGGTTTGTGACGACAACATCATCAACCGCAAGACCTTGGCCAGACAATTAAAGCAACATAAACACAAGGTCGTCATGGCTGAGGATGGCCAAGAGGCTCTGGTTCGTCCATGCTTACATCTTCCCTATCTCCCTACTGAACGTTGCGCATGTCACTCCTTCAGAACGTCATCTTCGCTTGCGAGAAAGCTGGCTCTCCGTTCGACTGCATTCTTCTGGATGTCAATATGCCAGTCCTAGACGGCATGAGCGCAGCACGCAGGCTTCGAGTAATCGAGAAAGACAGGGGCGACAAGAAAGGATATTGGCTAGTGGGATGTACGGGAAATGCAAGGGCAGAGGTGCGTGAACTCACCGCGGATGGGGTTCTTACGAAAGCTAACTAGAGTCCGCCTATCCACAGCAAATTGAAGCAGTTCTAGAATCAGGCATGAACGCCGTCATCACCAAGCCATATAATCTGGATGAGCTCCTCAAAGCCATACAACCACCCGAACACGTAATTATGGATCTCCATCTTCCGGGTACTCCGAAACAGATAGAGAAGCCGACAAAGACGGCGACAACGAAGTTTTAGCATTGAATACGATCTTCATAGTATATTTGCGCTGTGTGGGACAGCTACACAGGTTGATACTGCAGGTCTCGGCTCAACGGTTGTAAGAGTAGTTGCATGCATGCAAACATGGCACGTTGTATCTCCGATAATCATACTGGCTTCAGACTATATATCTTCAATTCTTCGCCATTCCCTTTTTTGCGTCCTGATCGAGGCGTGTTCAGTGGGTTTAGTTTACGATTTCTGACGCTCTGTACAACCGCATGTACTCACCCTGACCATCAAGCTCACACGATGTCCTGGCACGAGCTGTGTGTCCTTCCAGATGGATTCGTGCCCATAGCGCAAAATGGAATGAGCGTAGTCGTAGCGGATGGTGTCCCTGTCAAACTTGCATGTTCAGAGACGAGGGATTTTCCGCTATTCAACGTTTTACGTGACACCCACTTCTGTAAATACAAGGATCCGCTCTTCAGAAGAACGTCCCACCCTTTATGCACAATCTTCATTTGGCGGCCATCCTGTGTCGCTTCTTCGAGGCGTAGAATCCTATCGGCTCCGAGCGATACACCGATGATGACGGTTCCGCTCGCATCGACGTTATCAACGTGCGGCAGAATATATCCCTCCGGCGCTAGATGCAGGGCGTGCGTCGATGTTTGTAAAGGCTGCTCGAAAGGCTGATCCGGATCCGGTGAGGTCGTTGAGCTTCTTTCGGGTAATACTTTGTCGTAATACAGATCCCTGGCCAATTCGCTTCCTGTTGATTGTGGTAACAGATCGTAGATACGTTTCAGAATTGATGGGTATGACAGTGCGTTGATCGTTGAGGGATTTGGGAAAGCGGTGATGAGCGACTCTCTGTATCTGGTGATGACCGAGTCAAAATGGCCCTGACAGTCCGGTGCAAGCATATTTGTCTCAGTAAAATCCAAAACGTGAATCAGTACCAGCTTACGTCCTCAAAACCATAAGCCGAGGCAGACTGGAACATCCGTTGCAGCCTGTTACTTCCCGTCGCAGCTTCCTCCGCAGACTCGGTTGTACCCGTTCTCCGTCTCCGCCGTCTCCTGCTTGAATCCACCCGATCCAATTTCCAGAGCGCGAGCTTTAAGAGGATCTCCTGCTCTGCGTCATTGAAGAAGTTTGGGAAATAAAGAAAGTCGTCCTCCTTGCATTTCAACTTATCGACGTTCGGATTGCCGAATAATCGTACGTAGGGACCTTCCGTGGTCAAGCGGTGAGCTTGTGTCGATAAGGAGGCGGTTCTGATTGCTCGGACCGTTGGGAGCTTGGTGAGACAGCGAAACGTGCAGCAAAAAATGACCATGCTGTAGCGGCGCGACTATTAGGATTCTCGATGCTGGGACTTGACGTGAGGGCCCTGCTACAATGCTGAGCGCCTGTGAAAGATGAGAATGGTCAAAATGGGTGAGTTGATTCGCGACATGCGATCGGTCGGATGTCTCAAAGGGATGGTCGGTCTGGTCGTGTTTCATCTATCTAGCTTCCGATGCCGCCTGGACTTTGGTTTCTTTGGTCACAAGATTTCTTTCAGCGGATGGCCAATCCGCTCTTGGCTTGACGTGTCCATTTCAGTGTAGTTCAGCTCCCAGACTTCCCGAGACTCCAGAACCTTGGCCAGGGCGGAATGGCGACGAAAGACAAATAGCTGAAACCAAGGTGTCGAGGCCTTGTCAAAGACGGACCTGCCTAGCTTGATCGCCGCCGCATGGCGGTGACGATCGCGGGATCGGTCTTGCCCGTCCCGTAGTGACCCCGTTCGGCATTCGCCAATGCAAGCAATCGTCTTGCGATGGCAACGATTGCGAGGCGATGCGTATGACCATACTCGTACGTCGAGTCTAATAGACCCTGAGTGCTGATCAGATCCACAGAGTCGTTTGCGTTCCAGAGACATGCGACTCAGGTTCGCGATAATAGGCTTCATAGCCTGTTTGCTGTCCGAGGTGACCGCGCGGGATACAACTCTAGGCGAACATCATGCACGGACCCCTTCCTCGGCAGTTGCCAATCGCAGTACTATTGGTTCCGCTCGTTCGACGTTACCTTCGCCGCCATATACCCTTTTGCGACCCGGGGACGAGGACAAATGTCCGCCATGCTTCAACTGCATGCTTCCGGCATTCAACTGCGCGCAATTTGGAGAATGCAGTCCCTCTGACGGCCAATGCAAATGTCCTGATGGATGGGGTGGACAAGACTGCCTGACGCCGCTGTGTGGATCTCTTGCTGGTGGAGCGGATCGATATCCGAGAAAGGAGGGCGAACGCTGCGAATGCGAACCGGGCTGGGCCGGAATCAATTGCAACGTGTGTGAGGAAGACAAGGTGTGCAAGGCGTTCAAGCCGCGTTATCCCAGCATTCAAGAGACTACAAACGGCGACGGCACAGAGGATGATGACACGGACAACATGGTCTGCTACAAAGGAGGTTTAGCGGTTCAGCAGAACTACCAGATGTGTGACGTCACCAATCGCAAGATCATCGACACCATTCCCGACAACAAGAAGCCGCAGGTCACCTTCTCCTGCACAGCAAACGGACCTTCCTCGAACGACTCTTCTAACGCTGGTGCTTGGCAACATCCCTTGTTGTCACCGTTGACCTCGTCCGCCAACAGCGATGCATCGGCGCAAGGTCTCAAGGACGATATGGGTACATGCTCTTTCCAATTCTGGGTTGACGAGATTGAGAGCTTTTACTGCAAGCTTGAGGGATGTGGCTGGGAGGGGACCAACAGCTATGAATCAAACAGGACGCATTACGAATGCAAGACTATCGACTGTGCTTGTGTTCCAGGACGATTCCTATGTGGCGAGAACGGGAGCGTTAGTATGTATCTCTTTTTTCAGTCTCAGTGCTCTGTACGCCCTTGCTGATCGGTTGGCTTCTTTCAGATATCGACGACTTCCTGTCGGAAGAAGTCAAGGGACCGGCAACTTTCCAGTGCAACAGTGGCAAAGGCTGTTCTTTCGAAGAACCGGCGATGAACGGTCTCATCAATGATATCTTTGGTGACAAGAGTATCACCTTGGACTGTGATGCTGGCGAGTGCTTACACTACACGCAAGTACCTGGATATGAGGTACGTTGGCTTTCGCCTCCCTTCCAGAGACATCGCTCAAGTTGCCTTCGCAGAGACCGCAGCCGCCAAACAACAGTCTTTGGGTCGGCCTCAGTGCCGGCTTGGCTGCCGTTGTCTTCCTTCTGGCTTCTTTGCGTACGTACGGGCGTCATCCGCTTCTCCATCAGGGCTAAGTAACGTTTCAACAGTCCTGTGGTATCTCGGAAGAACGAAACGACACCCGGAAGGCTTTGGCGGTGTCCGCCTGCCGTCGGACGAAGCGGCCAAGCTGATGACCGATCACGTCCCAGCTACTCTGCACTTTGAAAATCTCTCGTATTCCATCAACGACAAGGCCATCCTCACCGACATCACTGGATCCGTCTCGCCAGGGCAGGTAATGGCTATTCTCGGCTCCTCGGGAGCTGGTAAATCTACATTCCTAGACATCTTGGCTCGAAAGGACAAGCGAGGAAGAGTCACAGGTCGCCTGCATATCAACGGAAGCGAAATAGATGACGACGCCCTCTACCGGAGAGTCATCGGTTTCGTGGACCAGGAGGATACTCTCATGCCTACATTGACAGTCTACGAGACGGTACTATATTCAGCTGTCCTACGACTTCCTCGCGAAATGAGTCTGGAAGCGAAAAAGTTTAGAACCCTGGAAACGATGAACGAGTTGGGTATCCTCGGGATCAAGGATTCGCGGATAGGAGAGTCCGGCAAGCGATCGATATCAGGCGGAGAGAAGCGCAGAGTTTCTATCGCTTGCGAATTGGTCACCAGCCCTTCCATCCTGTTCTTGGACGAACCCACTTCAGGTAAGCATATTTCTTCAGTGGAAGAAATACGTCAATTGACAGCCTCTTTTCAGGCCTGGACTCTTACAACGCTTTTAACGTCGTCGAATCGTTGGTCACCCTTGCGCGCGAATTCAATCGGACTGTCGTCTTCACCATTCATCAGCCACAAAGCAACATTGTCTCAATGTTTGACCGTTTGCTTCTACTCGCAAAGGGGAGAATGGTGTATTCGGGAGACTTCAAGCAATGTTCGAACCATTTCAGCTCCTTGGGATATGCTTGCCCTCCTGGGTACAACATTGCAGACTACCTCATCGACATGACCACGAAGGCTTCTGGGGATCATCGGGCCCACAAGATAAATCGAGTCAACGGTCAAAACGGAGAGTCTCCCGCAACTGCTGAAGTCGATTCGGAGGAAGCAGAAATCGAAGCAGCCGCAGACTTCGAGCAGCAAGAAAGCATTTGGCGGCGTATGCAATCAAAGCTGCAGGCTTCCTTTAAGCCCCGCAACCACACCTCCATCGTCATTGTCCCTCCTGTGTCGGAACAGTTGGAGGCCCTTGTCAGCGGTTTTAGAGACAGTGACCAGGCAAAGATAACGGAAGCTGAGATTCACCGGATACACAACGGCGAAGGCATACATGGCAGTCGTGAAATCGCTACAAACGCGACTCGCTTGCGAGGCTACAGGAAAGCAAGCTGGTGGACGCAGTTCCAGTTGTTGTCGGGTCGAGCTTTCAAGAATCTGTACAGGCATGTCTCGATAGTGTTCGTTAACAGGGTTCCACGCTGACCCGTATGTTATCGCAGGAATCCACTCCTCATGGCGTCGCACTATGTCATGGCTATCGCCGTAGCTTGTGAGGCATCATTCCTCTTAATACATTGGGAGACAGCTGACGAGGATCAACGTAGTCTTGTGTGGTTTCTTCTTTTACAAGGTGACAAACGATATTCCGGGTTTCCAGAACAGACTTGGACTATTCCTCTTCATCCTGTCGTTGTTTGGTTTTTCTACTCTCACGTCTCTTGGTGTATTCGCAAACGAGCGAATGTTGTTTATGCGCGAAAGGTATTTGCATCAAGCATTCATTTCCTCTCCGCTGACTGACCATTTATATCACCTACAGAGCAAATGGCTATTATTCGCCAATAACCTACTTCGCCGCCAAAGTTCTTTTCGATATCCTGCCCCTGAGAGTCATCCCGCCTTTCATCTTGGGGTCGATCGTCTACGGTCTAGCGGGCTTGAATCCCAATGTGGCGTCATTCTGGAAGTTCATCCTCACTTTGGTGCTGTTCAATCTCGCCGCATCCAGTATCGTCCTGTTCCTCAGCGTTGCAGTCGCTGACACTGGAGTAGCGAACTTGTTGGGTAGCATGGTCATGCTATACAAGTCAGTCCTATTCCGCGCCTGAGCTCCTTCTTGGAAAGCTAACGATATTTGTCCTCTAAGTCTACTGTTCGCTGGTCTTTTCATGAACTATGACCGAGTCCCCCGGGGCCTGAAATGGATGCAAACAACATCATTCTTCCATGCTGGTTACGAAGCGCTTTTGGTCAACGAGCTAAGATATCTTCAGCTCATAGAACACAAGGTAGGTCGAAACCAGCACGGCAAGACGCAATCACCCGCTAATCTTGACACCGCACAGTTTGGTCTTGATATTCAGGTGCCCTCGGCGACTATCCTGTCGTCTTTCGGCTTCCATGCTCAGGTATGTTGTGCACCTGTCGACTAATTGTTTTCGTGCTGAAGTTTGGCTACTTAATTCAGGCATTCTGGTGGCCGGATATCTCCCTTCTAGGCATCGTATTCGGTGTGTCCATCATCGCTTCCTTCCTGACTCTGCAATTCTTCGTCAAAGAACGAAGATAAGGTGTCTTGACGAAACGACTGGTTGTAATAAGGTATACCGCATATCATCACGTACTATATAACTATCAAGTTATGAATCCCACTATATGGCATGGCTTGATACAACAAATGCCATGTGGCAACGTAGACAAAATCGAAAGAGGGGCTGCACATACGCGGTTCAGTTAATTTGCAACGGCATTCCTCTGACTACTCGTCCGCCTCTTCTTCAGACGTCATCTTCTCCTGAAGATTCGCCATAAAGGCATAAGCCTGGTCGCGCGTAAAGGTGAAAGGGTCTTTGAGCATATCCAAGCGAGACAGGAAAGCCGCGTCTTTTTCGGCTTCGAGTCCTATTGGCGTGTAGTCGACTTGTTTCGTGTAGAGCCATGCACCGGGCTTGGTGGGGTCTTCCTTTGCTGTCGTATAACATCGCGCTCGGAAACTCAAACCTGATTAGGAGGTGTCAGTGTCATTTGACCCATTCTCTGAATAGCGACAGCGTGACTTACTATGCTCTGCTAATGTCTCCACGCAAACAAAGGTGACCTCTCTTCCACAGTCACCGTTATGCACCTTTACGCTCAATACCACGAGATTCGTCAAATCTTCGTACCACTTGATGATGTCGGAATCTTTTGCAGTCTCCTCTGCATCGCGCGTCGTCGAAGATGCTGATTGTGCAGTTACAAGCTTCTTGTTAGTAGACGCCAATGCGTCCTTTGCAAGCTTGACCTCCGTCTCGTATTCCTTGACTAAGTAGTGATCTTGTCAATGACGAGAGATTGTACACGGATAGAAAAGGGGCTCACGCTGGACGTCCTTCTGCTTTGACTCCTCTTCGACCGCGTGCAGTTTTGCTTTCAATCTTTTGAGAGCACTTGCATCCGGATCAGGCGGTGGTTTTGCCTCCTTCTCGATAACTTTGACTGATTTCGCCGCGACAAGCTCCTTCTCCAGGCTGCCTACTTGAGATGACAGCTTGTCATTGATCTTCTGCATTGTCTGGATGACTTCATCCTGGGCTGCAACCGATGCATCATACTCAGGCAAGCCTTCGACGAAAAAAATAGGCCGACATACCTGCTGCTCGACTATCTGCTGTCGCCTTGTACTTGTCATACAGCTCATCTGTTACCTCCATCCTCTTGTCTTTGAGTTCCTTGACCTGTTTTGCGTAGCCGTCGCGCTCCTCTGTACGCCTGTCAAGTTGAGATCTCATCTGGCGCATCCCGTTAAGCGGCATTTCAGACGGAATTGGCACCTTATCCTGAACTAACCTTCGCCATCTCGTTCGTTATTTCCTTCAGCCGCGACCGCAGCTCCGAATCCTCCATCTCATCCTCGGTATCCGCCTTTCCTGTAGCTTCCGACGCTTTGGGATGCGCTGACTTGCTGGTTGACTTGCTAGTCGGGGCAGTTGCGGAAGACTGTTTGACCTCGTTGCCCTTTCCTTTACCCTGCAAACGACTCGAAGTCCGCTTTCTGGGCTGTTCTTCGTCTTCTTCTATAGCCTCTGCTGAAGTCGGCACCTTCTCTTCTCGTGCGCCCGCAGTTTTCTTAGCCCGATCCTGTATCGTCGAACCGCTGGCAGCCTTTGACGTAGCCGTCTTTGGTTTCTTTGCGGTCGCTGAAGGAGCGTGATCTGATTCGTAACCTGAAGCGTCGTTCAGATTGAGGATGAGCCTACTACGGTCGGATTCACTCACCTCCAAAGTCATCATCGTCCATTTCCATCTCTTTGGCCGCTTTTGATAAGAAGCTTGCTTTTGTGGATCCCGTTCCAGCCTGATCGGTGAATGGTTATCAGTCAACATTTACACCCTCCGGATAACGTTTCTCAGCTGACCTTCCGTTGTTGCGACGCTTTAGAGCTCATTATCGATACCTCCCTAGAGCTTGAGGTCGATCCGGGGTTCGTCGATGTGCAAATCTGTCCAGGTCGTCTGGCGAAGTTAGGGTTGAACGATAATCCACGAGGACGCCGTTTTGACGAAGGTATCGACGCGTTTGTTTACGATTTCAGAGAGACTTGAATGAGCGTGCGAGCGATCGAGCAGCAAGTGAATGAATACTCGAGCGAGTAGAATTAAGAGTCGCCAACCAGCTCGCCAACCGCATGTACTTTCTCCTTAAACACAGCAGCGGGCTGGACGGCTTGTGAAATCTCTGGATTGATATCTTCTTAGCAGGAACGTATGAACGGATTTCTACCATGGCCGGCCTTGCATCTTCTCGGACTCATTAGAGGCCGCTCCCATTCGATTCAATCATGGAGGATTCTTCGCAGGTCTTTGGCCGCACTTCCGCCTAAGCCGTCGCATCTCAAGGAGGAAAGGGATCACATACAAGCCGCTGATTGGATCAAGGCATTCCAAGCTGCAGGACCAGATGCCATCCCCGTGGATGCGTATTCAATCACGATGAGCCGTTCATCCGGACCTGGAGGACAGGTAGGTTCATCCTCTGTCAAGCGATATGACCACGAGCCGAGAAATTCCATGCGCCTCCGTCTGGCAGAATGTCAATAAATTGAACACCAAGGCTTCGCTCCGTTTGCCGATAGACAAGGCGAAATCGGAAGGATGGTTACCTGGCTTCGTCATACCGGAATTGATCAAGACAGTAAGAAAGTTTCATGCTTGAACCCATGCATATTCGAGGTTGACCAATTGGCGTTCCGTTAGCCGTACTTTAGTGCCACACCTCCTTCTCTGCTGATATCCAGCTCTGCAACCAGACTTGCTGCCTCAAATCGCGCAGATTCCGTCGCCAAATTGCACGACGTCATCTGCTCCACAGCTCAGAGCATGATCGTCAAGCCCACAAGCGAAGAGCAAAAGTCAAAGGTCAGAGACCTAATGGGACGAGATGCAGCGAGACGCAAGGCAGAAAAGGTCAAGAAGATTATGAAGAAGGAAAATCGCCGGAAGGGTGGTTGGGATTAGAGGATTCCAACTTCGGCGATGCTGTTGTACAGGACAGTATGAGCGCAGAAGATACGGACAATTCCTCCAGCGAGATTTGTCCCAGGCCATGATACGGCTGACAACCCTCAACACGACCAGAATGGGATCTGCGTTTCGCACCTCCTTGTACAACCGCCATCAACACACTAGATCCGTGTAGGTGCTGACGAGCTCGCCCTCGACGATTGATGGTTGCTAAGCGAACAACCGGTAATGCCACTGACCCTCACATGGTGCGAGATGGAAGAGGGTCGACACAGGAATCTGGTACGGCTGGAATTATTCAACGACTGTAATCTTTGAGTGTAAGGAGTCACGATGACGCGCCTAGAGCTCGCAAAGGTCCTGCAAAGCTGCTGCGACGTAGGTGCAGTGCTCTGAACCAAGGGATTCCCCATCTCTGACGTAGTTAGTTGATACTACCAACGCAGCGGAAGCCATCGAACATCCATCTCATCCAGCATCTTAGCACGTCTGTGTCTTCTAATCATACATCGGGAAATATATAGTTTTTTCCACAGATCACCGCTCCAAGCGCCGCACGAAACAAACATCCCTACTCAGCGCGCAGGCTGAGCACTCTACCAGGTGGAAGGAGCCTGCTGAGGAGCGTCAGCGGACCAGTCACCAGCAGCAGCGTCAGCGGACCAGTCGAGGGCTGCAAACGATATCGCATCAGTTCCCGCTATCATCATGCAAATAACGCTCAAATCAACTCACTCTGCGCGGTGGGCTCAGCGGCGAAACCGGCGGGGGCGTCAGTGTTGGTGGCATCCCATTCCGGCTGGGCCTGGGCGGCCTCGGCGGGGACCTCGTTGGCGGCAGCGGCAGCGGCGGCCTTGTCGGCAGCCTCTCGCTCAATCTCCTCCGGGTCTCGGTAGAAGAACAAGTCAGGGAGGACTTCCCAGGCGTCGGAACCTCGGCCGATGGATCCTCGCAATCGGAGGACTTCTCGGCAGAGCAAGTACCAAACAAGACCGATGGCGTGTCGAGACTTGTTGTTGGTGGGGATGGCAACGTCAACAAACTTCAACGAAGCGTCGGTGTCGCACAAGGCGATAACGCTAGAATTTGGTTGTCAGACTCAGGCCTGCGGCATAATCCGTTCGTCCTACTCACGGGATGTTGACGTAGGCAGCCTCTCGGATGGCCTGGTGGTCGACTCGGGGGTCGGTGACGATAATGATTCGGGGCTCCTTGAACGATCGGGTGATGTAGTTGGTGAAGTTACCGGGGGTGCTGTGAAAGAAAGCAACTGCCTTAGCGCTCTTGATCCATGTGCCTCTCCAACCGCTTCAACGTACAATCGGCCAGCAATGGCGTTGGCACCGGTGAAACCAGCGTACTTCAAGACCGCTCGGTGACCGTAAGGTCGAGCAGAGATGACACAGACGTCCGCCGGGTTCTCGATGGCAGCGAGGATTCGTGCGGCCAAGACAATCTTCTCGTAGGTCTTGCCGACGTTGATAACATTGACACCTGGAGGATTGCAAGGATGAGTTCGAGTTCGAAAAGGGCGGTCCGGGACGACGAGGATGCGGACAGGGCAATGCGGTGCGTTCGTCGATCACTGGTGAAAACGCCCTTGTCCCGCGTCTTCTGCTTTCCGCCCAAAGTCCGTCCTCGTTCCTGCCCCTGCTAGTCTTTCCCCCTTTCCCTTGCCTTCCATCATTCCCACTCATCCGTCCCCTCGCGTCCGATAGACCCAGTCCTGAATCCTCGATCGACCCGTTTCCTGCCTTCAAGGAGACTCACCGTCTGCCCGTCGCTTCCAAACGTAGTTTTCCATGGACTTGTCGCAGTTCTTGGTACCGATGTGGCATTGCGCGGCCAACAAGAGCTGGATGTCTTCGGGCTGAGCAGCCAAAACGGAGGGGAGCTTGACGTCCGACATGATGATGGAAAAGTTACGTGAGAAAGTTGCTTCCTAGGTGGGGAGAATCCCTTTTTTGATGATTGGCCTGGGTAGAAAGGTTGAAGGTTCCTGTCTCGACCGGGGGCGACGCGCGGGGGCTGACAGACGTCGGCATCGTGACTGCGACTTGACGACGGCATCGTTCCGGACGAACGGATACGCTCTGGCTGAGCTGTCACGCGGAATTCGCAGCGCTGTCCGCCGCAACTCGGCCTGACAGCGAGCACCGAAGCCTGGCCGTGACTTGCGCCTGATCGGGGAGCGCGTGAGCGCCACAGCAAGGGAGATCGAATCTTGGTAGATCAATATTTTTGTTGAAATGACTTTTGTCAGTGTATCCCAAATCTGAAGCAATTATCGCGCTGAGACATGAGCTTTCAGCTTTCAGCGACCTTAGCAAGACGGGCAGGCAGCAACAGGCGAAGAGGTCGCCGGCGGTCAAGCATGATCACAGCTTTCGTGGGTGCTCAGGTCACGGCACAACGACTCAATAGCTTCTGCTTCAGTATCTTCAGAAGCGCCTCATATCAGCCCGCTGCAAATTGTTCTCCCCCCTTTAGAACATCGACTCATCGCGCGATTATGCCGTATTCACAGCTCAAGGTGCCTGTGATAGGGCCAGCATATCTCGCCGCGTGGCTACAACATTGTGTATGCTTCGCTTTTGGAGACCTCAGACAATGAATGTATGTATGAGCTATGTTCCAAGGTCACACATATCGTGGGCGCCCGATCAATGCTAGTACGAGACAGAATCCTCGGTGGTCCGCAGCACGCTGCATGATCAGCAAACGAATAGGACAGACTGTCAGGCGCTAGGAATCTCCGTAAGGATGATGCTCTCCACTCTAGGCTTCCTGTGGGGGGCTCGAATGTCTTGTTGCCTGAATGTTTTTTCACCTTGTCAATCCTTGAATGGTGTAATCTAATTCGAGTCGCCCCGCATACTGATATCCTGGCCGGAAAGGCCGAGAGCGTCTTCACGACTACGTACTCCGTCCAATCCCTCATGAGGTGCAGCGATGAGATGCTCAGCTAGATGCTCGGAGTGGCAATGCGAGAGATGGCGTCGAGCTTGGGGGCGCTCTAGGAAGCTGTTCAATTCAATTCACAATTTCGCGGAACTGCATCCGCGTCGATCACCGAGCTCGCAGATCGCTTGTGTCTCAGACGCCCAGACGTCTCGGACCACGATATCACGGTCGTGCACAATTACCATAGAATCCCTGAGCTGTCCGTTTCCCGCATTGCCACGGTACAGACTGCATGCGCTGCATACCCATCTTTCCGAACACGCAACACCATCGCAGCTTCGCAATCCAAAGCTTCATTTCGCAACGACATCGACTCGACGTACACCATGCCGTCCATCACCACCCCAAGGTCACAGAAACGATTTCTCAGGCAAGTCAGATCATTTCGCTTTCGTTTCATGCCTCTCTGATTCTTCTACACTTCAGAGTATGCTCTCTTGACCATCTGTCCACACACACACGTTTCCAGTTATCACTGCGGACAACATCCTCACCGAAAAGGTATCATAAACTCTTGCTGTTCCGCTTGTCGCCGATAACCACGCCAGGACTGGATTGCGACGGGGACGCCACACAGGATGCATCAACACAGCGAATGGACAACGGTGATGTGCTGCTCAAGGGCGTCGAGATGTACTGTATGGAAGCAACATGTCCACATCTTTCGGCGCCCCTTTCGCATGCCGAATTCGCAGAGCCCGAAGATCAGGAAGATGCTGAACATGCAGGAACATCATGTCCGGAAGAAGCAACATCAGGGCAACATCAGTGGGATCTCGAGCCTGAGATGCGAGATATGGAAGATGTTGTCGGACAACCCGGTCGAACCATCGTTTGCCCATGGCATCTGTACGACTTTGACCTTCGGGATGGATCGAGCTCGACGGGAATGTCGGTATGTGTGTATACGGTCGAGATCAGAGCGACGAAAGGATCGTGGGATGTCTATGTCGAGGAGCCGGAAGTCGATGGTAGGCGTCCCGATGAGGAAATTCCAGCAGGAAACCAATGGGAGGTCGTCGAAGTGCGAGGCGTCAGCGAGGATTTCGCGGATCCACCTCCGGCCCCTGTTCCACCGAAACAGGAGCAAACAATCGACGGAGAGTCGAAAGCAGCGTCCGGGATGCTTTCGTCTATCACTTCGGCGCTTGGTCGCACGCTGACTCTCGGCAGCGAGTCAACGACACAAGCAACGGAAACCGATGACGAGCTTCCGACAAAGACACTACTCTCTTCCGCCCTTCTTATACTCCAAACTTCTTCGGCACCAGACAAGATCCGTCGCACCAGGCAGACTTTGCACGCGCTACGCACAGGTAAATTCAAAAATGTGAAACCCAGTCAAAAGGACGTCAGCGCAGCCAAAACGCTTTTCGAGCCGTTATCACAGGCGGAGGAGACGGAACGGACTTCTCGGGGTGAAGACGTCAAGCAAGGGCGGACCGTGGAAGGTTTCGTCCCACCGCGCGGCGATACAATCAAAACGGTGGACGTGTGGAATGTGAAGAGTCGCGGAAAGGGTGGGAATGAAAAAAGCAGGATTCTCATGCTTCGTAAGCAATGTGTTCTCGTTGGTGCCACTGCCGGGTGATTTCCTCAATTTTTCGTTCATAGATGCTCTGGCCAACATCGAACAATGGGCTATCGATTTGGCGTATGTCAAGGCCTCTCGCTCTTTGTACATCACTGATGTCCCTTGCCTCTGTAATACAGGTGGGATATTATGGCGCGATTTGCCGACTTTGAAGTCAACGGCGAACGGCTGCCTGCCGAGTTTTTCCTCGATTGGGCAAAGGTAAGCATCAACAGTCAGTCTGATGGTTCTGCAGCGTTTTGTTCACGTGTGTATGGCTGTCCCTAGGTCGCAGAAGACGAAGCGAAACACTTCAGCCTATTGAGCAGACGGCTGGAGGTAAGTGTGATGGCTGTTTACTGCTGACGGTCTCTGACCTGCATTCCGAACAGGAATTGGGATCATACTTTGGAGCACATTCAGGTAGGCACACTACCTATCGCTCGAGAATTCGATCTCATCTCTATCTGTCACGCAGTCCATGCTGGACTCTGGGACTCAGCGTTGGAGACTTCCCATTCACTGCTGTCCCGACTGGCTATCATCCACCTTGTCGCTGAAGCAAGAGGTCTGGATGTCAACCCCATGACAATTGAGAAATTCAGAAAGAACAAGGATGTCGAAAGTGTGAAGGTCTTGGAGGTTATCCATAACGACGAAATCACGCGTAAGTAGTCACATCCTCACGTTGCCACCAAGTTGACTGACGTACGTCTTGTAGATGTTACAACCGGACATCGTTGGTTTACCTGGATGTATGTTTGCGAACCTGCTGTTCCGGTCTGTTGTTGAGCTAATTCTCGGGGCATACTAGCTGCGAAAGAATGAAATTGGACCCAGTCGAGCAATTCCGCAAAGAAGTTCGCGAGAACTTCAGAGGGGTGAGTTGTCCACGTCGAGACGAGTTACTCCAAGCTGATCTTTTCCATCCGAATGTCGATAGAAAATCAAGGGTCCATTCAACTCTGCGGATCGTTTGACAGCAGGAATGGGTGCCGAATACTATACCGATCTAGAGGGGTTCGCGCTCTCCCGCTGGCAAGCTTCGACCGGCAAGCAGCAAGACAAGTCGGAAACACCGAAAGCCGAGAACCTTGCTAATTCTGAAATGAGCGTGGATCAGCGGAAAGCTTTGCAGCAGTTGGAGCAGGAGGGGGATTTGCGGATCCACCCCAGACTGACATAATGCGGGAAATCTTGACCTGTCTTTCGCGCTTCATTATCGGATCATGACCCCAGTGTGATTCGTTCAGCTGATGTTCATCGAGCTCGTTGTATGCAGTTGGGGTCAGTCATCCATAAGGCATGCTGTTCTCATCACGTCGAGTCGGCCAGATAACCGCGCAGCCTCCTCGCTGTCATTGCATTTATGTACCTCATCATGATGGAGTTCCTTCGCGGCGTCATTCACTTCGCCGGTACTCCGAGGGCGTCCACCGCTGTCGTTGATGAAACGCCGTTGCCGCCGAGAGAGTGGTTCTATGAAGCTATCATGAGGCGGCAGAAAGCCATTGAATCATACGCCGAAGGCCCCCGGAAGGGAGCTGTTCGACGGTTCGTCACGATTCTTCACACAGCTCAGCTCGTAGCTCTTCACACTGCCTTCGTCGCCTTTCGTTCAGGCGCGTAAGCCCAAAATAACCCCGCGTTTTGACTTCCAGCTTCCGTGAGTGAATAATTGAGCGAAACGTAAACAGCGCGACTGTTTCTGCGTCAGGCTATGCTACGAGAATCCAAGATCACAGTCGACTTGGAATAGTGTCGACCCGAGGCACCCCTTCACAAAGCTGGTCAAGGAATCCATTGGCAGTTCCCAGAACCATTGGCTACGACGGTAACATCTTGCAGCGTATCAGCGGACGCGTTGCGGTGGCTGGTGACTAGTGAAGGTTTGTCACCAAGTCGCTGGGCCCCGATCATCCGACCTAATTCTGATATTTGTTTTCCTGCAAAGAACGATCTTCATACTCAAATCAAGGCTGATATCGGTCTGAGACTGCGCTGGCTTTTGACATCACGTCGACCGGCGTCGGCAGGGCTACCAGACCCGCAAAGATCGACAACAATAGGCCTCAAACATGCTGTAAGCCGGAAAACTACTACATACCGATCCATCTGACACAATTTCTGCTGCACAGGTACCTGACAGCAGACAAGTTTCCGGTCTGTGAGTGCCTTGATCCCTGAATTGGCCGTCGTGTTATGCTGATACCATCCCTGCTTCCCAGTCGTGCCCTTTGGAGTTATCGGATTCTACGTATGTTGCCATTCTAGGTGATGTTCTGCTAAAAATGCAAGAGATCTTACAAGCTATTTTTCTTCGTCACAGCGATACTTCTGGTATCTCATCAGGTTGGCAGCAAGAGCAGCCTACAGACCGATTCCTCTGCCGGAATATCCGACTTACTTCGCGCATGAGGATGTGACTATTATCGTCCCAACGATTGACGCCGGAGAGGAGTTCAAGGGTGAGTCCTCAGCGCTAGATTCTATGAGCTCATTGACGAATCGGCTTGTCCTGGTTCACAGAGGCTGCCCACTCGTGGCTAGAAGGAAATCCAAAAGAAATCATCATTGTCACCGAAGAACGGATGAAAGGTCCGCTGGAAGAACTAGCTAGATCCGTGGACGCCTCCAAGATCCGCGTCCTGACCGTACCATTTGCCAACAAGCGATTACAAATGGCACATGGCATCCGGAACACTACCACCGACATCATCGTTTTCGCCGATGACGATGCTATCTGGCCGCCAACCCTTTTGCCATATGTTCTCGCGTGTTTCGAGGACCAGAAGATCGGCGGAGTAGGCACATCACAGCGCGTACAGCCTGTCGGCCACAAGATGACCATGTGGGAAGTGCTTGCCGCCATGCGACTCACCATTAGAAATATCGAGATCGCCTCGTCAACTCATATCGACGGCGGCATTCCCTGTCTGTCAGGGCGAACAGCGGCATACCGCACAATAATTCTCAAGGATCCTGAATTCCTGCATGGGTTCACAAACGATCTGTGGCTCGGCAACCCAAAATACCACCTCAATAGTGGGGACGACAAATTCCTGACGCGGTGGATGGTTTCGCACGGCTGGAACACATATGTCCAGGTCTGTAAAGAGGCGGAATTGCTTTCGACAATGAAGCCAAACTGGAGATTCCTGAAACAAGTCTTGCGATGGACGCGAAATACCTGGAGATCAGACTTCAGGAGTATCTTTATGGAGAGGCATATTTGGCATCGGCATCCATACGTAGCGTACACCATGATCGACAAATTCATCAATCCGTTAACGCTGCTGGTTGGACCGTGCTTGGTCATCTACCTTCTGGTAAAAAGCACGAGGAACAAAGACGACGGAGGCTATCACTTGCCATCATGGTAAGTTTGAAACAATTCAATATACGTCGGAAGACTCACGCTGGTCCATTTGTCATCCGAAGGAACATTATCGTATCTGTGAGCCAATTAGAAATTCAAGTCTTTGCGACACCAATCCTGACCACGTCTGTCTTTTCAGTATGCTGTCTGGTTGACGGCAACACGTACCGCTAAACTCCTACCCCATCTATGGTATAACCCGAGTCACATAATATACGTGCCATGTTGGATCCTTTTTGGGTATTATTTGTGAGTCTTCCAAATCATGTTGGGCTGGACAGCTGTTCTGACTCATGATGTATCGTTGCCTTCGGTTAGCGCCATCATGAAAATCTACGCTCTTTTCACATTACACGAGACTGGATGGGGAACCCGAGCAGGTATCGGAGATCGTAGGTCGTTATTCCAGAGTACCCGCCTTTGAGCAGAATGCTGAACCTCTGCATCGTCGTGCTTTCTTGCAGCCGCGACCGCTCTGGCTGCCGTCGAACACGAGAAGATGAACGGGCCTGTGTCTCCTTACATAGATCAGCCCGACTCGTCTGCGCTTCGAGCACGGCGTCAATACTCAACATTCTCGGATTCACCAGTCGATGCGAACACCTCGCCAGAATATGAGTTGGAGATGAGCGATCACGCTCGGCGAATGGCATAAGTTCGCGCTTCCCTGTCGGGGAGCTAAGAAGCATTCTGTCAATGCGCATCAGAGAATGATCACGCCCAACGTCTACGCCCTCCCAGCGGATCCGACCTCCACTGAGCTAGTCGCAAATTATACTATCATTGTAATTTCCTATAGATGCCATGAAGCGGTACAACAGACCACGTCTTCCAGAGGGCGTTCTTACCTTTCCACTCTCGTTCTTCGCTGGCTATCGAACGTTATAGGACCCAGAAAGTAACGCTGTAGCACCGCGACACGTCGTATCACACGACACAAGCAACAGGCACGAAGTGGCACGACTAAGTTCAACCGGCGGCGGATGCTAAGTTGCAGGCGGAGATGAGCGCCGTCGACCTGGTGAGCACAAGCAGGCATTCTTGGTATGATTATACGCAGCAGGCTGTATACTTTGCGTTGCCTGTATCGTCGTCTCCAAGGACTCCGCTAGATCGAATAATCAGAAAGAATCACCGAACGTTTCGAACCGATCCGGTGATATGGCGGCAGAACGACTCGATTCATCCCAGAGGGAGGCATTCCTCAAGGATGGGTCAGTTTCGGCTTGAACCCTTTGGATCCTGCTCACAGTCTAATGTCCCGATCCTCTACCAGGTACCTCGTCATCCCGGGCTTCTTCGGAAAAGACGCTGTTGATGCTATGCTTACTAGAGCTAAACAGCTCATTGACGAAGTGGACCTGGAGAGCCATCCCATGGTACGCAATCCGCCTGTGCTCTTGTGCTGGCTCTGATTTTGCTTCGTCCCGAAGACCGCATTCACTACTGCTGAGCAAGGCCGTCACGTCGGTGTGTAACCTTAAGACAAACGGTGCTGCTCCGACTGTCTAGCTAATCGGCGTATAGGCGACCAATACTTCCTCGACTCGTCGTCGCGCATAAGTGTCTTCTTCGAGCCTTCAGCGCTGGACCCTGAAGACCCGAAGAGACTCGTTGTTCCCAAGCAGCAGAGTATCAACAAGATCGGACATGCGCTTTGCCAGTTGGACCCTGTTTTTCGGAAACACACCCTCGCCAATGAGAGGCTACAGCATCTGGCTCGGGATTTGGCCGTACACCAGGACCCTCTGGGTGGGTGATACTCCTGGAAGCTCTGACCGTGCTTAAGAACGCTTTATCAGTGCTTCAGTCCATGATAATTTGCAAGCAGCCTCGGATTGGTGGCAAAGGTAAGACTGGCCCAGCAAACTGGTAACTCAGACTGATCCGCGTTCAAGTGCCCATTCACAATGATTCCACGTTTCTGTACACCGATCCTCCATCTGCGGTGGGGTTCTGGATTGCCCTTGAGCCATGTACGGCTGAGAATGGTGCTCTGGTAAGAAGGATACGATGATGGATGTGGAAACTTTTAAAGCTGCACTGATCGGACGATTCCTCAGTCCTTTCTGCCGGGCTCGCATAAACGAAAGACGATAACGAAGCGCTTCGTTCGCATGCCTCAAGGAGGTACAGGCTTCGTTGACATACCAGCGGACCAGGATGAGGCGAATACCGACTGGGAGGCAGAGCCCGGTTGGAAGCAGGAATGTTGTGGGGCGGGAGACCTCGTCATTATACATGGTGAGCAGTGATCGGGATCCACATGAGTTCAGGTGCAAATCGCTCTTACTCGCAATCAGGAGGAGTTCAGCATCAATCACCTCACAACCTGTCCGAGAAGACACGATTCATCTACACTTTCCATATGATTGAAGGCGCTGAAGGCTTCGAATACGATAAGCACAATTGGTACGTATCGCGCCTCATCAGTGCGTACTTCTGCTATTCGAGTCTAACGTTTCTCACTGGGGAATCCGGTAGGCTGCAGCCGAGTGCCGATTTGCCAT
Source organism: Naganishia sp. PT2105A-2 (assembly GCA_023628115.1). Classification (NCBI taxonomy): domain Eukaryota; kingdom Fungi; phylum Basidiomycota; class Tremellomycetes; order Filobasidiales; family Filobasidiaceae; genus Naganishia; species Naganishia sp. PT2105A-2. Next base: position 141,376 of record JAMALG010000004.1, on the reverse strand, counting down.
TGCCTCATCTGCTGGACCGTGATAATATGCCATAAATCAGCCGCCTATCATCTATACCAAAGCATCGAAATCCTTCTCGTCGATTGGCGGCTCCACAACGTGGCGGCCGAGCCTAATTTCACGAGTGAAGTCATGTAGGATGCTTGCGCCTGTCTCCGCAATCATTATGACGTAGTCCCTTCCTTGACCTGCACCATCTTCACGTTTTCCAGTTTTATGTCCGAACATACTATACAGTTCTGGTTTTTCTGCCCGAATCTCTTGAGAGCCATTTGCAACACCCACCGGTGGTGGCCCAACAAAGCACGGAGCTTCAAGCCATTACGCATGTCCTCCCGTTTTCCCCGTTGCCCAAGATTCTTGCAGTGTCCTTATGCACATGAGCCGACGCGATGCTGAATTCTAGCGTTACCGCCTCAAGGCGTAAGCATCGAAGTACTTTCTGTCGCTGGGAGCATGCAGAATGCCTTGAGGGGCGATTGTTTGTGATGCTATTGGCGGATTGTATCTGGCTACTGCCTGAACAGGTTCTGTAGGTAGCCTTGCAGTTGACCTGGTGGAAGTGTTGGACCCCGAGATGAGGAAACTATTTGGCCCTGAATAAGCAAAGTGTGTTGAGGAGGGAATGACGGGGTTGGAAGATTGCCACCTATCATCTCGATCTTGACGTCAGACAATGATGGGGATAGACTTCAGTATACCTGATGACAATAGTCAAGGGGCATCCGGACTTACCACGATCTGAGAATACGGAACGATTCCCATCAGTTTGATTGTCAGCGGATGACCTGGTCTTCTTGGGTCTGCCTCTTCTCTTGTGCTGTGTTTAAGTGACAATCAGTTCCTCGCCGGGCGACCATGAATTCCTTTGCAAGATATCCTTACCGGTGCCAGCGAACATGTGTGTCCCAGTCCTGCTGTCACGCATCTGGAGCACGGCTTGTCTCCTGAGTCGTTCCGTTTTGGAAATGGTCGCACATCAACAATAGGCCCCCTTCAGCAACAGCGCAAGTACATACCTTCACATCTCAGGTGGGAACTAAGTTCAAGCGGCTTGGTTAGTATATCTATATGAATCAAGATGGATTGTCAGGTTACTCACGCTTTACACCGCAGGCACGCCTGAGCAGTAACATTCCTTCTGTCGGATGTTCTGTCGGATGCGGATCCAGGTCTGGTTTGGTCTGACATCGATGATGACTGGACAGCCTCATCAGGCGGTATCGAAGTATATCGGCTCTGACGCTCGAGGCGCGACTCATCAATGTCGCTCATCGTGCGCCCTGCAGACCACCATAGACCTCCTTCTGCAGCCGCACGTTCGTCATGCGGTCGCAGTGGGCCCGACTTCCAAGTGTTCTGCCGAAGGAGCAGCTCATCGGGAGTGGGCGAATTCGATGCGAAGTAGGCACGTCCGATATTCTTGCTATCCCTGTCCGATGGAGAAGCGCCGCCTTTCAGAATTGTTGGCGAATGCGAGGGAAGGGAAGCAAATGTTCCTGATGCAGTGTCCCTCCCGAAATCGGTCTTCGCGCCCATCACAGTTGAAACGATGCGGATGGGCGAAGAGCCGTTGCGCGAAAACGATGGAATTGAGTGCGGGACCAGGGATCACAGACGCCAGGGGGCCGCCTGGCAGAGGTCCTGTCCCTTGTCAACACGTGCCTTTCCGCTTAGGAGCTTTTTGACCAGTCGCGTTCACTGCGCCGTCGCGATCAGAATTACTCGCTTGAGGCCCTCGAAGCTAACTTCGACTCAACTTTCGACTATCAACCTTTCTCTCTCCAGCTCTCTCACCCTTCCGCAGTGCGGACGGGAAAATTGACAAATGACATCTCGGGCCGAGGTAATGAATGATATACTATCCTTCGAGCTGCTCTGCGAGCCTTTGACGGCTTTCGGAATTCTGTGAATGGAAGGAAGTGCCAGCTCCTCAGCTTAGCTTATAGTACCTCGGTCATCTCCTCGGTCTGGGACAGGGTGAGGAGCTGAGTGAGGCGAGGCAGCCGGTGAGGCTTTGGGAAGTCGATCAGCTCGCCCACTTGATCGGTCCCTGATCCGCGGTGTGACGGCAACCTTGATGGTGAGTATGTAGAAGCATCGTAGAAGCCATCTGGAGGACTGGCTGCCTTGGGGCTTGCCCAGGGATATGCAGCTGGATACGCTCTGCATTTCGCTCTGCGCTCCACTTGTCATTCAATCTGTCAAGGATTCTCATACAGCTCACTCAGTCGCTGCTTTTCTCAGCTCTTTCCTCCTAAGCTCTCTCTCTTGTACAGGCTGTTCTTCCGTCTCCAAAACCGACTCTGAGGTTGAGTATCGCTTTCGATGGCTTTTCGAGCTGTTTGTCCTATGTGGTCACTATGATGACTCTTCTGCAAAAGCCTCTGCGTTTCGTACGGATCTTCGTATGTAGCCCTTTCCGTCCGCCCAGCTGTCTGCCCCTTTCTGACAGCTTTCTCGAAGCAAGTGTCATTCTCTGCGTGATCGCCATATTTGCAGCCAGCGGTGCCCGCGGAGTCGCCCGCGGCGGCGATGAATCGGCCAACTGCTTGATCTACGGGTTTACGAGCTGACTGGCCCTTGTTCCCCCGACGACAGCCAAATTGCTATGTATGTGCAAAGTAGATTGGATGGATGGGCCCAGGCAGCTCCCAGGCCGGTCTCCTCTTCCTGTGACGATTCAGTGACCGGGGATCAGTGAAGTGGATGGTCGCGAGATGCATCCTTTTTCATAAAGGGAAGGGCAAAAGGGAAGGGCAAGAAGGATGGCCAGCTTGGGGGCTCATGGAGAAAGCTGAGTCGAGTCGGTGCGCCTAGGGGAAAGCTCTAATTTGCAGCTGTTTTGGGGGTTTGCGGTGCTGTGAGAAGCTCTGTAAGAAAGGCAGCTCGGTAATCGACTTTCAAGGGCTCTTTCAGATCTTCGGAAGATCAGCTCGCAGAGCTCAGAGAGCCTGCTCAGAGCTGCTCGTACACTGTAGATCACAAATTAAATAGCTAATCAGATCAGCTATCAAATCAGTATACCAAAGCAAGCTTTTAGGCAGCTGTCAAAGCGACCTAAGCGGAGGCTCGGAGAAGCTTTCGGAAACTGCCTGCAGCCTTCGGTGAGTTTGTCACCACACACTCGGTCCAGCTCCCGTGCAGCTTCCGTACCTGGCGAGCTACCTGGCGCGGAGCTAGCTGCTGCAATTCAGAGGCTGCTTTTAAGCGACTCCCTGCCATATTCTCAGTTATTTACTAAGGAGCCTCCCTTATATTTCCTAGCTGAGAGGCTCCTCTACTATCTGAAATAGTAGCCGATTCCGTGTTGAAGTAAGCCTCGAACGCGCTCTTATACCTTTCCGGGATCCCGGGTAAGGAATTTGAATAGCTATCCGACTCATAGCCCATCTCCAAACGCTCATCATCCGAGCACTGCTGGGCATATGCATTTCAAAGCGAATTCGGACTCTGCATGATTAGCTGAATGTATATAGTAGGCACATACTGTTACATCACCAGCCTCATTACAGTATCAAAGACTAGCAGATTGACCCGGATGACTATCACGCGTACGTGGACCGAGCGGTGACGAATGATGCATTCACGGTCAACCTTTTCTGGCAATTGCTGGACAGATTGGTGCAGCAAAGACCGTGATACGATGCCCTCAATTGCCGGCGTTCACGAATGTTTGCGGTGCTCCTGATATGCGGGAAAGATCCATGTCAGTAACGAAACCGTCCCGGAGGCGAAAAAGCGCCCTCATGAATCATCCGTACCGGCTTGTGTTCACTCTCGTGATCGACATGGACGAAACACCGATTAATGTTGGGCAAATCCTCCAATTGATCCTGCAAGTCTTGGGCAATATCATGAGCTCGCCACAGAGGCATCTCCCCGTCGAGCACGATGTCGATCTCGACGTGGTATTCCGGGCCAGAGTGGCAGACACGGCAGCTGTCAATCGCCTTGATATCGCTGTTGAAGGTCATGGCCTGAGGGTGACGGCATGAGCTAGGCATCCTCGATTCAAGCGACAGGTGCACTTGCCTTATAGATGACCAGCTGCTGAAAGTCGACCGGGGCAGCAATGCCAGCCAAGAACTGAAATTGTTCTGCACGTGAGCGCCTCAGCAAGTCGCTTTGCGGACGTCATGCCGGGACATACCGTATATAGTTCTTCCCCATGAAAACATGATGCATACGGCAATGATGATAGCGCCCATCGGATCGATCTGAACGGCGAAGCGGATGCGTGAGTATTAAGGAATAGGGTGAAGACTGGGTTCGACTTGCCCACCAGACGATCTTGGCACCCGCTGCTGACATGCCGATACCGAAAGCGTTGACGAAACAATCGTTTCTGTAGAGATTGGCATCGAAATCAGGTTTGTGCATGGATTTCGATAAACATACCGATGGTCTTCGTAGAGTACTAGAAGTTTCAATCACCATGATTGAGGGAACGTCAATGTTTAAGGTCCTGCCCGAGCTTGAAATGACATACCCTGAACCTGGCTTGATCTCTTGCGGAGAGAGTAGCAATAAAGGAACAGCGAGAACTTGGTAACTAATTTGCCCAGAAACTGCATTAGCCATCGTAACGCTTCCCGCGATACCATCTCATGACTGACCGAACGCGACACCAACCGAAACAAGAGCGGGTATATACAATTCATTCGTGTCGCCGGATGTGTGGGTCGCGGCCGTTCGAATAGATTCCACCTTGTGGCAGTAGAGAGTCAGTCGTAGCTTGTCGAAACCAACATAGAACGCGGCCTCACAATCAAGATCATGTTGACCATGCCCATCAGACTACCATAGACGATGTTGCCGCTGTGTACCGAAAAGGCTCAGCGATGTTTGCTGTATGTACTATCTATCCATACGTACACTGCGAACGGCAACGTCAATGACAGAGACGGCCAAGGCGCAGCAATACTCACTGCTTTCGAATCTCGAACCTCCTATAGGCCATTTCTTTTCATCGGCCTTCTTAGCTCGCTTGTGCAGAACGTTTAGCAGGATGTTTGCGAAAGGATCGAACACTGGGAGAGCGTTGGTCAGTCAGCAAAGCGAATCGCTTACTCGTGTCTCATGGTGTTTAGCCCCAGCTCACCTGCATCGATACAGGTTGCGAAAAGCGATAGTGACAAGGATGACACGGCAGCATACAACTGACAGGAGAAGGAAGACACTCAGTGCCACACTCGCTCCAGACTTTGCTCCTGGCTTACCTGCAAAGCGGCAAGTACGAAATTGGCGTAGAGACTAAGGCGAATGGCGAGTCTGACACTACCCGCCGTGTCTGCTTCTTCCTCCTGCGCCTCGGAGGTCAAGACATGCATCGGCTTGAGAAGTCTTTCGATATGCTTTTTGAGTTGTAACGTTGGTGAACGAAAGCGCAGATGGTGACAGATTTTAACGTACGTCATTCTGGTCTTCATAGAACTGAGTTATCTTTCCAGACTTTTTCCGCCTATCAAAAATATGTCAATGGTATTTGCTTGATGCTACGCACAAACTCACTGTCGGAGCTCGTTCAAGGAGCCATCGTCCAGGATCTTTGCCCTCAACTCGAGCGGATCCCTTTCCCCTGCCTCCCTCGATGCACTCGAGCTCGGATCTTCTTGGGCCTCAACCGCCAAAGCGATGGCCTCGGAGTGCTTGATGTCTTTGAGAGCGATGTCATCGGTCCGGGTTACTCGCTGCGAAAGGCTCCGGCGGGAGGACGATGCAGTATCCACTCTGCAGAGACTGGGAACGGTTACGTTGTTGATGATGGAGCTTGACATGCTGGACAGGCGTGTTGAGGCTCTTTGGTTGCTGAGGTTGACCGCCAACATACACAATATACGTGACTGTTGCGCGGTGCGTTTCAAGTGTCTGGATGAAGGGCTCTTTGAGGAACAGCAATGAAAAAGCCAATGGTACTCCGACGCCAAGAGATAACGTTCGTTGTGGGTTAAACATAGCGCAAGGCGCTGCGCCGTGCCGATCAATCGCATCGATTCGGCCCGAAGATGGCCCGAACTGGTGGTAACAGCTGTGGGCTAGCTGTGGTAACCAAGCTGGTAACCAGCTTTGTAACCTTTGGCACTGGGAGCTGTACTAGGTTATGTAACCACCTCGTCCTGTAGCCTAACAGGGATACCAAGTGAACGATACCCAGCTCTACTGCCCGTTTGGCGGCTTGGATCTGGCTGTGACTGCTTATACTTCGCGGGCGGGGCGGGAATTAACAACAACAAATACATTTGCCGTAGATGTTCCTATTGTTACAACTGTTTCTCTTTTAGTAGTCCTAGCGTTCCTATTGATAACGGCGTCATCGTTACCGAACTTTTGTTCGAAACCGTTTCAAGGCCAAAGTCATCATATCGCAACGGAGCTCCTCTGGTGTCGGCCCATCGCTGAGGGTCTCGCCATCCGTTCGTGGCGATATATTTTTCCTATGTTCATGCCTCTTCCTCGCGCACTCATTGGCATGCTGATGGATTCTCTGTCCCAGGTCGTGGAAAACTTTTTGCAGCGAGTGACTTCGCCAGTTTGCCCAGAGGATGTCGATGATATGGACCTCGATTTCGGGAGCGAGACCCGTGAAAGTAGTCCGGCCTCCAGCGATCATTAACGGAAGTGGCGAAGGCGTCAAGGGATGAGGTCGCATGAGAATGCTGCACGTGCGAGATAACAATGCGAGTTGCGGTATCGTCTGGCTTGGATTCACAGCGCACAACGTGCAAAGGTATAACGAAGCCAATGTCTCTAATGCCCGTGTGAGATGAGGCATGAGCTGACTAAGGGTCGTTGCTGGTTGACCAAGGTGCGATAGCGCTCGGACAGTCTGCGAGATGTCGACTTCGTGTTGACAGGCCAACCTCACAGGTTCTGCAACAGCCGGTGTTGCATTGTGCGCGCTCGACAAGGGCGTAGCATGGGATGGCCCTTGCAAGTCATCCAACGTATCGATGCCAGGTAACGGCATATGTGAAGTCGTAAGCGGAGTGTCTGACTCTTCGGTTTTTGGACGCAGTTTGGGAGAGATGGGCAGACCGTGTACGTTGGCAGTGGGAGTGTTCGCCATATCGGAATGTTGCTGCAATGCATGTTCCAGTTCCGCAACGTTTAATGAGCCGCTATCCATGATGATATCTTCGTTGGTATTCGGTAGATTGGTCGTCTGCTGGACATCCTCCGGATCCGGAAACATGCTGGCTAAATCGAGAGCGAATTGCTCTTCTTCCTTCTTGGCGTTGAGCTGGACCAGGTTGTCCACACCAGCCAAGTCGAGCGCAAGGCTGGATTCCGGAAGATTCTGGATATCGACGGGCGATTGCTGAGGATTCGTTCCAAACTGCGATGTTGCGCGTGACTGTGCTAAATGCTGTTCTGCCTGGGCAGACCATTCAGCAAAGTCGGTAAGATCCTCCATCATAAAGTCCGGCAGACGCCCTTCTCCCGAATCGTGATAGACTGAGGATGCCTCGGACCGTTGAGAGTCGTGAGACGAGAAAGTTTCATTGTAGACTTGATCACCAAAGGCGGCTAGGTTTGCAGCGTTCATATGCTGTATATCGTCAAAGATCCCCGCGTCCAGATCGGCCATCGATCCATCACCGCTTGACTTTACGTCCGTGACATTCGACGGATCATGTTGAGTATCCAAGCTGATGTCGTGTTCCGAATGCCCAAACTCTTGTCGGATAAGGCGCATCACTTCTTCGTCGGCATCCGCAAAGTCAGAGAAGGGATGTGATGCTATACTGTTCACCTTCCGAGGCTCCGCACCGTTTTCCTGGAGCGGTGCGGATGCAACGCTGCGATGACCGAATTTGGGGTCTAAGATCGAGGCGACATCCTGCAAAACATCATCAGAGGTTTGCGTGCGGGAAGGGCTGAAATCCTGTTGTGGGGTTGATTGTATGGTCTTGGGAGCCAAGGTAGGTAGATGTCGTTCGAAATCCAGATCGGCCAATAACCCATCTTCACGGATAATTCGTAACTATTGCAGTCAGTGTCAGTTGTCTCAACCGTGCGAAAGCGCGAAGTGCTGCACTTACGTATTCTTCTGGCTGCATTTCAGGCTCGCCCTCGAGCCTCATTTGTGCATGCCATCGATCTGTAAGGATGCCATCATCCCCTGGGGTTGTTCCGTAGAACTGATCGCTGCCCTGCGCGATCCAGCCAACCGGACCATAGTAACCGTGATTGACGGTGTCAAGGTTATTGGTGTTGGTATCTTGGAGACCATACAGATAGCCGAAACCATCCATGACATCGAGATCATTTTCGACAGCCGCAGACGCTACGCCACCTCCACCCTTGGTTTTGCGTTTTTTCGAAGCGCGTTGTTGCTGAATTGGACTTGAGATTGCCTCCTGGTTGACACCCGATAACGCTGCTGCTTTTGACATGTATGGAAGCTGGCCTGGACTATTTATTGGTCGACTCGCTCCGGGCATCAAGCCGGGAAACTTCTTCGCCAGGAAGGCGTTGGCAGAGAACTGCCCGAAATTTGGCATCCCGGCCTTGATGGGTCCGGCAATCGAACGGAATCGAGGTTGTGCAGCCTGAGCAGCAGGGATGGCCTGCTTGATATCTGTACTTTTCGCGGGTATTGGTGCCGCGGTCGAAATACCGGATGAGGGAGCAGAAAAAGGTGGGGGAGGAGGTAGAATTGTTCGAGAAGCGAGCTTTTGCCGGGTATCAGAAGCAACGCTCTGTGGTCGCGTTGCTGATCCGCTGTTGACATCGGATACCGGACTTGATCGCTGACACTGCACATGACGAGGTGCGGTCGCTGGTAATGTTTGAGGAGGGCGGAACGTCGAAGGTGCCTTGATACCTGCCGTAATGGTGTGCGTATGGAGCGAAGGTGCGATGTTGTTCCGAGTGTTAACGGGAGCACGCCGTCTTGCACGAACGGCGTAGTGACATGGCCATCCTCCTGCTTTACAGCGCTCACAAGTCGGGCGTTCCCCTGAGCACTTCTGTTTGGCTTGATGGCAAAGATCGCATGCTGTGATAGAGGAATATGAGATTGGATCGTTCTCTTTTGCCTATGGTCCGACATACCCTTTCTCATTGTTGGAGGTCTTGCATCATATTAATGTCAGTGGTAATCTTTAGGTACTGGTTCAGCGAACTCACTTTGAAGGAGCCTTTGGTGGCGAACTCGGCCGCGATCCGACCCGAGAGCCCGTGCTCGCCTGCGTTGCTCTCGGGAGACTTTGACCATCACCAATTGTCTGGGAAACACCAGATATGGGCATTGCCGATGGTAACGGGCGATGTCCATAAGTCGCAGGCACTCCATTCGTCTGAACAGGGCCCGTACGGCCATCTGTGACTGCTCCTGATTGCCCTCTCGAAGCCCCTATCATCGAGTTGACTGGTGGCAATTGCGCAAAATCAAACGTTGAATGCGCTGCATTGGCAAAGGCAGTGGCAGCCGACGAGTCCGCCCGCGATGATGATGCCACATTTGGCTCAGATCCTTGCGGTGCGAATCCCTGTTCCGCATTTGTCGCTCCCTGCGTCCTATTCTTGAGCGGTCCAGCACCAACAAGACAATCCAATCCCAGCAACGACGGGTCGGACAGGATAATATGCGCTATATCCTGCTCCTCTTCGTCCAATTCGGAAAAATTGGTCTGATTGATATCGAGGTCGTCGAACGCATCGAATGCAATGGTGCTGGTAGACAAGAGTTGCGGAAGCGCAGCATTGAGCTCTGCCGCATTCGGCGTCGAGGCCACATCTGATGTCGGATCATGGCCAAAAATGTCCTCGTTCATGCTTGTCTGTTCGTTGGCGAGTTTGGCTCACAAGGAGATCCACCTGATGCGATACCTTTAGCATTCAGCTAACAGCGAGATGTTGACCGAGGTGAAATGCTTACACAACTGCCCAATTCCTGAAGTCAAAGTGTATGTCCTCGGAAGTTTTCATCCATCTGGTATCCTGGTAGTCCTGTTATTAACGATAAAGGTACTGAAGTTCCGAAGCGATCCAATTCAGTTTGTACAGCGTTCGATCATGCGCAAATGGGCCGCTGTCTTGTAAAAGAACGACCGAGGCGATATGCTCCGGGATGGCGGAGTGAGGTAGGAAATCTTTTGTGGAAGGGTGTTGTCCAAGTTCGGGCCAACCGACGTAAAGACCTGAAGAGAGGAAGGCTGGCCGAGAACACCAGGGAGAGGTCATGAGAGCGAGCATGCATGGCGATCGAGCAGCCGGCGGCTCGCGAACCGGCTGCCGAGATGCGGATTAGCAATCGAGGCAAAGGGTTCTTGTGTTCTTGAAGCGTTTCCCATTGCTTGTTTGCCATCCTATTCTCGACCCGTCTTGCTATATCGTCTCCCAGAGCTCATGATGTCCGACGTAGAAGCCTCAGCTTCAACGGCGCCGAAGCAAACTGTCCAGTTCTTCAAGAAGGCGCGTGGAAGGCCACAATCATCACGAAAGCGATCCGTCTCCCCAGAAAAGCCATCAGCCGAGGATGCATCCTCGCTCGCATCAGCTCCAGCTGCAGCGTCCGCTGTCATTCGTCCCACATCAAAAGCGACATTCACAACGCCTACTGTTCAAGGTACCAAACGTCTACGCGAAGACCGGGAAAAGGATCGTCAAAAGAGCGAGCTGGAATACCGTGCGAGTGAAGCGTTGAAGGGCATCTCTGAACAGGCCGAGTTTGTGACACGGAGTGCAGATTGGGATCTGACGGGAGACGAGGCTCTGGCAGCCAAGGAGGGCGGAGGAGCCATCAAGCGTCCGAGACTTGACGAGGATGGGAACCTTATGCCTTCGGATGGACTGTATCGCGGCAAGGCAGGATACGCAGAATACATTCGGCCGGATGAGCGGACTTCGAACAAGATGAAGGCGGGTCCGCAGAAAGCCAGTTCGAACATCAGAAGTATCACAGTGGTGGATTACCAGCCTGATGTATGCAAGGACTATAAAGGTATGTTCAATCCTTGCTTAATAAAACGCATTCGCTGATCATTATGTGACAGAAACCGGATTCTGTGGTTATGGCGATTCTTGTAAATTCTTGCACGACCGAGGCGACTACCTTGCAGGGTGGCAACTGGACAAACTCGCGGTAAATCCGACGACAGGGCAGGCAGCCGCGGATGACAGCGACGATGACGAGGAAGTACCATTCGCATGCTTGATCTGCAGGCAACCATTTACGGACCCAATAGTAACCAAGTGCGGGCATTACTTTTGCATGAAGTGAGTCTGATAAGTGTCGCTGGCTGGTGTGAGCTGAACCCGAATGCCGCAGTTGTGCCGTGAATCGATTTCGCAAAACACCGAAATGCTACGCTTGTGGGGCCTCGACAGGAGGCATGTTCAACAAGGTGAGTACGGACTCGGAGCCCTTCGTTGACACGGATACTGATTCTCCCCAGGCTGAGAAAATCCTGCAAAAGATGGCCGAGCGCAATCAAGCCAAGCAAGAGTCGCGGCGCCTGGATGCCTTTGGCAATCCTAAAAGCGAACATGGCAGTGACGCGGAATCCGAAGGGGGAATACAGTTTGGAGAGGAAGAGGGTGGAGAAGGTCAAGAAGATGGTGGTCAGTCAGACGAAGACTGATGGCAGTTGGCTCGGACCAGCAGGTTGCTCCATTATGCGAATCAGGTGTTGTAGAGTAAAAGTCAGCATTCAAGCCACCAAGTAAACCAAGATATATCTGTACAATCGGTTGCCTACCGTATATTCTTGGCTCTGGACTCAGTTTCGGAGTATATGTCACGTCGTGTCAGCATGAAATGTATTCAGAATGGGATTGATGAGGAATCATGATTCGAGGGTTGCTTGCAATTACCTAACCGATACCTAACCTCGCCTACAGTGATCGAAAGAACCTTTCTATCCGTATCCGAGACTTTCTGACAGCAGCGAGCAGTTGGCGCACAGCCGGCTCCGGTCCCATGTGAACAAAAGTGATGGGTGTCATACGATGCGATGCAGCGGGGTGTAGAATCGACAAAGGACGACGGCAGAGTGTCACATCCCAATTGGTCACCTTGCGATTCACATTGAACATCTGAGCATCCCCTCGGCAACTCGTTCGTGCTTTGAAGCAGTGCCGCAACTCGAAGTTTCATTTTGGCAATCGTATTCTCATTCATCAATCGAGTCTCGTTAGTAAGCTCAAGTCGCCATGGCACAGGAAGCGGTAGGTGGTCCATGTGGGTTGATGTCTCTCCTCGCGCTGATATAGGCTCTGCCATACAGATCCGCAGAAAATTGGCAAGTTCTGCGTGTCGCATCTCCCGTGGTGGGTATTGATACTGTGCTGAATAGGTCATTGTCGGAGATGGAGCATGTGGGAAGACGAGTTTGGTATGTACTGCACAATCCAAGTCGTTAGCCTCGGCTGACCAGAGACTTCCAGTTGACGGTATTCAGCTGTGGGTATTCACGCGGTATGCGTTCGTTCAAGGAGCTAAATCAGTACCGATCTGTCTGCAGTGGGCCATTTTCCGGATTCCTATGTAAGTGTTCTCGTGGAGCAATTTGACGAGTCCTCATCCCTTTTAAGTCTCCAACAGTGTTCGACAACTTTGTGGCAGATATTCAGCTTGACGGAAAGCCCGTACAATTGGCGCTCTGGGATACCGCGGGACAGGAAGAATATGAGCGATTGAGACCGATGAGCTATGCCAAGGCGCATGTCATCTTGATCGCTTTTGCGGTGGACACGCCAGATAGTTTGGACAATGTCGCCAACAAGGTCAGTGGCGATGAGGAGTCGCCTTGTACTCTGCTAATGGTCGAACAGTGGATCGAGGAAGTTAGATCGATATGCGGACCGCATGTGCCGGTCTTGCTGGTGGGATGCAAGACGGACATTAGGGAAAAGGCCAAGCAGAATGGAACGTATGTGCCAGAAAATTTTGTCGAAAGCGCCGAGGTGAGTCTTGTCGAAACGTGGTGGAACTCGGCTGACATGTGTTCAGGGCCAACGCATATCGGCTGCGATTGGCGCCAAGTCGTACTGGGAATGTTCGTCACTGCTGAACCAAGGCGTTGACGATGTCTTCGAGGCAGCTACTCGCGCGGCGATGCTCGTACGAGAGGGAGCGCACGGAATGACCGTTTCTAGCGGAGCAGCGGGAACGCACGGTCGGACTGGATCGCTTGGTGGCAAGAGGAGGAATGAGGCCGAGAAGGGTCACGGAAAGGGATGCTGCGTCATCTGTTGATACGTCTCGAGCTCAAGTACGTTGCAAAGACTCAAGTTCGAACTCTGGTTGACATCCAGCTTTAGCGATTGCAACTCGTCCTGACGCCTCCAAGTCTGACAGCCGGGACCGATAAAACGACTACGACAAAACATTCTGCGCAGTCACGACTCTGTACATCATGAAACGACCTCGATACATCTACGACCCATCCTACGACCCCGACGCGACGTCACCTTTCTGTATGATATGAAATGCCGTCCGTAACCTCTGTACGACATGTGGCCTCTTTTAGACTGTTTATGCATATTTCTGTTCTGCCATCTCCCTTGAAGTGGAAGACTGCTTTTATGGTGATAGAGATGAGGGAGGCGACCGGTGCCGCGCAGTGGTCTTGGGTTATTGTGCGCTTGCATACGAGTCTGATTGTAGTCGGACAGTCTATTCCGATGCGACATCGGTGTTGACAGGAGATGTCACGTCCCGTGCAAGCGATCTTGCAAGAGTGACACCGCGGACGGTCTACGTAATTCCGCACTCACCAGATATCGTGGTCTCATGGATGGACTATCCTCGAGCTCTGGTATACTGGATCGTTCCAGCCGGGGTGTCCGAGCAAAGTCAATAATCGCAGTTGCGATATTCGGGCGGTTCGAAGTCGCAGCGGATGGCCTCGTCTGAGCATTCATATTTCGACAACTGCCCGGCGTGAACAGGAGATCCATGTACAGCGAATTTGCGCAATGTCGACACCGCATCAGCACCACCTCGCCGGAAAGTATCGAGCTATTTGTCAAGGACAAGGGGTTGTCAAGGATACAAGGGAGACGACCGGCCCCCTCTGACGGCTCGCCCGGCACCAGAAATGATTCTTCCCACATGACCAATAGACCTCGAACAGCTTCTCTCGAACGGCACGAGGAGTGAACCGTAGAACATCCTTCAACGTCGGTCGAGCGGTGTCCCGAACCGGCCAAAGACGTCGAGAAGGCGACTGCGAAAAGCGGGTTTCTATAGCCAAAATGACGTCATAGCGCTGCTTCACCCCGTTTTGTCCCGTTAGTCGTCCGTCACCTGGCATCTGCCTGCAGGATATTCCGCTTTAGACCCCTGCTATTTACTTTGTGCCTGGTGTGCCAATAGAATCTATGACGTCGCGATCTGCCTTCCACGCACGAGTAGCCGGATATGGGACGTGGCCGTCTGGCGGGATTTCTGGCGGTTACCGGTCGCAGGAGAGGTATATAAGTTGCTGCATTCTTTGAATACCTCTTCCCCTTCGACCTGTTGTTACTCACAATACAACCTCTTCACACGCACAACCCAACCAATTTTAACAAACTATCACAAACATGTCCGACGTTGGCCGACAAAGCTTGGGAGACAAGGTGAGTAGATCCGCAGATGTCCTTATGCTCTGCACCCCATTCCCGTCCTTCACTCACTGACTCTTGCCTTCTTTCCTTCCTCTAGGCTGCCTCCGCTATGAAGCCCGAATCCGAGAAGGTAAGCTTCCTCACTCAGATGTCCAGACTTCGTGACTGACTCGCGGTTTTTTCTTTGAAACTTTTCAGTCTTACGTTGAGCAGGCCTCCGACGCCGTCAAGGGTGCCATGGACTCCGTTGCCTCTGCCGTGCAACCGCAAGATCAGAAGAGCACCTCGCGTTCGTGAACTGTTTTGCGTAACATTTGACGCCGTTGGCTGACTCTAAGGCTTTTCCCCTCTTACAGAGAAGATCGGTGACGCCGTCTCCGGTGACAACACCAACCGAAACTTGGCCTAAACCCCTCGCTTTGGTTTCGCAACCCAGTATACCGGATAGCCTTCGAGGACATCGTGGTCAACTTGGTTGCTTCTAGCAGTTTTGTGAATCATTCAGTTTCGTTGTAAACGCACAAGCAGAGCAAAGTGGAAGAAGATTCAATAGCATTTCATCAGAAGTTCACTTTTCTGGTCTCGGTTGGGCGGGTACTCGACAGGCTGGGGAGCCTTATCGCTGCACTTGCCCTCTTCCAAATTATCTTGCTTTGCTTCGCGGGACATCGAGAGAGTTCCCGTGTGGATGGCGGCTATTCATTCGCCTTCGGGAATATCTTGGCCAGTGATTGTTTGCTCTGAATCCTTGTTTGCTTAGCTGTGCTGTCATGAAAAAGAATGTAGGGTCAAGACTGCAACGATAAACGCTAGAAGTATTCGTTTTCCTCAAGAAAAGGTTACAGACATATAGCCACGTCCGAACGGCCGCATGCCCACCACCGGCAACGAGACTGAGCATTAAGCTGCAATCCTGACAGCGACTTGGCCCTACCCCATTTCTACCTCTCCACGCGGACACCTGTACCGTTCAAGCACTCGTCGAGGCGACCTATACCATTCATTGATAAAGTCGAAGAACCGAGATCCTCGCCCGTCAGCCATAAAATTCGACCGACAGCATCCGCCTGGCCTGCTACGAGCATACCACTCCGGGGCGCATGCGGCGGCGCCAACATCTCATGTCCGCGCCGATGTTGCTGAGCGCCGACATGGGCGAGGGAAGCGCGCAAGGTGTCGGATGTCGTTGTTGGCTTTCGATGCTGCCGTCGGTGATGAGGGGGCGCTTGCCCTTCATGTGGACGAGTATGCGGGTATTTCCCTGCTTTATCGGCGAAATTTGAAAGTACAAAACCGGCCGTTCAGTAGACGGTTCCGCAGCGTGGGACGCGGGAGAGGGGCGTCCGTGACCACGGCACCGCCCAAAGTTGGCGCGTGTTTTGATCGGTTTGACGAGCGGGAGAGGTCGGGGTCCGATTTGACGTGGTGACGGTGTTGCGGAATCTGGGGAACGGCAGCGGGGCGTACTTGACTCCCCAGCAAGAGGCAGAATGGTGATTTCGGACCTGAGTTCCGGTCAGGCACACGACAGCTTGAGCGGCGAGAGGGACTCACCTCTTGTCTACTGAATTCCTTGGGAATGCTCCTTACGCAATCAGGACTCCCTCGAATATTCTTCTCCCGCGATTGCGGTGAGAGCCCGTAGCGTAAGATGTCCGCTTCCTTCCCGTTTGATCCCGATGGCGAAATCCCGACATGACGCCTAGATGGTAAAGGTGGGGTATACTTTCATGGAAAGGCGAAAAGACTTGCTTTGGCAGTCGCACGGAAGAAGAACGAGTCGAGACAGGGCAGCATAGGCAGCGCGGGAACCGCCAGGAGGCGTCCTTTCTGTTGTATTTCTGATCAGCTTTCTTTTCGGGAATCGACAACACATTGAGATGACTTGCCCGTCGCTTGATGTGTCCTCGATCTTCACTTGCTTTGGGCTCTCATCACTCATACGGACCCCGTGCTTGCGGCATCCCCGCGCCCGAGAGGTACTTCTATCTGCCCCGACGTGACGAGCGTTCTCGGGAACTTTTACGTCAGGGTTGAGCGACTTTCCATCAGAGCCGTATGGAAGTCGCCTTGATGCGGTTGTCGTAGGGCGACCGTTCATAAATGTCGAGGCCATCCATTGCGCTCTTCGAATTTCCGAGCGTGAGTGCGACGTGGATCGCCATCGCCATGGCGGGCCTTGGTGTACGAACAAACGGCATGAACCTGGGCGACACCTGGTGTATCTCTGGCCCATCCCGCACACCCAGAGACTCGGACCGCCCGCTGCAGTCCGATCTGAGACACGCCCTTTCGCGTGCGAGATCGGACCCGCGGAAGCAAATAAGTGGCACGACGCACCTGGTGAAACATTCCCTTGATGGAATCTTGTTTGGCCCAGGGCGCTCGCTTCTTGTCAAGAAGCAGACGCTCATCATACACTCGGTCGTGATCCTCCCCATCATGGACTCCCCCACGTCGTCTTATCCCGGCTCAGGAGCATCTCTCACAGGCGACCGCACAGACACCATGCTCGACGTCCCGCCCGCCGCAGCGCAGCTCATCTCCGTACGTCCCCCTCAGACCTCTCCTCCTTCCTCGCTGACCCACCGCAGGAAAAATCCCACACCGCCACCTCCCCGGAAATCATCATCATCGGCGCAGGCATCGCCGGCTCTGCACTCGCCTACAGCCTTTCCCACGCCGGCCGCCGCGTGCTGCTCATCGAACGGGACTTGTCCCCGCCCGACCGGATCGTTGGGGAGCTGCTACAGCCGGGAGGCGTGGCGGCGCTGCAGCAGTTGGGAATGGGCGAGTGTTTGGCGGGGATCGATGCGACGCCCGTCGAAGGGTATTGCGTCGTGATGGGGGACCGAACGGTGCCGATTCCGTATCCCGAGTTGGAGGCGATGGCCGATGAGGGCGACAAGGCGTGTAACGGGATGCGCGGGTTGTCGAAGAGTGGGAAGCAGGAAGGGCGGTCGTTTCATCATGGCCGGTTTATTGATGCGTTGAGACGCAAGGTGAGGGAGGATGCGCCGGGGGTCGAGGTCGTTGAGGGGTCGGCCAGGAACCTCGTAACGTGCGATCATACGCGGCGCGTGATTGGCGTGCAGGTGGCGATTAAGAAGCGCGATACCGACGACGACGACGACAATGAGACTGTCATTCGCAACTTTTACGCGCCGCTCACCATCATCGCCGACGGCTGCTTTTCCAAATTCCGCAACGCCACCACCATGCCCGACCAGCCGCACACCCTTCCGCCCATCAAACCGATCAAAACACGCTCTCACTTCGTCGGCGCCGTGATCAAAGATGTGCCCCTCCCGCAACCACGTCACGGCACCGTCTGCCTCACTCCCAACGGTCCCGTCCTCCTCTACCAAATCGCCGACAAGGCAGGCGAAACACGCATGCTCGTCGACATCAAGGGCAAACTCCCCTCCATCGCCGACGGCAGCCTCAAAGCCCACATCGAACGCGCCTACCTCCCTCACCTGCCCACCGCCTTCCACGCACCCATCCGCGCCGCACTCGCCGCCGACCGGCTCCGGACGATGCCGAATTCCTTCCTCCCGCCCGCCATGCAGGGGCGTCGCGGTGCCCGAGAGGGCGTCATCATGGTCGGCGATTCGTGGAACATGCGTCATCCGCTGACGGGCGGGGGCATGACCGTCGCGCTGCATGATGCCGTTTTATTGACCGAGTACCTGCGCCCGCAAGCCGATCTGCCGGATTTGCATGATTGGGAGGCCATCAGGTGGCGACTGCAGGATTGGTACTGGAAGCGCAAGCATTTGGCCGGAGTCGTCAATATCTTGAGTATCGCGCTGTACGACTTGTTTGGCGCCGATGGTGAGTCCCCCGCGTACAGTTGCGCCGGACAAGCGCTGACTCGCTGCGCAGATGAAAACCTCGCCGTGCTTCGGGAAGGCTGTTTCGGATACTTTGAACTCGGCGGCGAATGCGTCGCCGGGCCCGTCGGCCTCTTATCCGCGTACGTTCCTCGTCCTTCTCCTCTACCTTACTAACCCCCTTTCGGCAGCCTAACACCAAAACCCCTGCTCCTCTTCTACCACTTTTTCGCCGTCGCCTTCTACTCGCTCTGGCTCCTCTTTACCCGTCCGTTCGGCGACCGCAAGTCCGCACCCGGGCTACTCGAGTATCCACGCTTGATGGTGCAGAGCGTGCATGTGGTGCGTTCCCTGGCCTACGCAAACTTTATGACGACCTTTTGCTGACCCCTCCTTGCAGTTCTACGCCGCCTGTGTCGTCCTCCTCCCCGTCATCTGGTCTGAAATCACCGTATAATATGGCCTTGCCCGTCACCCAGCCCATTAGCATGCCTCTCGTTGCGTTCGTATTGGTTACCTCGCGTTGTGTTTATATTGTTTCCGCGCTACACAGAGACCTCGGCCGGCGTGCCTTTGATTGTAGATATTAGTTTACGCCTGGAGACTTGGCAACAGAGAATGACAGTCATTACAGTCTCCTCGAGTGCGAGCCATCATGCATCTTTGGTCCTTTCGAGCCTCTCGTTCGCGGCCGGCTTCTGAGCGGATTGCCAGTCACCAACTCTTCGCCCAGTCATGTCCGCATGAACAGATGGCGAGTCTGGCGACGGTTGAGCCTTGGAAACGGTTAGCAATCATGACCGGGACTGTGACGATATCTAAATGTTCGACAACTGCTGAGCCTTGCATGATCGGCCGTTCAACCCATTCGAACTCTATCGCATCGAGTCGGCTATCGGAGTGTGGCGCGTGTAATGTGGTCCCCGATGCGTTTGCGACGCAAGACTTATCAAGTGTCTCCCACCGGGTTTATCATTTCACCGGCGACCTCGCTCGATGGAGTGATACCAGCATGCTTCATTCCGAGCAAAAGACCAAGTCCCGGAAGATGACGATATTCGGTCGTTCCGCCGATGGAGAGGACGGCTCGGCTGATGATGACCCGGCATTCTTGCCACCGAGAATTTTGATGATGGTGCGGAGGCGGAGTCCTCGAACACAAAACGCTGGATGACATCACGGACTCTAGTTAGATGCGACACTGCGTCTCGCGGCAACCATCCGTGGTGTAAGACCCGTACGAGGGTTTATCGGCCTCTATTCGCGGACGAACGACGAGCACCCAGGGTCAGTGGCACGCTGGCGGCCGACTCGGTCGCCTCGTCGGTATCATCACAGGATAGGAGACTGGCGTTTCGACCTCGCCATTTCTGTAGACATTGCATGCAGTCGCGCGCCGAGTAGGCGAGCGCGTTCAAGCGGTAGCGCAGGGAAATGACACACAAAGACTTGATACAGAGATCCACGACACTACATACAGATACAACGACACAACCTAATCAATCAAGTCCACATATCCATCACACTCGGAAACACTCCCGTAGAGACAGATTTACATGGCATTCTGCACCTTGCGCTGCAGCTTCTTCTTGGTCCTATGCGCGCCGAACCGGAGCGACAGGCTGAATTCGTGCCAATTTCGCTTGATGGTGTCCATGCATGACGGTCTGCGCGCAAAAGGATCAGCTCCAATTCCCCAAGACGCGCAAAGTGGGACTCACGTCCAATCTGGCTCGCCGTTGCCCGAGACGCCGGCCTTTTGACTGCCCTGCCACTCGAGCGGCCGATACTTTTCGATCGCCTCCTCGCCCATCCGGATCTCGTGATCACCGCGCGCCCACCGCGTCGGAAGGTAACTCATCTCATGGCTCGCAAACACTGTCGACGCCGGTTTCTGCTGCTCGCCCGCCCGGTGACCGGAATGGTAGCTGCCCCTGCGGCCCGAGATGGCGCGTTCGACCGAGGAGAGCGAGGGCGCGCGCGATGTCGAGGGGCGGCCCGAGGGGTGGTAGGCCGGGTGAAACGGCGCGATGGGCGGGATAAACACGTCCGGGTCCGCCGCACGGAGATCCGCGCCGGCCCGTGCGCCGCCGCGTTTCGTCTTGGCCCTTTCCTGCTGCGCGGCAATCTGCGCGGGCGTGGCCGGGTAGAGGAGCGACCGGGGTCGTTCCTCGAGCTGGGCGAGACGCGAGGCGTGCGTCTTGACCGACGCCAAAGGATGCTGGCGTGACTTGTTGCTCGGATGCGGCGACGCTCGACTGCCCGACGACGATGCGGCGCTCGATGATCCGGCTTGTCGCGCGTCCACCTGCAGATGATCCATCATGCGGGAACCCGACGTTCGCCCGGCGTCCCCGGGCTTGGGACTCGTGGCGGAAATCCCGGAATCGTATTCGCTGTAGACGGTCCGATCCATCGCGTCGTCGTCGCCGTCGCCGTCGCCGTCGCCGTTGCGCCATGACTTGCCGACGACGGGCGCCTCGTCGCCGATAACGACGCGACTCTGCAGATTCTGTACCTGCCGTCGATCCCTCGCCTCGAACGCCGGATCCACCGGGCCATACCCGTACACGGACCCGCCGTAACCGTTCCGCCCATAGGCCGCATAGGCGCCGTACCGCTGCTCCCTGCCGACCATACTCCCACTGACATCGCTCCCGGCCTCGCTATCATCCTCCCGTGCCGCCCCAAACGCGGACCTGCCCTCGAATTTCCTCCGACTGACGGTCCGCACCGTCTCGAACGGATCATACTCCTTGTCGTGCAGCCGTCCTTGCTTGTCAATGTACACGCCTAGCGCGCGACTCGTCAACTGCTCCTCCCCGTCGGAACCGCCGCCGCCGCCGCCACTGGCCATCGACTCGTCCCGCCTCCTCCTCCTCGGTCTTCGCCCACTCAACAACCGCTTCCTCCCTCCACCCGACGTCACCCCGTCGCCCGCCGTCCCATCACTCGTATGCGTCCGCATCGACCCACTCCGTCCCGCCAGCCTCTCCCCCGCGCGACTCGGCCCGGCCTCGCCGCCATAATCAAACGACTGCCTCTCGACCGCGACGGCGCCGCTTTGGAACTGGGGCGCCAACAGCCGATCGAGCGCGGCGGCATCGTTGGCGCGTGGATGCTCTTTGCGGAATTTCCGGTTATTGAGTTGCGGGATGGCGAGGGTGGATTTCGTGTCCGGGTTGACGAGGATGCCTTTGCTGTGTGCTGCGCCGCCTGCGAGCGAGCGAGCGAGCGAGCGAGGAATTGGGGGCGCGGGGGATGGTAAGCGGGAGGGGAGGGGTGTGGTGGGAAAGGGGAGAGACGTACTCGGGCGGTAGGTCTTGAATGCCGGTCTCTCGCTCGGGAGGGGCTCGATCGGGCGGACCTGTTGTCCGCTGAGGGGATCCTTTCTCCCGCGGAGCATGGTTGGGTGGGTGGTGGAGGGATCGAGGGGATGGATAGGGCTTGGAATGATATAGTGTGGAGGAGGGAAAGGAAGCAAAGCAAAGGAGAGGAAAGGAAAGCAAGCAAAGCAAAGCAAAGGAATACCCCCGTCCCGTCTCTCCCAAACGGGCAATCTCATCAGCCAGCAATCCCCGCAACCACGGTGCGCCCGAGTGAGTGGGGGTGCGATCGAGGCAGCCATAGAGGGAATGACGCGTCGGGCGCGCGGGCAACGTTGCGTTACAGAAGGCAGGAGAGGGGAGGGTCGCTTCGCCCCGGAAAGATTGGTGTCGCGTCGCGATTCCATCATGTGCTTCAATGCAGCATGTTCATCGTACAACCCGACGTCCAAAATCTCCTGCCACACCAAACGTTCCCATCGCCCTTGAACGACCTGCCCTACCCATTCCCTTATCGATGACTTTGTGTGGATCATTAATTTACAAGCTGACTGTCGAGCCTGATGACTAATAACGCAATGCAACGCGCGCGCGCCGGAACGAGTTTGTCGGTCATGTCGCACCAAGCAAAGCACATAAAGTCCTCCATAACTCATCACCCTCTTCCTCACAACGCGGTCCGTCATATACAAACGGCCACAATGCCCTCCATCAAACGCAGACTCACATCCCTCCTCCCGACCGTACGCCCCCCTCCCATTCCCTTCCCAGCGTCGCAAGCTGACCCATTCCCCCCCCCCGTCCCCGGTCCCCGGCCCCTTCCCGCAGCGCACAAAACGCACCGCCGCCCTGCAAAACATGCTCACGATCGAATGGAACGGCACCTCTACGCCGCTGCTTGCTGCGAGTCCGCGCGCGTCCGGCGGGGACGACGGGGGCGGGTGGAGGCGCGTGGAGGAGGATGAGGAAGAGGTGCAGGTGCGTCTCGCGTCTCGCTTTGGGGGCGTTGGCGGGAGGCTGAACTTGTTGAGTGGGTAGCCGTTGACGGGCGGGAGGCACGACGGGAGGTGATGCGCGCGGCGTTACCCAGCCCTTGGCTTCTCCTTCGTCAACTCGCGCGTGCGCGCGCGCGCGCTCGGACGATGACCTCCTCTTCACGACGTGACGTGACATGACGAATGGCCTTTTTCCATTCGCACACGCCTCGCTCGCTAGCGCACCGCGTACCTCCGTCTTCACGAGGGCACAACGAGCCCAGGTCCCAGGCATCCGAAACTGTATCGCACACCAGCAACCCCTGCATCACTGTAAAACACCGTAGGCATGTTCCCCTGTATCTATTACCCTATATCGTCTCGTCGCTCCGCGCACCGGTCAACCGACGGTCCAGTGTGCCCCCCACGCGCCGACAACGGCTTGCTGGCATTCCAACGGGTAACGAGATATGCATAGCAGGCCGTCCGTCGTCTTGTCGAGTGCACGCAGGCGAGGCGATTCCAGCGTCAAGGCACACCGAGGGGAGATGGGTTCGCGCGCGCGCGCGCGCGCGGATGAACCTTTCAGACGGGCGTGCGATTACATACGCCCATCCAGCGCTCATCTGCTCGTGTGGGCACGACGCTGGAGCGGCCAAGGCGACGACTGAGAGATTTCCGGGAAATAGACGCTGGATGGGTAAGGGAGCCGACGACCGGATACGGTGCCATGTCGCTGGCGAGATGCACAGGGAGGGGGATGGATACTCTCCGATCACGGGGATCTCGCACAAATGGGAGGAACCCCGTTTTTCTCCCCGCCTCCTTTAGCCTTGCACGAGGTTGCTGGCCGAAGCCCTTTCGGCGCGTTCTGCTGCTGTCCGGCACGGAAAGCATACGTGGGCCGACGCGGGCGTCTCCCGGTGTGGCCAACGAGACATATCGGTGGCGCATGCCAGGGTCGCGCTTTGCGCGCTGAAGCGTTGTTGCAGGGGACAAGATCACATGAATGGTGATTGTTCCTCGAGTCGCTGTCATCGACCGACTGTCTCGTGTCCACGGGTCTTGCGGCGACCCTGGATACTGTTTCGAAATCGCATCGACGTCGCAGATGCGAGCGATGCGTTTTCTATCCCGCGGTTCCGTCGTTCGAGAAATCTCCGTCGGGGGCGGAGGACCAGGCTGTTGTCATGCTCAGTGTCGAAGGGTGAGAGTGGTTCATTACCTTTACCCCGACAACGCTCAGCGGACCCGCAAAAAAGATAAAACTCGGCGAAACTCGTCAGTCAAGCCTTGTCCGTTCAACATGCGCACCGACCTAGTCGCTGTTCTGTCGCAACTCCGCCACGCAGTGATGCATTTCGCTTCCGAGTGTAGCAGTACGCCTTCGATTCCTCGAAAGGCTGAGAATCCACGTCGCGCCAAAAAGACCGATATCAGGGACCTTGACGGCCTTGAATCGGACACCTGGAGGAGACGCTCGATTGGGATTGTTGAGAAGAGGCTGCACAGGGAGATGTGCACACCGGTGATATCTCCCTCAAGCGGACGACATCGATCGAGACCAAAGACCGAGACCTCGTCGTTGTTGTCAACTTGTAACGGCCCCTCAGTTCAGCCTTCATGCTATGCCCTCGGCCTTCTTTCAACAAGCTCACGAATGTACGCGGTGAGCTTCTTGCCGTTCTTGATGAGCTGGACTCGGACACACTTTCAGATGGCCGAGTCGGGCTGCTTGGCTTCAACTTCGACCTGTCGAGGATCGCGCATCAGTAACATGTTTTGGATGCCAGAAAGCGAGGCGAGAGCGAGGATTTCCCGAGTATCGTCGACCTTCCTCCTCGTTTCGTCCAGTCCAATCCCCAAATTCGCGCTCCTTTTTCCGCTGCAATTCTCGCTCTCGCTCTCGCCCCGCCCAAACCCCTCAACTCAACCTTCTCCAACACGATATCCTTGGCGCGCGACGAACCATCTGGGCGAGGTCTTGTGAATGCTTTCGAGAGCTCGCTTCTTGTAAGCCTTGTCGGCCCATCGGTCTCGCCTCGAGAGCTTCGAAGGATCGAGCGGCTTGCGGCTTACCGGCTGTCGGGTAAGTTCAAGGCGAGGAGAAAGAAGAAAGTCGGTCGTTCCAATGTCGAGGGCGTCCAGGTCCTGTTCGCGGTCATTCCATTTATGTCCAGCCAACCGTTTCCAGAAGCCCATTAAGCATTATGCCGACCCAGATATCGTCATTCCAACAAATTCCATTCCTATCAGACCCATAGGCAAGCAATGAAAACAAGCACAATCCCGTTAGACTCCTGCTTCTTGATCGACGGCTCCGTCTTCGGCCAGGTCGAGGAAATACTTGCTATCCTGATGGAGAGAGAAGCACGCAAGGTCAGTCTCCCATCCTGGCCCCCTAGATCACCCATATAGGCGGAGACATACCATCTTGGATAATTGCTGCTGGAGGCTTGCCTGACAAGGCTACATTCGAGGTAATCAACGACCTAAAGAGCACGCGGAGATCTCAACTCGACAGATGGGATGGCTGGACTGAAGGCGAGGCGTCGTGCCGGAGGCGATATACGGCCTGACCGACGCGAGAGCCACTCAGCAGCGGAATGAATACAAGATCAAGCTGTCGAGCCGACCCATACATATGTTCTGCGTTGACAGGGAAGGCGCAAGACCTAGGCGCTACAGGACCGCCATATGCATATGCGTAGGGTGAATTTCTGCGTGTTTGACAAGTGTATACTAGTGACATAAATATTGTGTCAGCCTGGACTGTGTCGATGATGACCTGCGCCCGCATTCGACCGCGTAACCAGTCTGACCAGGAGACACCGTTCCGTCAGCGCCACTCCCGCCCCGCCCCCTTCCTCCACAAGGCCTTGCTTGCTTATAGGCTCACACAATTACACACCTCTGCAATAGAACGCGCCGAGACCATACTACACGAGTCACAGGTAGAAGGACATAACGCTATTGTATTGTTCACCGAAACATGTGCCGTTTAGGCCCCAGTTCCACCAGTTCACTTTGGAAGGTCGGTTCATGGCAGAGCAGCACTCGATTCCGAGCTCAGAAGTCTGCAAATGCGACTGACCTATAGTTCGCATCTGTG
The DNA here is from genome assembly GCA_023628115.1 of Naganishia sp. PT2105A-2. Classification (NCBI taxonomy): domain Eukaryota; kingdom Fungi; phylum Basidiomycota; class Tremellomycetes; order Filobasidiales; family Filobasidiaceae; genus Naganishia; species Naganishia sp. PT2105A-2. Next base: position 115,566 of record JAMALG010000004.1, on the reverse strand, counting down.
GTATATGCGGGTTGTGACCTTGTACGCGCTGGATGCGATCTGTGGCAAGCCGCTTGGATGACAATGCCCCTCGTTGTCCCTACATGAGACGATGTTACAATCGTCACTGACACCAGCTCCCAGCAACACAAGCCTTTTTCTTTACCCTTATTTAGGAACTCCCTGATCCTTACGAAGTCATCCCGGGAACGATCCATGCGTCGCCGGTCAATATAGCCTGGAGTGGCATATCGAGCACCGCAGAATTGGGAGAACGACATCCCCAACCAGCGCCTCTTCCCCTGACACGACAGTCCCTGTCAGATTGTGGCTAAGTTGCAAGTTTCATGACGATGCAATGAAGGCTAGACGTAAGGCACATGCCTCTTCTCAGGGCCCTCAATCCCGGTGAACGCTTCTGTATCGATAAGGGGCCCGATAATGCAGTGCGCCTCAGTCGGAAAAGCGAACCGCGCGCAGATTGGGCGTTTTGTATACCGCTTCGCCTACACATGCCGGGCATAGCTGGCTGACTGTGAGCATATTAATGATATGATGAGATAGCTGCTTGTTACAGCCAGACCGTGCTAGAACATCGCCAAACCCCTCTTATCCTCTAAGTCGTACGGATTCCGATCTGCTTCGCCCTTATACGATCACGATGCATCCGAAACTGACCAGACCTGATGAATGTGATGCTGTGGAGCATGTCGACTTCTGTGTGCTGTGGGGAATCGCCACTGTATCGATTCTGGATGCCAAATGTTTCACGGTCGACATGGCATACGAAGGCCACCGAGGGCGGCAATCTTTGTGACTGCTTTTCATTCATGGAGGATGCACCACGAGTCATTGCTGTTGGTGTCGTTGTGAAGTAGAAATGAGAGGTGGGGGACGGGAATGCGAGTCTATTGTCCGTTGAGCGCGACGTCCATGATAGCCGCCTGGGCGTTTCTGAATGCCAACTGGCGCAAATCTGATCCTCCTCCTCCTAGTCTCGCCCTGGTCAAAGTCGGCATCGGCGGAGGCGGAGGTTTGAGAAAGGGGCTGGGAAGCTCTCCTGCTGAGTCTGGAGACCATTTAGCGGGCGTCATGTTCTCCCTCCAGGTGTAGGTCGGCAGACGAGAAGCGGGAGCCGGGGTGGCTGCGGTCGAACTGGCGCGAGCGCGAATCGATGCTTTGAAGGGGGCTAGCTCCGCCCGAGCTTCTGCCATTTTCCTTTCATTGGCCTTTTCGAGACGGGACCGGTATTCACTGGGACTGCTAACGCTCGCACGACCGCTCAATTTGTCCGAGAAAGGCGTGCCTTGATCCATGGGAGAGGCACCATCTTCGCTTTCGTCCGGTGAGGGCGGCATATTTTCCACGTCCAGTTTGGCCTGTTCGCGAAGATTGCCCATGGATCGTGTCTGAGCCTTTCTGCGTAGAGGTGTTCTTGATGATGCCGGCGAGTCCACCAACATCCTGCTGATTTCTGCCGGGTTGTAACTTCCAGGCATCTTGCACGGCGTATCGGCTTCAACAGGCTGTCGTCCTCGACCGTGTCCAAGCGAAGTGTTGGGATAGCTGTCAGGGAAGGCGTGTCAGGATTTTCGACAGAGATATCTATCTCTGTACAAACCTGCGTTCTTGCAACGCTTGACGGGTTGGAATGAATGATCTTCTGGACGATGACTCTGAATAGTCTGGGCAAAGAATCAGCAAAGTCCTCACTGATGTACACAGCTACTCACCAGAATCGGCTGCCGACAGGCTTGGGCTACTTCTCGACGCAATCAACCCTTCTTGAGAACCTCCGATTATCTGGCTAACCAATTGTTCATCGGCACTAATGGATGCGGTACTCTCCTTTGTTTCCACGGACGACACAGCTGAACCGCTTGTACCGGATACCGGTCTGGATGCGGTAGAAGTTTCTGCTGATTGGATTGCCGCTGCTCTTTGAACCTGGACATTTTGCAATAAGGCCGCCTTTTCCCGCTCCCACAGGTACTTTTGCCGCTCGAAAGTGACCTTGTCGGCCTCGAGTGCTGAGCGGTTCTTCAGGAAGTCACCATATTGCTGACGGACGCCTTCAGTACGCTGTACGAGCTGTATCTCTGCCTCTCTGACTGCAAGTTCTTTCTTCTCCGCGCGGCGTTCTCGTTCGAGAACGTCCTGTTCCCTGGCGGATACCGCTTTTGCTTGAAGCTCAACTCGATGCTTGAAGGCGGCGATGTGTTCCGTCCTATGAAGGTATGCCGAGAGTCAGGGAGCGGTCACATCATTGGAATACCAGCTTTCCTCACCTGATTGTGAGATTCATCAACTTTCTCTGGAAATCTACTTCAGGAATCTTCAGCAAGTCGGTAGTAGACGGTCGTCTTGTAGCCTATGTCCAGGCGCGTCAGACCTTTCTCGTCATTACGTGGAGGGTCTTGGCTTACATTCAGAGTCAACATCGATCGAACTGTGTCCTTGAGCTTGGCAGAGAGGTATGACGGCATACTAGGCACTCGTCCCGAATTGACCATTGTAATCAGTTCCGGTTGACTGCGAGCACTGGAAAACGGCGATCTGAGGTAGAGTATAGCTCGGCATGAGCGCTAAACGTCAATGTCGCCCAAACCGGAACTCACGATAGGGTGCACAATTCGAAGATGAGGCACCCGAGACTCCATATATCAGATTTTGTGTCATATCGGTTTTCTTGAAGGATCTCCGGCGGCATGTAGAGTGGCGTCTAAGGATGAACAGACTCGCTCAGGACTTCCTTTAGCGTTCACGAGAGCAGACAACTTACCCCGACGTATGTCTGTGTAAACATTTGCCCTCCAAGGTTCTTACTTAGTCCAAAGTCACCCAGCTTCAGCATATCTTGTTTTTCATTGAGGAATACTGAAACAATAAAGAGGATTCAGCGATCCAGCGAGATGAAATAGGTAGGAAACGCACTATTTTCTGGTTTCAAGTCCCGATGCAACACCTGTCCGGCGCCCTCCGCAGATGAGGTACCCCTCCGTTTGACCGTCGCATCCCCAATTCCTCCATCCAACAATATGGTGCCTGTCGCTGTATCTTTGGCGAGTTTCTCTCGATCTTCGGGCCAATGACAATGATGGAGCGCGAGAACAAGTTGCGTAAACCATTGCCAGATGGTGTTTTCCGGGATGGGTTTGCCGCTGCGTTTATGGGAAAGGATGATTCGTCCTAGGTCGCCTCCGCCGCAGTACTGATGCATATGGTCAATATATGGCCCGGCTCATGTGGGATGGACTCACCTCCATGACAATGTAGATTTTCTGCTCCTCCTTGTCCAGAATCTTGTCATACAACATGACAACATTGGGGTGATTCAATGAGTCTAGAATGCTCCTGTTCAACAACAATCAGTGAAAGCTCTACCTTTGAAGGTGAATTGGACATACACTTCCTGCAACATCTGCCGTCGATCCTTTGGGCTCATCTTGGAGTAATCCAGTTGTTTCATGGCAAATACCTAGAGAGTTGAACGTGTCAGATATGAAGGATACTGAACCGAATGTGCGACTGACCGTTTTATCGGTGACCCTCTCCACCTTGTGGATCACGCCAAAGCTTCCTTGCCCAATGCAACTGATGATCTTGTACTCCTTCAACTTTTCGACGCCTCCATAACTGTTGACGCCCAATCCGTGGGATTTGCGTGGTTCTCGAGACATGATGGTGGGTTTGTACTCCTCCGTCGAGGATTGGAGTCGCTTCGCCTAGTCTGCGGGATCCCTTGGGATCCAGAGGAAATGGGTGATCCAGAAGATGTTGTTCTTGGTTGCGGTGCCGCCGTTGCTCCTATGGCATCAGTGTCGCGGAGAGTTCGAGAGAGGATAGGTTTCTCTTGATGGTGTCTCAGTCTGATCGCTACGTTGTTCCGATGATGTTGGCCATCAGCCATCCCATTACGTACCAGTCGACTGGGAAGCTGAAACTGTTTGGAACGCAACATCCACCTTTGGATCCGCAGGTTGATTGAACATCTATGATTAGGTAAGGTGGCCCGTCAGGCAGAAGCCACGTGACTGTATTTACTTTGTGGGCTTCGATCGACATAGTGCACGGGGCAAAAGTTGAAACATCGACTCCTGGTTTGCAAGTCGAGTAGAGTCCGCGAGCTTGCCACAGAACACAAGACAGCTCAGGTATCGCCATGGCGCAAAGCACAATTCCATCACGCTCACAGGGAGCGTCGAACAGCAAAAGATCGGCGGGCAAACAGCAAGATTCATCGAGAATGGGAAAGAATTCGCAACCGGTTGCGAGCTCGGAGGAGGATGGAAGCGACGACGGTCAGTCAGGGTCGCAAGTCGACGACGAGGAAGTCAGTGATGAAGAGTCCGAGGGAAAAATTGGAGAGGAAGGTGGAGCAGGAGAGGAACAAGACGCAGGTTCCGACGAGGACGGATCCGCCACAGGCGACGAATCCGAGGCGGAAGGCGAGCAGTCTGAGCAAGAGGAGGAAGAAGCGACTGCGAGCACGTTTGCAGAGCTCGGCGTCAGCCCTGAGCTTTGTTCCGCCTGTACCGAACTCGGATACTCGAAGCCAACAGGCATTCAAGCGAAATCCATCCCGCATGCACTCGAGGGCAAGGACGTAATCGGTCTCGCCCAAACTGGCTCCGGAAAGACGGTCGCTTTCGCTCTGCCCATTCTGCAAGCACTCTGGGAACACCCGCAGCCCTTCTTCGCCCTCGTCTTGGCGCCGACACGAGAGCTCGCGTACCAGATTCACGATCAATTCAACGGATTGGGTCGTTCGATTGGATTGAAGACGTGTGTCATTGTCGGTGGAATGGAGATGACGCAACAGGCTATTGCACTCAGCAAGAGACCGCATGTTATCGTGGCGACTCCTGGTCGACTGATGGACCATCTGGAGAATACGAAGGGCTTCTCTCTGCGGAATCTCAAATACCTGGTATGTCTTGCTCTTGCCTGCTACCGAACGCCCTCTGACAGAGCGCTTGTCAGGTCATGGACGAAGCCGATAGATTGCTCGACCTGGATTTCGGGCCAATTCTCGACAAGATTCTCAAGGTGATACCGAGGGAGCGAAATACGTATCTCTTTTCCGCCACAATGACGACAAAAGTTGCCAAGCTACAACGTGCCAGTTTGCATAACCCTGTTCGGGTAGAGGTCTCTACCAAGTGAGTAATCGATCCGTATTCCTTTGGACTGATTGACCGACGGATGCATCAGATATTCCACTGTTTCCACCTTGCAACAATACTTTGTCCTCATTCCACTAAAGAACAAGGAAGTCGCCCTGATATATCTCGTCAACGAACTGGCTTCTTCGTCGATGATTATCTTCACACGTACTGTTAACGACGCCGCCAGAATCAGTGAAATGTTCCGCATATTGGGAGTCGCAGCCATTCCGTTGCACGGCCAGCTGAGCCAGAGTCAGCGATTAGCCGCACTCAATGCCTTCAAAAGCGGCAGGCGACAAGTCTTGGTGGCAACGGATGTTGCATCTCGGTGCGTAACTGCGTAACAGCGGGCCCAAATGTCTCGACCATTCTAAGCTGACCTCGTGTTTCCTTCGCAGTGGTCTCGATATTCCAGCAGTCGATCTTGTCATCAACTACGATATGCCAACCCATTCAAAGGATTACATTCATCGAGTCGGTCGTACCGCACGAGCGGGTCGTGCCGGAAAAGCGATATCTCTCGTTACACAATACGACGTGGAAGTGCTCCAGCGGATTGAGAGCGTAATCGGCAAGAAGATGGATGCGTTCGACGTGAACAAGCAGGCTCTGGCTGTTCTTGCGCCACGAGTGGCCGAGGCATCTCGTGCGGCTGCGATGGAGATGAAGGACAATGCCGCCAAGGGTCACGGCGGAAAGCGAGGAAGGGAAAGCTACGGTGGCAGGGACGACGCAGACAGGGACGATGACACGCACGAAGGTGGCATGCCACGGAAAAAGTTCCGTGGAGGATCGTCGGGAGGCAGTAGAGGGGGTAGGGGTGGACCGAGTCGCGGACGCGGGGGTGGGCGTGGAGGTGGCGGAGGACGGGGAGGCGGTCGTGGTGGTTCAAGGGGCCGTAAATAGTTGAATTGATCCTCTTGGATTGCTCGAGAGACTACAGCCTGCGGGCATGTTCTTATATTCGTTGTACCTAGTCACTATATCTTGCCTGCGCTGTCCTGACAATGGAAGGACTTTTCACACTGTTCTCGGCGACAGCCTACCCTTCCGTTATTCCGTTTGATCTACATCATCGATTCCTCCATGGTGAGCTCCGGCAGATACGAGGATTCGCACACAATCCTCGTGACCCCGCCGTTCCGCATAGAATAATCTGAACACTATGTTAGAGCTTGTTTGCCAAATAGACTGCCACGCCGTGAACTCACGCGGTATGTCCAGCACGGTCTCTCGTGTGAATGAAGGCGCCAATCTGCAGCAAGGCTTCGAGACAAGCTTTGCTACCGCAATCCGCCGCGACATGCAAGGCGTTTTTGCCAAAAGCTGGATCAAGGTCATCGATAAGATTCCTTCCGGGTCTTTCGCCGTGATGATGGCCTGAGCTGTCCTCTGTCAAGGCTTTCGAGCGAAGGACAAGATCCATCATGGATTGTACGTTGTCTTTGGCAGCGGCGAGACATAAGGCGTACGGCAAAAGCAAGGATTCGGCGAGGCGGGTGTCGTGTTCATCGATCTTTTGGGGAAGGCTGCCAATCTTATCCTTTCCGTTTGCAGGGGCATCGTCTCGCCGAGTTGTATTGGCGATAGTGGAGGGCGATGCATTCAGATGGAGCAGATGTCCCATGACACCTTCCAGTCCTGACGATTGACTGCTTAGAGCTTTGGGTTTCTGATCCGGTAACGTCATCTCGCCTCGGATAGGAATGGACATCAGCTGTCGCACAGTCGTCGTGTCCAGCTCATCTTTGGAAAGCAAGTATGACAGCTTAGAGAGTGCAGCCTTATAAAGTGAAACTCCAGTAAGTCGCCGCGGCGTTCAGATATTTGGTCAAGCGCTGACCTCGGGTGTCATGTCTGCTCCGGAAACTACACCGGCCGCTGCAAGCTTGCGCATAGCGGGATCTAGGACGGTGTTTCGAATCAGCCAAAACGGACTCGACTCGTGCAAGTCTGCTTACAATACGCAAGTACGGAGCCTTTAGTGCACTGGGTGATGTTGACGATAACCACTCCTCGATCGCAAGCCTCTTTGATCACTTGAAAAACATCTTCTCTCTGCGGGATGTTCCCGGCGCCAAAGCTTTCCAGCACGACGCCACGGACATGCGACAAAAAGGCTCGAATGGTTGAAGTGGGAATGCCAGGGAAGATCTGGAGGACGGCGACATTGTCTTCCAGTTCTTCCACACGAGCGTATGAGTCACAAATTTCCAGTCACAAGAAAGAACTTACTCTTGTGTGCCCTGAAGACTTGCAGCTGTGTTGGTCTATATACCAAGAACCAGTCTACCTCGATGAGCACACCCACTATTTTTGCAAGCATGAGCGTCGAAGACCGCCATGTGACGACGAGACAGCACTTACGCTCCGCCAAGGGGTCCATGTTTGGACTCGAAAAGGCTGCAAAGTCGGAACTCGAGACTTTTCGAGTCCGGTTGCCTCTTAGCAATTTACGGTCAAAATAGAGGCATACCTCTGCGGAAGAGAGTGTTGTGAGTCATTGTCTTCCCCAGTTTGAAAGGTAATCACCTGGGATAACATAAGTCCCAGCAAGAATGATGCTGTTCAGACAATTCTCGACAGCATCATTGCGCAACTGGCCGAGGGGCACCTGAGCCCCGGTTACAATGACGGTCTTCCCAAGATCTTCCAGGAGGAACGAGAGGGCGGAGCTAGTGTAAGCCATAGTGTCTGTTTGTCCATTGGATGTCAGCTTGTGGTATACTCATCCGCACCTTTGTTGCTCACCTGTTCCATGCAAGATCACAAAACCGTCATAGGCGGAATAGTTCGCTTCGATGTCGGCTGCTAGTCGGATCCAGTCCGCAGAAGTCATGTCAGGAGAGTCCAACAGGGGATCATACTACTGAAGCGCTCCGGCGAATGAACGAAATTGGGGAAGAAGGATAACAGCACCGTTGGTTCGTTGATCTGTCCATGGTCACCATTTTCTCTTACCTCTAGAATAGAGTATCTTATGCGTCTGCCATCTTTTCCGATAGGAGGGGTAATCAAGGTATGGGCCGAAAGATCGTGGCTCTCGATTTGACCTGTTTTCGTTTGAGCCTTTGCGAGTATGGCTTGACCGACCAATGATTTCTTGACCGATGGCGGCGTAGGGGAAGTGGGCCGGCTCCCGTCCGGCGAATTTTGCGCATTCCAGTTTCGATAGGTGGCCGCAGTCTGTGAATTGGAGAAGAGCTGCACAAAAAGCATTAGTGAGCGGCTTTCCCTGTCTTTCCCACTTGATTACGCACGGAATCGCCCAAAGGATCATGAAACCTGGCCTGGGACCTGAGATATTGCTGGAACGCTCGTGTACTCAGTGACAGCACTATACCATACTATGTTTTATGCTTACAGTGAGATAGCCCTTTTCTGGAACGTAACCTTGAGCGGTCGCCAGCATTCCCAATGTCCCTCCCGAGTATAGGCACAATACCTTGGATTCGTGAGAAGGATTGACGTTCATCGTGTAGAATGGTCGCCACTCCGTTATACTACGTGCTTGTTTGCGTTCTGCCGGGGGTTTCTTTCGGGACGTCGGGCAGCCAAGGCGGACGTCCAGTACTGTCCCTTTTCTACTAGAGGAAGGCCCGCTCCCTTTTCACAACCTTCGTATCAGCTGATGTCCAAGCCAAATTCCCAAATAAAGACCCACCTCACCGAAGCCACGCTGCTATCGGTCCGCATCATTGCTTCCGCGCCGATATCTCGATCGCATCAGGAACCCGATAACCATCCCGCGTCGGAGGAAGGATCTGCAACGACCTTTTCATATTGTTCTCGCGAACAGGCTAAGGCGTGGCGTCATTTGCGGTTCTTGACTCAAGGAATCGCCAGAGTCACCGGAGACGGTCTCCATACACATCCGTAATTTCCTCCACGCCGTTTCCGTCACCTTTGCATCCCGTATCTTCGACCGATCCTTCATGTTCGACGAAAATCATTCCTGATCAAGGAACAGCGACGAATCGCCCAGATCTGGCCCACGAGGTACCCTCTGGCATTCACAGACTCGGCCTGCGCTTCCAAAGGACTCGAACAGCGGAGCTCATCTTTGTCGCTGTCTGGCATCTCCCATCCATGGGATCTTGTCGCGAGTAGTATATAGCGCATACATTCCATCTTCTGCCCTTGGTTTGCGGGTATGCCATGGCATGCTTCTCGAAACGAAGTGGAAGTGTCTGCACCTCTCGAACCCCTGATCTGGTCTAGGTATTTTGTGCTTGTAAGGAACGAGTTTGGGGATGCTCCGCTGACCCGGAGTCTGTGGACTTGGCATTGGTTAAAGACTGAAGATCGACGCAGCTGCTAGATCAGCCGCTGAGGCCTGGTCATGATTCGATGGTGGCGACAGAACATATCGCGTCTCGGATTCCCGAATGCTCTTCATTTCAAAGTCCTGCCAACGATTAATACCGTTCGTTCCGCATAAAACCGGTCTAATCAACGCGTTGACCGGGTATTCCTGAGGCCATACGATGTCCTCAGCAATGATGGAGCGACAGACAATGCATTCTGTAGCAAGCTAGAAAAGGAGGGAAACCTTGACCGGGGAGCACGCTTAGCGGCTTGCCGGAGGTGACGCATTCGCAGCAGCTTTCCCAGCATCGAAAGTCGAGGAGGAGGTTAGACGCGCCCAGCTCAAAGTCAGCCTTCACGCGTTGTGAAATGAAAGAAGGCATTTTGTCACATGAAGGTAAATTCCAAAGAATCGCCTGAGCCAATTGCAGACAGCCAGCCAGCCAGGTGGTGTCTCGCGCTCGCATATTAGGGAGTCCATTGACGGGAAGTCGACCAATACTTCAACTTCTCAGCAACCTCAACGAAGTCATCTCCCCATCTCCGTTTGCTCACTGGACATCTCGCATCTCCACGTCATTTGAATTCGACGGTTCACCCAAAGCCTACGAAAAATCGACGACGTTCTGGTATGTCGTCGCGTATCAAACCCATAGCGGAGGACGTCAAGCACTCATGGTGATTGCTTCTGATGCCACTTAGCTCATCTTCCATATTGGATCCATCAAATATTTTCGCTTGGATACGGTCAACGGAGATATCCCGGTCACCCGTCTTTCTGACAGGTTTTCAGGTGCAGCGCGTGCCTGCAGCCTGGATCAGCCCTTACTTTACTGGAAATTCAGCCAACGAACATCTTGGTGAGTCATTCAGATACTATTCCATCATCTATAATTCTAACGCTGTCTTCTGCAGAATTCCCGACAACCCCAAAATGACACCTCCGTCTCCCTCCACGACACGTCCGTATACGCGCGCTACTGCCTCCGCGGTCGCAGCGGGCAAACGGCGAGCCGTCGACAGCGAGGACGAATGCGACGCCGATGGATTTTTTGATGCTTCACACGAAGACTACTCGCCGAACGCATCGCGCCTAGGTCCCAGCCGCAACGTGGAAGAAAGTGGTAGCAATGCATCGCCGATGCGCGATCGGGCCGAGCCCGAGGATGTCGACATGGTGCATGTCCGCTTGACGATGGTTGATGCGGACGACGGCATTTCCGAACAACCATCGACTTCATCTTTAACGGACGATCGGGACGGGGCGGCTGAAGCTGTTCAATCGGAATCTGCGATGGACTCTGCGTGCGGGCGGGACTGTTCTGGCGGGTACGCCTATGATCTTCGATCGCGTCATTATGGGCGTGGAAAGGAAAACATACCGCCCATCGCGGACGAGGACTGGCACAGGGCTGCCGATGAGAGGCAGGCCAACGATTACGATAGACACCTATCCACACCAGGCGCCGGTCCATCCGGAAGCCGGCCCGATGCCGAAGACAGCGCTGGCGATACAAATGCTGGTTCTAGCTCCGTGAACCACGTCGACGCCAGCCCGGTTCGACGCAGTATCAGAAGGTCGAGGACTCTGAACAATCTGCCCTCTGCTATAGAGCCTCCATCGCCGAGAGAGGCTCCACCCGTCATTTCGATCTCGGCAGCCGATCCTCCGGCATTATCCACTCGAGCCAGAAGTTCCCGAAGAACAGCACGAGGCAATCCAGCGACGTCTGAAGAGAGTGATGCCGCCGTGGAAGAGACCGACAAAGAGGACGACATGGACGAGGCGCGAACTTCGAGTTCCGTCGATCAGTCCCGGGATCTCTCATTGGCCTCAGGCGCTTCCAGCGTTGCCGGATCTTCCTCTAGTCGCAAGCGAAGGTGTATCCGGGGCAGCGCAAGCTTGCAAGTTCCGATTATGACATCCTCGGCCGCGAATCAAGTTCGCGCTAGCAGTCGACCTTTGCCATCGCCGTCAGCTTCGTCCTCGTCATTCCAAGTCCCAACGCTAAGGTCTTCAACGTCCACGGCCAGTAACAGCTCAACCACTTCCTCATCCCGCCGCGTCACGCGGACGGTGTCGTCGCCGAATATCACACGGAGCGCGACATTTTCTGGATCTTCCTCCTCCAACTCGCAGCCGATGTACAGCATGTCATGCGCGGCAAACAAAAGGCGGCTGTCGAACGGGCCAAACAGCCAAGCGAGTAGCTTGAGCGCGGGCCTTGCGGAGTTGGCCAACGCATCGAGCAGCAAAGGCAGTGGTGGAGGTCGACCTGCCAAGAATCGCAAACGAGAGATGAGCGTATCGAGTGTCAGAAGCGAAGTTTCAATCTCAGGTGAGTCGGCGCTCGAAAATGCCCATAAACGCGTTTCTCATCGGTCTGTCCAGCCATGTCGACCTCATCCTACGCATCTTACAGCGTGACTGCCTCCATGCCGTCTTCCTCGCAAGGAGCTCCTAATCAGGAAGACAGCCAATCCGGTAGCAGGCCATCCTCTCCAAAGCATTCTCAGAAGCCCGGGTCAAGCAAATCCAGCAAGATTTACAAGGATGAAGACACTCCGCAGACGAATCGCCGCCTGTTCAATCAATCCACAAGGCAATCTGCCAGCGGAAGGCCTTCCATGGCTTTGAGCGAAAATAGTTCTGGCACTACGGCTGCTTCCAAGCTGGAAAGGTTTACCCTTGCCCGAACAGATACCTCTGCATCAAGCGCTTCAAACATGACTTTACAGTCTTCTTCGCCCACTTCCGAAGCATCTTTAGGGTTCTTATTCCCCACAACACCCATACAGGAACCCGCGTCTTCTCCAACTCGACTCATGTCCCGCCTACACTCGGACGACATCAGACTTCTGGGAGATCTTGCCCTCACGCCTAAACGTTCCAATCGGCGTGGGCAACTTGCCGTCGCTGAAAGCCAAACCCCTGGCCTCTGTCGATCGCCCTCGGCTTCCAGTCGTGACGAGATGGACGTTCTGCTGGACACGCCGTCTTCGCGTGTTTCCGCCATTTTTGCCACCCCGAAAGCCGGTCATGGTCAGGTCATGTTCGCGGCCGAAACGGAAAGTGAGGAAGATCTACTCGCGACTCCTCTGGCACGTCGTCAATATACGGATGGCTATAAAGCGCTCAAAGCTGCTCTGAAATGCTCTTCCTCCGGTAATGATGGATTAGACTCGAGCCACACCGCTGGGATGACAGCCATCGTCGGTCGAGAAGGTGAAAAGTCCGCCATACGACAATACCTCTTCTCCGGCAAGATACCGGATGAGGATGATGTCGAAGCCGGGCGTAAGGGTTTATATATCTCGGGTCCCCCGGGAACCGGCAAGACCGCTACCGTGACCGCCTTGATCGCCGACAATGGCTCAGAATGCAGGATTGCCTTCGTCAATTGCATGGGATTGGTTGGCAAGAAGGAGGAGATCTGGAGGAGGATAGCAGATGCCTGGGGCTTCACGGGCGATAAGCACGGCAAGGAGAAGCCCGAGAGGCTGATTGAGCGAGGCCTCAAGAAGCCTGCCGCTGGTTCAAGATTGTAAGTCTTCTTTCCCGTTACGTGTGGAAAACGCTCATCATGCTCGTGGTCAGTATACTGGTTTTGGACGAAGTGGATGCTCTTGTGCCGTCGAAATCATGCTCCGCATCCAACCAAATCCTTCGGGCACTTTTCGCGCTTCCGTACCATCACGCCGAAGTCGACCTGAAGCTCATAGCCATTGCCAATTCCTTGGATTTGACTGTCAGAAAGTCGGTCGCGTCAATCCTGGGCGCACATGCCCCTTCGAACCTTACCTTTAAGGCGTACGGCGCCAAGGAGATGACCGACATCATCAAACGCCGAGTCCATGATTGCAACGAAGCCCTCAAGGTCAATTGTCCAAACGTCGTGCCTGCGCATATCGACGACAAAGCGATCGAACTGGTTAGTCGGAAAGTAGAAGCCAATAATGGAGATTTGCGCATGTGCCTTGGAGTCTTGGTGGATGCTGTCAATGCGACGGAAGCGGAATGGCGCAGAAAGACTGCTTCAGCTGGAGCAACCGGAGAACTTGCGCCCTTCAAGGTGTCCCTGGCTCACGTATTGAAGGCGTTATCAGCGTACAACAAACTCAAAGCCAATGCCGCCGCGGCGTCGTCGACTGTTGGCGCCACTTCTGGCTCTTCTAATCTTGACAACAAAGTGCGATCGCTCAACGTTCAGGTCCGAATGATTCTCTTGGCGTGGCTGATCTCGAAGCAACGCCTGCAACATGGGTTGCGACCGGCACACGTTCAAGCCGCATCCGCTTCATTCGGCGGCAACTCCGCAACAACGGCGACGGAATCTATCTCGACTGAGGCGTTGTACCCAACATACACTTACGTCCTCTCCTCGGCCGCTAGCCCATTCCCGCCTGCATCGCAACCAGACTTTATGGATCTCCTGATGCAAGCGGAAGTTCTTGGACTCTTGTCTGTTGAAGGCGGGGACGGTCTTACCCCAAGCAAGAGCAAAGCGCGAAGAGGACGCGCAAAGGAACGAGCGGTGGAGCTACTGGTCAAGGAGGAAGACCTGAAAGCCGCGCTCGGCATCAAGCAGGAGATGAATTCGGAGTCGGCAATCGCGATGGACAGCGAGATCCGAGCGATCTGGAATCGGGAGGAGAAACGGTGGTTGAATGCCGTTGTAGGACGTCAGCGTGCCGCCGATTCCGCCAGACGACATGCCGAGAACGGTACCACAGGCTTTGACGAGGCGGAGTAGGAATGCGATCGAGGATACGGGAGCGGCGAGATCGACCTTATTGAAAACACGAAGTGATCATCACGATACGTCACTGGGGAAGTTTCGAGATCGCCTTCCACATGGAGACCAGCATGTATTTAACGATTCTTGTACACTTTATGCTGTAGCAAATGCATAGATTTACTATATTACGATAAGGTTGCAGCGATGCCTAAAACTCCAGGAATTGGTTGGCTGACCGTTAGCAATGCCATGTAGGTATCGAGTGCGACGAGAGCTGGGACCATGACTGAAGTCGTACGCCTGACCACGCAACGGCCAACGCACGCCGTCGAGCTTTCTGCGCTGGAAGATCGCTTCCCGACCTCCACCACGCGTCTTCAACATTGATCGCCCAGGCGCGTCGAAAACCGAAGTTTGGCAGCCCGTGTCTCAGAGTAATTATGACCATTCGAAGCGCAATTTCATGTTGGCCGTCTGCCGACTCTCAGAAATCCGCGGACTGTTTCTCTTGTTTCCAAGCCGTTCGATGCTGGCATGGATACTGAACAGACAGAGCTCATGGTCAGGATGTCTTCCTCCTCCGACAATCAGCGGGACAGCCCAGTCGCCGCGATACCTCCGCTCCAGACACCGGAATCCTTTCCCTTCCCATATGTGAAACCGTACGACATCCAGGTGGACTTGATGCGGGTCGTATTCGAGGCGATTGAAAGCGGAAAGATCGCTATTGTGAGTGATGCCGGTGAAGGACTCTTAGCATACATTCTGACCACTTCCTCAGGTCGAGTCGCCGACCGGTACTGGAAAGTCGCTTACACTATTGACGTCGACTTTGACCTGGCTAAAAGCTGATCAGAAGAGATTGAAAGACCACTCTCGCGCCGAGTCTGAGAGGAAACTGATGAAATCCGGCAATGACGGTAAGTAAGGATCGAGCGCGAGTATCCCACTCATCTTACGGGCTCACTGCTTCTTAGATCCACCATGGGTGATAGCCCACACCGTGAAAATACATCTTGAAGAGCTCGAATCCAAAGAGGCCGAAATCAACGCCAGACTTGCAAAAGCCCGGGAAAAGGAATTGGAGCGGAAAAGGGAGTCAAAGTTGATCAAGTTTGGAATTCGCAACAAGCGACAGCGCGTGGCGGGACCGGAGTACGCATCTGATGGGAGTACAAGGACGACAAGCAAGACCAGGAAGGATCGCTCAGAAGAGGAGGACGATCGCTTCTTGCCTCTTGATACTGGTGTATCAGCTATGAAGGACGCAGACCCGGACGATAATATTTCGTCTGAGGTCAAGGCTTTGCTGCGGCAGTGAGTGACGTTTCACCTCCTGTTCTTTTAGTTTTCAAACCCATCGCATAATGCAGGTTCCAGCCCAAAAGCACAGAAGAAGTTGAAGTCGAAGAAGAAAAGACCAAGGTAAGTTCCTGTGCAGGTCGATCGTACGGAATGCTCATCCTTTTCATCCAGATATTCTACACATCGAGAACACATACCCAGCTTCGCCAGCTCACGTCGGAATTGCTCAAGACCGCCTTTGCTCATATACCAGATCAAGAAGAGTTCGAGCCGCTGGTCGCTACAGGAGCAAAGTTGAAGGATTTGAAAGCGACAGTCGAGACCGCTCCAACCCGCATGGTACCTTTGGCTAGTAGGCGACAACTGTGCATAAATGAAATGGTCAGTACTCCCCGCGCGATCTCGGTATGGTCTTTACTTGATTGACGTCTCTCAGGTGCAAGAGATTGGCAGAACCAAGGGGGACGATAGAATGAACGAAGCCTGCCTGGATCTGCAGAAAGCAGGTGCGTCGCGTTGTAGTGTCCCCATCCGAGGCGTCGCCTTACCTCGACTCCGTCAGATGCCAAGAAGGGAAGGTGCCCGTATTTGCCGCCAAAGGATGACCAAGAGGCCATGTCGGAATACCGTGATCAAATTCTTGTGAGCACATCGAATCCGCTACTGTCTCTTTGCGCCGAGCTCATCGCCAAATTAGGCCATGCCGAAGGATATCGAGGATATCGTACAATTAGGCAAAGAAGTGCATGTCTGTCCCTACTACGCCACCAGAAATAGTATCAAGCAGGCAGAAGTGAGTCTTGAAGGGGGATCCATTACCATCGGTATTGATTTTTGCTCCAGCTCGTTACGCTGCCATACAACCTCATCCTACAGAAGAACGCCAGAGAATCGATGGGGATCAGTTTGAAGGATCAGATCGTTGTCGTCGACGAGGCGCATAGTGAGTCCAGCTGAAGTTGCAGACTGCTCTGCCGTCTGATAACTTCCGACAGATCTGATCGACACGCTGCTATCCATTCACTCGGTGTCGATCTCCCTCAAACGACTGGAAACAGCCCTAGGGCAGCTTGAAGTGTACCTCCAAAAGTTTAAAAACCGTCTGAAGTCAGAACATGCGCTGCATGTCAAGCAGATGGTTGCCGTTGTCAGAGGTCTGATCGACGTGGCGAGTACATGGGCAAGAGAGACCGCCGTCGACGCGTCGACAAAAACCGCAAGAGAGGAATTTTTCCGCGTCAACGACTTAATGATCCAGATGAAAGGCGGCGCGGATCAGGTCAACATAGTCTCACTATGCCGCTATCTGAAAGACAGCCAGCTTGCAAGAAAGATCAGCGGCTATGCGGAGAAGTTAGCAGAAGATGCAAGGGATCACAGTGAGTGAAAGTTTGCGAGCTGTGATTTGCTGAGCTTACAAGCGTCTCAGCTGGAGGTCGCGCCTCCTCTTATAGTGCAATATCAGCTTTTCATCAAGTCGAGGCGTTTCTACACAGTTTGACGGATGCCGATATGGATGGTCGGATCATTCTGTCTCGATCTGCTGCACATAAAGACGACACATCTGCGGAAATCGATAGCAGCAGAGTGACTCTGAGATATATGCTATTGAATCCGGCGGAGCATTTTCAAACGGTAATTGATGAAGCTAGATGCATCGTGCTGGCCGGAGGCACTATGGAGCCAGTAAGCATTGCTTGCACCGCGATGCAACACTGGAAACTGAATACTGAATCCTCGAGCAGCTTTCTGATTTCTACCTGCAACTATTCCCTTCGATACCGCGATCTCGATTTTCCAACCTGTCGTGCGCTCATGTCATTCCGAGGGAGAATCTCCTTACGCAAGTGATTTTGCAAGGGCCAAGTAAGAGGGAATTCGAATTCAAGTACGATAAACGTGGAGATAAGAGTCTGGTATGTTGCTATGATCCGTATTCGGTAACCAGACCATTCAAGAGCGACTTTACCTAGCTAATTGAATTGGGCACACTGGTCACAAACATGATCAATCTCATTCCAGACGGAGTTGTCATCTTTCTGCCATCCTACTCATTTCTCAATCAGCTTCAAGAAGTCTGGAAGCAGAACGGGACGCTTCAGAGAATAGATGTCAAGAAAAAGGTGGGTCAAGCCGTCGCGCTTTCTCCTGAGGAACTAAGGTGGATCACCCGCAGCTCTTCTTCGAGCCGCAATCGAGCGCAGAGGTGGAGACGATTCTGACGCAGTACGCACAGGCTATCGCCCAGGTAACACTTCAAACATGGTGACCATCTCCGAGTCTGATAATCCATATGATAGAGAGAGGAGAAGCGGACTGGCGCCATCATGTTGGCGGTCGTCGGTGGCAAGCTTTCGGAAGGTCCGCGGGTCTTGCCTACGTTCAGTTCCCATCTTCTACTGACTGCTTTCCATGGTCTTTCCAGGTATCAATTTCAGCGACGAACTGGGCCGCTGCGTGATCATGGTCGGCCTGCCGTTCGCAAACATGGGCTCAATCGAACTCAAAGAGCGCATGAAGTATGTGGAGAACCTACCGAACGCTGGGAAGGATGCTGGTCTGGAGCTGTACGAGGTAAATTTGATCGGCAAGACATTTTCATGCTTCTGATCCGTTTGCATCCTTGCAGAATTTGTGCATGAGAGCGGTAAACCAGTCTATCGGTAAGACGGATTTGACGTGCGAATACTTTTCAGGCCTTGACTGACTTCGCATTCAATGCTCCTCAGGCCGAGCGATTCGACATCAGAATGATTACGCCGCACTTTTGCTGGTCGACAAGCGGTATTCGACTCCGCGAATCTCGTCGAAATTGCCGAAATGGATAGGGCAAGATATCAAAGTAGGAAACTTTCCAGATGCGGTCAGAAACGTTGCGGGCTTTTTCAGGTCGAAGAAGAGCAATGGACGTAGCGGATCTTGAGATATATTCTTTCGTCGCCATGCAGAAACTATGCTAGAGATCTATATACAACTGTTGACAATACACCTTGAACCCTGCCAACCTGCCAAGACTCGGCTGGTCTGGTCAACAGACCACACACTGCTCGTTCTTGCTGATTAGGCCATTCCGTCTAGCCGATTCCCGTTGTGCACACATTTCGGCGTATTTGACCTTGTCCGAGGCCGATAGCAGGCCCTTCTTGTATCGATTTTCCATTGAGCGGAACTGTGATTCTAGCTCTGCTTTGGCTTCCCTGGAGAAGCAAGCGGGATTGTCAGCCACGAGCTCGACACATTCGCGAGTAGACTTACTTGCTAAGCGTGGGACTGGAACCACTCTTGAAGCTCTGCATCACACTCGTCAACGTTGGTTTCCCCTTATCGCTTACATCTACCGCCTCCTTCGCGGCACCGTTGCTAGAACTATTTGTCGAGGCGTCATTCTTCTTCTGCAAAGATCGCTTGATAGCCGCCAAAGCTGCATCTTTCCGAGGATTGCCGCTTGGTGTGAGCAAAGAATTTGGCGTGCTGACTAAGGTACTGGACGGTGCGATTGGTGTCGGAGGCGTGGATAGGTTGTTCTTGAGCGAGAACCTGGGGAAAGAGGACGGCACCGAGGGTTTGCTCGATTGTGGGGTTGCTGTGGATGTCGACGGAGCGGTACAAAGGTGGTCTTTCGGATGACGATGTGTCGGACAGAATGAATGTTTGCAGGACTGTAGGCAGAAAATCCTGATCAGCTTGGTACGTTCTTGAATGCATGCAAGCAAGACTTACCTCGCATTTGATCTTTACCACCAGCACTTTCGAACAATTCTTCTTCCAGCAGACCTCGCCTTTCTCTTTGCGCGCCTTCAACTCCCTCATCTCGTCTCTCCGCGTTTTCGCACCCTGGCATTCGTGCTGGATGTGCCTGTTCATCACAATATTGGGGTCCTCTCCGGGATTTGTGGATTGGGGGACATTGCATATCGGGCAGATGGGTGCTATGCGGTTGAGGACGTGAGCTGGCGGCATGGCCGGACATTGATGCGTTGTTGCGGGAAAGTGATTTGAGCAGAATGGTCCCCGACAGTATTGGCACTATGGCAACACCGAAGTCAGTACAAGGACAAGAGCACAGCTTGAGCGATTCGTTACTCACCTTGAGAGGCAGGAAGTCTACCAGAGAGCAGGCGTTGTGATTGCATCGTTGACCGATGAAGAGCATCTCTCCTGAATCCCGCCGCCGGTCGTCATCGCTCGCTGGGGTGGACGATCGCGACATGTCGTTCTGTGCTTTCTCGTGGAAGGATGGATGAATGTGTGGAAAGGTAGTGCTTGTCGATGGAGATGCATCGTATATGTCTGTCTGCTCGCCACTTGCATTCTAACCGGACTGCTTCACCAACACGCAATGCCAAGCTTAGCAACCGCTCTTTTGCTTCCGTAATCTTCGTTTATCAGCACATGAAGCGATGATTACGTGTCGCTTCTTTTGGTGGCAAACAGCAATTGCTGGAAATCTCGTCTACGTGTGCGCCATGAGGGGACTGTGCGATGGTTCGCACGCTACTTCACACGGTCAGGATGATCCACAACTTGTATCCATCTATACATGATTATGATACACTCAAATGCTCATACATTTGTATAAGCGATGCCACTTTGCCACTCCTGTCTGCTCCGGCCTTCCTCGTCGTCGTTCCTTCTTCCGTCTCTGGCAACGGCATCGACACTGCACGCCCACCATTGCGTAGCAGACGCATGCTCGGCCGTTCTTTTGGGTGACCCAGTCCAAGAGTCGATTGTCCGAAAGAGGTAGATCGCGCTCTGGGGATAGGATCGGTTGCTGCTGTCGTCTGGGATATCTCCTGAGGAGTAATGGTGGTAGAGACTGGTATAGGGTCGATTCAGATGGTCACGGTAGTGGCGTCCGACCCGTTGCCGGATTGCCAGAGACGCAAGGTGACCTGGGCGTCCTTTTGCACGACCACCTCGAAGAGCACGCTGGTGGCCGACTTGTCGGTCAATGCGAGTTCCAGACCCGCCAGCAATGTCGTCTTCTTGGTGATCGCGGTTCGAATCTCCTCGGGTTCCTCCTCTTCATCACTGAACTCGTCTTCCTCGTCATCAGCAGATTTCTCCTCCTTTTCCCTCTCAACGATCTCAACCTTGACATCATCCTTGCCCTCCCAAACCTCAAAGGCAACCTTCTCAGTCCCCTGCGCAACAGGAATCTCGACGCGGCGTCGAACGGGCAAAGCGAGTCCGCTGGGAACGATGACCGCGTTGAGCAGGTCGTCGGTCTGCTGGCCGGGGACAACGATACCAATGGGAGCGGCTGTGGTGTCAACAGGGGATTCGGCCAACTTGAGAACGTCCTCGACCTTGAGCTCGTCCGGAAGTTCCGAGAGGTGAAGAGCCTGAAGAGCGCATCCGACGGCGATGACTTCGGCCGGGTCCAGGGTCGAGGTGACCGGAGTCGTCGGCGGGAAGACCAAGCTCAGGTGCGAGGAGAGACCCGGGAATAAAGTGGAAGCACCGGCGAGAAGTACCTGAAGAGCATGTGAATAAGCGAGTCACAACCTTCCAGAAATGATTACTTACCTCGTCAATCTGAGAGATGTCCAAACCGGCTTCGGCGATGACAGCCTTGGCCTTGTCGGCAACCTTTCGGTAGACGGGAGCAGCGAGACCATCGAACCGCATTCGGTTGATCGAGCCCGAAAGATCCATACCATCCTTCAATGATTCGACGGCACAGGTAGCGGCACCGCTGCTGGCACTCAGACTTCGCTTGGTGTGCTCGACAGCCAATCGGAGCTTGGCCTCGGCCCGCTTGTCGGCTTGCGAGCTCGACTCGGCGCAGGGAATGGTCAGGGCGACCTTGGTCTTCTTGGTGAATTCCTTGGCAAAGTGCTGGCACAGCAAGTCGTCGAACGTCTTGCCGCCCAAGTTGGTCTCTCGACCTTGCGCGAGCTTGACGTACTCGCCTTCACCGGTCTTGCAGACAGCAACGTTCAAGCTCGTCTCTCCCAGATCGACAACGACCACTGTCTTGTCCCGGTCCTCTCGGTCTCCCTTGTCACCTTCTTCAGGCTTGCCCAATAATGCTCGCTCCTGCCTCTCCTCGGTAAGACCGACTCGGTATCCAACCAAAACGGCCGCGGTCTCGTCCAAGAGCTGCAGAACGGGAATACCAGCGGCAGCGGCAGAGGACTTGAGCGCGTCTCGTTGCGTAGAGGTGAACCAGGTAGGGCACGAGATGACGGTTCCGGTGGGCTGGACACCGAGGAAATCGGTAGCGCTTTGGAAAAGAGTCGACAGGAAGAGGGTGGTAACCTCCGGGACGGTGATGGTCTTCTGAGCGGGTTCGGGCTCCCTGACGGCGGGAGTGGCAGCTCCCGAAGGCGCAACAGATCCTGGTCGGGTAGAGGGCGCACTCGGGGCAGGAGGAGTGATCAAGACGTCGACGGTGTATGCGGGAGTCTGAGAGTCGGTGATCAAAGGAGCGGCAAAGACGGCGGTGTGATCCACTTCATCGTAGGTGTGGCCGAGCAGGTTTCGGAAACCGATGATGGTGTTCTTGCCATTCTTGACGAGTTGGGGCTTGGCGCCGTTGCCGATGTACTGCGAATGATACAGGTTTAGCGAAACAAGTCCCTCAAGAGCGAGACCGAAGCACTTACGACTTCTTCACCGTTGTAAGAGATGGCACAAGCGATCTGCCTCTCACCATCTTCGTTGGCGATGCAGTTGGCGTGACCCTCCTTGCCGATGACGGCGATGGAGGCGTACGACTGGCCAAAGTTGATACCGAGAACTGCAGGTCGAGACCTAAATGAATGATCGGATCATCAGATTTGTGGCGGAAGAGGCGCCCATGCCTCGAGATTCTGCATACTCACATATTTTATATCTATTGATACAGTCTATGAAGCCTCAAAGTGGTAGAGAGCGTGAGGTAGAGAGCAATATTCAAAACCGCAACACCGGTACAACGCAATCCCACTGCAAACGGACTTCAGAAAAAGTGCGCCAACGCGGGGCCGGAAATGCCAACATGGCCCGCGCGCTTCTTTCTGCCTGCAGAACTTGGGGGGTCATTTTGCCGGTTTCTACTGCTACGTCTTCCGACTGCTTCAGGTAACAGCTAGAGAGTTCGACTATGGTACTATCGCTCAGTCACAGTTTTATGCTGCCTATCTCTAGGGGAAATGAACCGAAGCAAGCTTGCTTGGGACAAAGATCAGACAGCGGATGAACCTAGTAGGCAAGCAACGCGGGAGGTCATGAGCACGCATCCGGGCAAAAGCATTTTCCTTCTTTCTGTCGCCATCTCCATATGTAGAAGATTTCAAAGAACATTTTTGTCGCTCCTGAATGACGACTGAAGCTCCCTCCAAAGAGACATGCAGAGTAGCTTGCACATTACGCTTAGCTGTACGCTTAGCTGTACGCTTTGGCCCTTCGAGCGCGGCTCACTATGCGTATGTATCCCTCTTACTGCTGGCGCCCGAAAGGTCGAAGCTCACCGTATAATCAATGCAAGGCCGCGCTGAGAGCATAAAGCGAGTTGTGCCTTTTAAACGTTCTAATGACATACCGTCAGCACCATCGTCTCTCGACATTTTGGCCCACCCACGCCGATTGTACCCCCACAGATATATGCTAGACTTGGTAGCACCGCGTGTTGCCGATGTCTCAATCTGAAACGTCAGCAAGATCCTCTACGTGACGTCAGCAACTTCTCTAAGGTCAGATCTTACAATGTGGTCCGAGATCTTGAACACATCACAAACAGCGATCTCTTGTTGGAGGACAAAACTCAACGCATGGGAAGCCTGTGAAGCCGTCGGCATTTCAATACCATCTTCCCCATCGCCACAACGCTTCGGCAATTGACGAGGGATTCCGCGCGATACAAACGACATATGTAACCGGGTCGAGGCAATACGACCGGATTCGGCCCGCGTGTCACCTTACTACCGAGATCCACTACGTCAAGATGCAACGCGTCGGCCAAGATGGTCTGCTTTACGGTAAGCTTCAAGTTTCGACGAACAGGAGGTTTTCAACCAGATTGACCTGTGACGCGGATTGCAGGGGGCCACATGCCTGGCGATGACAACTATCACCACGCATTGACGAACATTGATTTTCGAGTCACTCCTCCCGTTCGTGAGTGATCGTGTATGATTTCTGCCCCCAGCCCCAGCTGATCAAGCGTCTAAACAGGGCGAACTTCGATCACCTTGACGCCTCAGCCTGAAATCGTTCTCGAAAGCTATTTTGAAGTTCCAGAGTCGCGCAAGCCATCAGAGGCCACAACTCCTGCACGATGCACATCAGAATCCCATCAAACGGAAGCAGAGCGGAAGGACCACGGACTGCGGGAAGCCGAAACATATAACGCTGCCCCGAGCGATGTGAACCCCGGAAACTCGATTTTGATTTCCGGCGCTTCCCAGCAACGCCAACCGAAAGATGTTAGCGGGCTCTTCGCGGCGAAAGAGCACGAAACACCTACTATTGCCTCATCTACTTCGGCCTCGAATGGTACTGTCCATGAGAAAGCCTTTGGCACAAATCTCACTACGGGTCGACGAGAATACCTCAGCCAATACCCAAAACCAGACACTGCGACCGAGAACGTTGGTGACGGCGAAGAGAGCGTCGCAAGTCGTTTCACGCAGGACGATGCGTTCTCCACCGACTCCTCGACGTCTGGAGGGAAGACGACCACGTTCTATACCGACTCGTCTCTTTCCAGAGATGTGTCTGATCTCGACGACTCGGACAGCACGCTCGGAAACAGTGTGGCCGAAGACGTGGACATTTATTGAGGCGCGTTTCAGTGTAAATCATACCCATTTTTACCCTGTACCAGAGCCACTAGGAAGTAGACCGGGTCGGGTCCTATTTTATCAGGCCTGATGTTTTGTAGAATACAGGATGTGCTAGTATACAAATCAAATTTGTGCTACCACGAATCGCCGGCCACCCACCTCCGTACACATTCCTTTCGCGCTCAAAAGCAAGCTCGATTACCTGGTTCGACCTCCGGCGTGGCTCGCAAAGCTACTTCAGGATGCCCCTCTTGATTACTTTCCTCTATCCATCCCAAAGCCCGTATCAATCAGGGGCGCTTATAGGGAAGCTACTTTAGCTCACCTGGATCGGTGTTCGTTGAAAAGTCTTATGGGCAGCTGGCACATCGGCATGACCTTTATAGAAGAAGAGATGCGAGGGGAAAAATCATTGCCATGAGTCCATTTCTGCCGCGCCTCTCCCGATGAAGATATCAGCTGGATTTAATCCAGGGCGCGAAGGTAGTGCCTTTGAGACCGAGTTGAGAGGAAGGTTTCGTCGCGCAGCATTCGTCGAAACCTCTTTCCCGGTTCTAGGCAGTAGAAACTCTCGAAGGGCAGGCAGCAGGGACTTGGTCAGAAACATCTGAAGCGACTAGAACCGATGAGGCAGAAGCTTGTGTGTGGATATTGCAGACCCTTGCGAACTTCTGAGGAGATGCGCCACCTATAAGCATATCTTCGCCGACGAAACGCTGCGGACGGAAACATCTCCTACAGTCAAAACCCCTTTACACTCAAAGGAAGCTCTCCATTCATCTTTCTCGTCTGACTTGTGCAATTGCTGTGATGCTGATGCGAGGGAAGAGACTCCTTCTGGACCCGAAACAGAGAATTAATTTCGATTTCATGCTACATGCCTTTGCAAATTTTACAACGGTGAGACTTTGAGTAGTTTACATTTACTTTACCAATACAAAAAGCATGCGAGACCATGGGGTGTCGAAGAGCACCATCGCATCTACAATTCGATTTACCATGCTGGACACTAGACCAACAGCTAGAGCTCGATCGCCACTAACACCCACCGCTTATCGTCCCACTCGAACCCGCCTCGCACCTTGCCGGGCCTAAGCACAACCCCGCCGACATACGCCAAGGCATGCAAGAACTCTCGCAATTCTTCGTCTTGCCGATTTCTGCGGTCGAGCACGAGCACCAGTTCGAGTGCCTCGAGCGCGTCGGCGACAAGATCGAGAAGCGAGGTCAAGTGATCGCGGATATCAATGTCGAGGTTCCCCTGATTCGCACCGTCGACATCCACCTGACTATCGGTCTTTGAAGGCAAAAACGGCGGCAACGAGAGATACACTGTTCGTCCGCCCGGATCGACGCGCAGCTTTCCGGGCCGTCGTGGATCCGGTCCGTGGCTGTGGGCGGGCAGGTCGATGACGGCGCCGATGAGGACAGGCGCGGTGTGCGGGAGGACGATCTCGAGGAGGCGGGAGCAAGCGATGGCGATTGTGGCGTGGTAGGGGAATAGCGGTGTGAGGAAGTTGATCAGTTGGGTCTGGGAAATGGGATGATGAGGCGGTGGTGAGGGCAATGAGCCGTAGATTGTCTGCTGAGTTGATGACGAGGGGATTGCGGAGATGCTTTCGGGCTGCTTGAATGGATGGATCGGTCGGTCCTGCATGTGCTGATCCAGATCGACATGCCCAGAGCTGGAAGGCGTGTAAGATGAGGGGTTGCCGTATACATCGTTGGCGGCGTATGAACCGACACTCGAGGAACAGCCTGTCGAATCAGACCACGCTGAAAAGGCCGAATGCGACAGTTGAGGGGTGTTGAATTCGGATACGGGCGAGTGTATTCCGAGGAGATGGATGTTGGAAGACTGCTGATACGCTTCCACACGGGGAGGGATGGAGGATTGATGTTGGCTATCCTGCGGCGGATAGAAATGCGCCGACGCGTTTGTCACCCACGTCGACGACCTCCCGTTTATATCCTGCTCAACGAGAGGAGAGGACTGTCAGCGCGAGAGATTGATCGGGAACGTGAGCAACTTACGGGAGGCATTTTATCCCCGCGGACCTCAAAGCCACTGTGGGCCACCACCGGCCGGGGAGGAAGAAGCAGCATAGGAGGCACTCCCGAACACGGCACCTTCGCCGTGCATCTCCTTGTACGCCCACATCCGTCCTCCCAGCCCACCCAGTCGTGCCAAAGCCAACACGCTTTCATCCTCGGGGATGATGGCGTCCGTGGTTTTGGCGCCGCTCGCCTTGGCGATGGCCGCAGCGGCCAATGCGAACAAGCTGATATGCTGTTCTTGCTCTTCGACGACGTCACCGCCTGCCTTCCCCGCAAAGGATCCTTGGGATGCCTTTACGGGGTAGGTATTATTCGGTTCCATCTTGGGTTGATTATTCAGGCTCTGGTTGGCGTTGGTGTTGACCAGATCTGTGGTGGTTCGTGCGGGGTTTGTCGTTGTGTAAGTGTTGGAGAGCATCTTGTAAGGCGGAATGGATGGTGGGAGTTAAGAGCACGGTTGCGACGCAGAATTGTATGGCGGGCGAGTAAGAGGTTGTCGTTGTCTGATCGTCACCAACGAACACTTGTGAATAAGAATCGGGTAGTTCCCATCCATCAGTCGCCGCTGACAGCTCAGTCTCGGCCGCAGCTGTACCTCTTGGAGTGACATGAGATAAGCTCGCCATCGAGCTGTACGTCTTCGGAGCCGGAGCACGTCAGGCTGAGCTAAGCGGTTAGCCCATAGGGCTGTTGAGTTCGCAAAATGATACAGACTTGACTCGGATTCGAAATAGTGTGCGCGCGTTTGGAGCTGCTTTTGCAAAGCTCTCTTTTCACTCGCGCTACGTAGAAGCGCAGATCGATCGCAGAGACCCCGTCGGGCAGGGTTCTCGCCTGCAGACCATCCGCCTGTTGCTGGGTAGCCAGCGTTTCCGCGCCGGGGAACGACGAATCCACCGTTGGACCCAGTGCCAAGTCGTGGAACGTCGGCGTCGTCTTCAAGTCGTCATCGTCTGGAGAGGCAACCTTGTTAGTCAAGCCTTTTCTACAGCAAACTATTCAAGATGGGTTGTAAGTGTTCTCCCGACCTGGCCGAAGATGGAGCCTTCGATCAAGAAGCAGGAGTCTAACAGGATTGTGCTTGTTTTTACTGCTTGCCTCGAAATCTGATTGGGATGGAATCTGCTGGAATGTGGATATTTGGTGTCGTCTTGGTTGATGGATGTTTGGGTACGGTTGGCTGGATATAAATGGAATGAACGGGAACTGGAACTGGACGACAACGACATTGGACGACCGACATTCTTCTTCCTTCTCGCCTTGACGTCACCCGACAGCCGGAAAGCCGCGAGGACTTCAAGCCGCTCGATCCCTTCGAACTTCTCGAAGGGAGAACCGATGGGCCGACAAGGCTTACAAGAAGCGAGCTCTCGGAAACATCTACAAGACCTCGCCCACAGGTGGTTCGTCGCACGCCAAGGGTATCGTGTTGGAGAAGGTGAGTTGAGGGGTTTGGGCGGAGCGAGAGCGAGAGCGAGAAGATTGCAGGGGAAAGAAGCGAGCGAGAATTGGGAGAATGGACTGGACCAAACGAGGAGGAAGGTCGACGATCTCCGGAAATCCCCGCTCTCGCATTGCCTCGCTTTGTGACAACCGGAGCATTATACTGATGCGCGATCCTCGACAGGTTGGTGTTGAAGCCAAGCAGCCCAACTCGGCCATCCGAAAGTGTGTTCGAGTCCAGCTCATCAAGAACGGTAAGAAGGTCACCGCCTTCGTTCCCAATGACGGTTGTTTGAACTTCGTGAGTCCGCTCGAAGAAGTTGCTGAAGAATCAAGGCTGACTAGATCGACTGCGCAGGTCGACGAGAACGACGAGGTTTTGATCTCCGGTTTCGGTCGACGTGGTAAGGCTAAGGGAGATATTCCCGGTACGTACCTCTGTCTGTTTAGCCTCTTGTGAACAAGGCTGACCGAGCGTCTCTTTCAGGTGTCCGATTCAAGGTCGTCAAGGTTTCCGGTGTCGGTCTCTTGGCCCTCTGGAAGGAGAAGAAGGAGAAGCCCCGATCATAAACGCGGACCGCGCCATCGATCCTCGCCTCCCCGTTCTCGTTTCAGCCCAAACCAAAAAATCCAACCCTCGCTGGTATTCCATCACCTTGCAATGGCGCGCCGTGCGGGCCCACGACTCGATCTGTCCGAACCCGTGGGATGCTGTATGACCGTCTTGGTAGCACCTTTTTCCCGGGATGGAATCACATGTAGTTTTGACCGTATATGCAAAGGGGTGTACCTGTGGAAGACATGGGTATATGAAATGCATGTGAGGGAACTTCAGGTCCAGGACGTCGCCACGGAGTTGGCGTGGGTAGCCATCCTACTCTGCTTTGCAGGAATGTCGTTCGCTTCGAGCTCGCATCGCGGAGCATCTTCGACTGGGATATTCTACCAACGCTCCACTGCTATGCCAACCTTGACAACCGACAGCAGAGCTGCTTGCAGCGATCTGACATGTCGACAGCCCGTTCAGCCCGTACAAGGAGAACAATGACGTCAAAACATCCCCGCAGATCTGCCATCACCATCTGAGACACGTAGGTGTTCGATCCGCATTGGATTCGATCGCTCTCTACCGCGAGGTGGTTTAACTGCGTTTGTCATACCAGCCGCAGTAAACCCCTGACTCCCTTGCCCCCGTCAGTGATACGGAACCTCACAAGTCCCAGTATGAAGATCTCAATACCAACGTTGCCAAACCCGTCGGGCTCGACGCCGGGCTACATCAACCCGCTCGCAAACATATCGTTGCCGCATGCCGTTGCAAAGACCAAGGAGTTTCTGGACAAGGGCAAAGGAAAAGTACTGGTGTTGACGGGGGCAGGCGTCAGTGTCGATAGTGGGATCCGAGCCTATAGAGGTAGCGAGGGGCATTGTGAGTCGGTCTTCATGTCGGAGCCTGCAGTAGCATAAGCTCACGACACTTGCAGATACCACCAATCCAAACTATAGGTCTGTCGGATGACTTAGGTTCAGGATCCGTGGCTGACAACTGTCAGCGAAGACCAATTTTTTATGGAGAACTAGTTGAACCAGGAGCCAAGGGACACATGTTCCGGTATGTGTTCCTCTCGTCCACGGACGAGTTCGACTCATGTAATGTGGCTTCGGTCCGCTTCTTACAGGCAGAGATGTACGTCCAGGGGAATGCATAAAGATGAACATGATCTGACCAGATGGCGTTCAATGATTAGACTGGTCACGGTCGTACCTGGGCGTGAGTCTTGTTCTCATTGCTCCGTTGACAAGTCCGGACTAACACGGCATCTGTTTCACCAGTATCCACCTGTAAGGGACGCTCGACCTAATCCTACACATATGTACGTGGCGGCTCTGCAGCGCCTAGGTCTTGCTCCTTCCCTGATAACGCAGAATGTAGGTACGGGTCGACGCGCCAGCTTGAACCAGGACCCCAATACTGAGCCGCCCTCTCTCGGTCCAGGTTGATCGCCTGCACCATAAAGCCTCGCCCTTCAGCCCAACAGAGACGGACAAACGGATCCTCGAGCTGCACGGCACATTACACTTTGTGCATTGCCCCAAGAACGGGCACATGCGGCCGCGAGATGAATTTCAGGAGTTGCTGGGGAAGTTGAATCCGACGTGGGAGAAGGTGGTCAAGGATGCGCATGGCGGAAGAGTTAAAACGAATCCGGATGGAGATGTGAGTCTCTGTTCAATATGGCGGGCGACTATCGCTGATTCGTCACCAGGTTGATCTCGGTGGCGTGAAATATGATTCATTCGTGGTGCCGTCGTGTCAAGATTGCGAAGCACAAGGCGTCAAGGATTCGATCGTCAAGCCCAATGTCGTCTTTTTCGGAGAGACCATCTCAGAGACAGTCAAAGATCGAGCGGTACACATGGTGGCGCAGTCGACTGGAGTCTTGGTGTTGGGAACGTCGCTCGCGACGTATAGTGCCTTCAGGTGGGTCTTTGTACCGATGATGGTGGTGAACCGGTGCTGAAGATACACACGACAGATTGATTAAGCAAGCTCTCGAGGCCCAGAAGCCGGTCCTCATGCTTTCCATCGGTCCGTCAAGAGCGGACAACCTATCGGGCGTGGAAAAGATCGAGATGAAAGCTGGGACTGTCCTGGAGGGCGTGCTGGAGCGATACCTGGCGTGAGTAGCCTCTGTTTGCTCGATGCTCGATCACTGATCGCGTTGGTTCAGCTCGAAGCAAGGTCCGGTGTACCAGGAGGTCAAGGCATTGATGGCCAAGGGGGTTGTCAAAATGCCGGATCAGGCGCCGACGCCCAGGGCGGAAGGATGAATTGGCTAGAAGACCTCGACATGTGTTCGAAGTCAGAGGACATATAGCATGATACCATCATCGGTGGCGCCTTGCCCAGACTGGACTTGTCGTATCGCGTGAACCCTACATGGCCAATATCATGAGACAAGGAGCCGGTAGAGGTGACTGAGCTCGTGATTGACGCTTGCCCCTTGGCACCTGCCAAGCTGTTCGCCATCACGACCCGCCTCATCCTCTTGCCCGAATGCGACCGAGTCTGATTCACGAATTGCGCGGAAGCAATAAAATGACGTGCTGCCGGGAGTTGTGCCTCCACCTTTCCTCGCAAAAGTCGGCAAGACATTTTGGAATAACGCGGGATGTGGGGACAGCGAATGGCTGAGTGGACGACGTTATAGATTGTAGACCGTTTGGAAGAGGAAACACCATTGCTATACTCATACCATATCCCTTTCCCACCTTATCAAAATGGCCAACGCACCCCACGGAGGACAACTCAAGGACCTGTACGCTCGAGACTTCGCCGTTCGAGAGCAGCTCATCGAGGAGGCCCGAGGTCTCCAGGACATCGTCTTGACCGAACGACACCTGTGTGACTTGGAGTTGATCTGCAATGGTGGTTTCTCTCCCCTCGAAGGCTTCATGAACGAGGCCGACTACACCAGGTGAGCATCCGATGCCGTTGCGTGTTTCCGGGCGAGTGCTAAGTGGATCCGCAGCGTTCGAGACACCTTGCGACTCAAGGACGGCAACCTCTTCTCCATGCCCATCACTCTCGATGTCTCGCAGGAGCAGATCAAGGAGCTCGGCCTCGAGAAGGGCACCCGAGTCGCCCTCCGCGACCCGCGAGACGACGCTTGCCTCGCCATCTTGACCGTCGAGGACCTCTACAAGCCCGACTTCAAGCTCGAGAACGAAAAGGTCTTGGGCGCCGACGATCCTGCGCACCCTGCCGTTGCTTATCAGCGAAAGTACATCAAGGAGTACTACGTCGGTGGTAAAGTCCAGGCCGTCCAGCCTCCTCAGTACTTCGACTACGTCGACCTGAGGTACACCCCGACCGAACTCCGAAACTTCTTCAAGAAGATGGCATGGCGCAAGGTTGTCGCCTTCCAGACCCGGAACCCCATGCACCGAGCTCACCGAGAGTTGACTGTACGAGCCGCCCGACAGCGACAGGCCAACGTCTTGATCCACCCTGTCGTCGGTCTCACCAAGCCTGGAGACGTGGACCACTACACCCGTGTTCGAGCGTACCAGGCCTTGATGCCCAAGTACCCCAACGGTATGGCTCACCTGGCTTTGTTGCCTTTGGCCATGCGAATGGCCGGTCCCCGAGAGGCCGTCTGGCACGCCATTATCCGAAAGAACTACGGAGCCACCCACTTCGTACGTCTCTCCAGCTCGAGTTTTCAGCACTTATAGCTTACCTGTTGCGTGGATCCCAGATTGTCGGCCGAGACCACGCTGGTCCCGGTAAGAACTCTGCCGGTCAGGACTTCTACGGTCCTGTAAGTCATCTTGTCTGCGGAACCCAACGCTCTAGACTGCTAATAAAATCCTATTTTCAGTACGACGCCCAGGAGTTGGTCTCCCAGTTCAAGGATGAACTCCACATTGAAATGGTTCCTTTCCAAATGGTGACTTACCTGCCGGAGACCGACGAGTACCAGCCCATCGACGAAGTCCCCAAGGGCACGGCGACCGCCAACATCTCCGGCACGGAATTGCGAAGGCGATTGATCACCGGTGGACCGATCCCGGATTGGTTCTCGTACGAGGCAGTCGTCAAGGTCCTGCGAGAGTCTTACCCGCCGCGAAACAAGCAAGGCTTCACGGTTCTTTTAACCGGTCTCCACAACTCTGGCAAGGACACTATTGCACGAGCATTGTCGGTAACCATGCAACAGCAGGGCGGCCGAAGTGTCAGTTTGTTGCTCGGCGAAGCCGTCAGGCAGGAGTTGGGTTCCATCGGCGACGATACCACCGCCGAGGACAAGGACGCCAACGTTCAGCGAATCGGTTTCGTCGCAGTAAGTTCTGTTTCCTCGCTCAAGCTTTGACGACCTATTCACCTAAATGTCCAGGCTGAGCTGTCCCGAGCCGGTGCCGCTGTCATCGCCGCCCCTACCGCTCCCTCCGCCAAGTCCCGAAAGGCATTCAAGGACCTCGTCAAGTCCACTGGTGGCGGCAACTTCTTCATGGTCCACGTCGCCACCCCGCTGGATCACTGTGAGAAGACCGACAGGAGCGGTCGATACAAGCGAGCCCGAAACGGCGAGCTCAAGGGTTTCGCTGGTGTCGGTAAGTACCCCGGACGTCAACTGATGACGGGCAGAACGCTGAAATGCTTCCTCCTTTAGATCTGGCCTACGAAGCCCCCGAGGACGCCGACTTGGTTGTTGACCTGACCAAGGACACCGTTCCCGAGATCGTCCATGGTAAGTGCTTACTGGACTGGTAATGATTCTGAGGACTTAGCGTATCTCCCATAGCCATCATCCTCCTGCTTGAGACCCAAAGCCTGGTCTAGACGAGCACAGCTCCACACGTAAAAGGCTATCAAAGCCAAAGATCAACATCTGCAGCACAATCATTTGTATACCTCTGTCGCGCAGGATGAAATAAACCAGTACAAAAGTGATGTCTGAGCAGTGAACTTGAGTTTTCGGTAGCCCTGCACATGTGCGCCACCATATCTATTGCTGGTCGAGTTGATCAAGGCACATCTTCAGGACAGGCCAGTCTTAGATGCGAAGCGGCACCGTCCTTCGATCTATCTAGGACATCTGATGTGCGAGAAGAACGCCCGTCCAAATTGGCAAGGGACTGGCGCGAACCAGTGACCGAGAGACGCGAGCAAGCTCGCAATCAGCGTGACCTCGAGTTGCATTGCCCGATGTGATTAATCCCAAATCCTGCCTCGAGGGACGGAAGCCTCGGGGTAGTTTGGGAACAATCGTGGATGGTATTGCATTTGTAGCATACAAACAATTGGCGCAGGGACACGGATCCTCCTACTGTGGTCTCTTGGGTGCCTGAGAGTATTTCGGCCCAGCATTCCGATTGAGCAGTCTTGCCGTGTTGAACAACGACAAGAGTTGCGGCTCAAAGGTGTTTGGTATATTCTGGCTTTCATTCCAGCCTTGCGTGAGCAAGTCGACTGCATTAAGGACTTCGATCTCGAGCTCATGTACGGGCGGTTTGTCTTGTGGCTGGAACAAGGGGATCAGCGGATGCAGATCAGTCGCAGATATGGAAGCCTACTGTCCGTGGTTTGTTGACCTGTGTGAGGTCAACCTGATATAGATGATGTTTGTAAGATACTCGGTCTTTCCGCCTTTCATACGACGGTCTCTCATGCGGCTGCACTTCCGCTAGAAGCCAGGCACCATATCCAAATTAATTTCCTCCCGCATGACAACTAGAAGCGACGTACTTGGCACTTCCATGTTGACGCTCACTCGCCAGTCAAACTCCTCATTCGGGCTGAATATGTTCAGATTTGCAACCTTGGTCTTTTCAAGACATTCGATGATCTGCCCCGTCTTATCGTCTCGAGTGATTCTGCGCTTCGCGTGCGGGAAGCCCATCTCTTGCGCTGCTTGTGAAGCCGGGAAGAAGGTGTCGGTCGTGTAGGTATGTTTATAGGAGATTGGATAATATGTGTGGGCTTGAAGGATGGGATGTGGACCAGCTTGGCCACAGCAGTGCTCAACCTCTTTATTGAGTATCTGATTCAGGTTGGCGTGTTGCCGCTGTGCGGATTGAGGTTCAGTTCGCGGCGAATTGGTATACGAACAGTGTCCTACTTCGGTCATTTCACTGATAAACGAGCATTCAAAGTTCTCTGGCAAGACTGCGGTCGGCAACTCATGTTAATCCGGGTAATCACGCGTTACCCACATCACGCACTCATTTCTGATAAACTAGGCAGGCTGATCCGCTTTCTCGTCCGCGTGTCCACCAACGTCCCCAACTTGATCTCAATCTAAAATACAGCAGCCTATTTTCAGTCGAGGTAATGTCACACAACCTCCAGAGACCCACCTCGATTCCCGGCCGTCCCGCGCACACACGCAACAACCATTCCCCTATTATACGCACAAAGTCATCCCGCGGCGTGATCCCGAAAAAGCTCGGCATAATGAGGCCCGGCATGGGGTGATGCGGTGGACGTTGACCATGTTGACTTCTTTCTACGGCGGACGACGAGCGTCCTGACGGCGGAGCTTGCGAGGGACCCGGTGTAGGGTTTGCGGAAGCTGGATAGCTGGTTTCAGTGTCGTCCGGTATGCGGCCGTTTGACTGGTAACGAGGGCCATCCTCGGTGCCTAAGCGTTGCCTCTTGTTTTGCGCGTCGTCCGATTCGTGCTGCCGCTTTCTCGAAGCGTCTTCCATATCCTGCCCGTGTCTGTTCTCGTCGCGATTGGGGACATTGCCGTTCGCGCCACTCGCCGAGGCCTCTGCTCCATTTCCAGCCGTCCGTCTCGTCTCTCGACCTCCCACAGAAATACCCGCCGGGATATCATCTTCCGTCTCGTCGTCGTCGTCGTCGTCGTCGTCGTCGTCGTCGTCGTCGTCCCCCAACGCATCCCACGCGGCATTAGATCCCTGTTTCCTATTATCTTCGACTCGTTCCTCGCCCAGGAAATCAGGACTAAGCTCCTTCAGCTGCGCGACTGGATCAGCGTCGTCGTCGTCGTCATCATCATCATCATCGCCCCACGGATCCGCTACCGGTGGCGGATCTGGCCTCGGGCTTCCATAATCAGAGCCGTCGTCTTCGCTGTCTGCTGCGTCCGGCTCGACGTCGCTGTTGGGCGCGTATTTCGGGGATTTCCACGAGTCCGACATTGCGTTCG
Organism: Naganishia sp. PT2105A-2; assembly: GCA_023628115.1. Lineage (NCBI taxonomy): Eukaryota > Fungi > Basidiomycota > Tremellomycetes > Filobasidiales > Filobasidiaceae > Naganishia > Naganishia sp. PT2105A-2. The sequence goes on along the minus strand of JAMALG010000004.1, from coordinate 80,113 downwards.
GGATTCCTTGATCGTTTGCTTTGGACGCCGAATCAGTCCTTCGCTCAACCCGACGCCATTTTCCCGCCCAGAAGATCCATCGAGACGCAGGTGATGATGAATACTGGGCGACGGTCGTCGATCGCTGCGCGCCGCGCCGGCGACCGGAAAGCGAGCGGAAAGTGATTCCAATAAAGTGAGCAATTGCGGATGCATCTTTTTTTGGAGTTGGCAGTGCAGTCTTGAATTCACAACGGCCCGCCTCGCTTGACGTCTATCACCGTTCACCCAAACCTTTATCGCTCCTACCGAACATCCTCCACAATGGCTACCCTGTTACCTCCCCCCAAGCGACAAAAGCTAAACAACTCCCATCCGCGATCCGTCCAGAAGATCAGCACAACAGAGGAAGAGCGCTATGTGCCGCAGGTCATCGTCCAGTTCAAGAATGCCGAGGATGGAGCGCTGCTGGGACCGGCAATCAATCTTCCAGCGGATACGAACAGGGAGGCATTGCAGATGCTGGTGAACAAGCTCAGAGGCGAAGTACGTTGCTTTCCTTTTCGCCACAAATCCGATGTCCCTTGCTTACCTGATCTTCCAGGACGAAGACCCTTTGCCATACGCATTCCACATCGTACCAAAAGTCGCGCAACCACTGACTGCTGGAGGAGTGCCTCAGGCCGCAAGACTGCAGATCAACGCTTCCATCTTGGATGATGCCCTCAAACCTGCACGAACGGGAACCGCTTTGCACCAGGAAGACGATCTCGCGCCGGTCGTGGTCGACAAGAACCTGTCCGTTTCCGGATACTCGCCCGAAGACGTGTTCGAAGTCATCTGCGAACCTCAAGCGGTATTCAGGGTGCGAAGTGTCGGAAGGTGTAGCTCTACGCTGAGTGGTAAATCTCGTCAAAGTGGTACTCTCTTAGGATCTTGTTGATTTTTCCTACTTTGCAGGTCATGCTCAACCCATTCTCTGCTGTTCGCTCTCACCGACGGGAAAATACGCCGCCACGGGTTCTGGTGATGCCACCGCTCGTCTCTGGGATATGGAAATCGAGCTGCCGAAGTGGCAGCTGACAGGCCACAAGGGTTGGGTCCTCTGTGCCGAATGGGAGGCAAGGGAGCGGGTGCTCGCCACCGGTGGTCACGATGGGCATGTGCGATTCTGGGACCCGAACGGCGGGAAGCCTATTGGAGACGCGCGAAGGGGACATACAAAGTGGATCACCAGCTTGTCATGGGAACCCATTCATTTGAATGCTGTTTCACCGCGGTGCGCGTCTGCTTCGAAGGACGGAACCGTCAAGATCTGGAGCACGACGAGGAATCACGCCGAGTTTACGTTGGCGGGACACACGGCGAGCGTCAACGTGGTCAAGTGGGGCGGAGAAGGCTTGATCTATACGGGCAGTTCCGATAGGACGATCAAGATTTGGGATTCTAAGACGGGCAAGCTGGTTCGAACGCTGAGCGAACATGCGCATTGGGTGAATACGCTCGCACTTAACACCGATTTCGTTCTTCGCACTGGACCGTTCGACCATCACGGAAAAAAACCGAAGGATGATGCAGAGGGTAAGTTGCACAGGTCACCGCGGACCAGGTCTGGATCGCTGATGCCAATCTGCTAGCCGCTTCACTTGCATTGGCTCGATACAAGAAACAGATTGCAGTACAACCAGAACTGATGATCTCGGGATCGGACGACCATACCTTGTTCTTGTGGCCGTCGCAGCATGCCAAGGATTCCTCGGACGCTGGCAATGCAATCAAGAAACCGCTGGCCCGTTTGACGGGTCATCAAAAGCAGGTCAACCATGTCGCATTCAGCCCGGATGGACGGTACATCGCCAGCGCTGGTTTCGACAACGCTGTCAAGCTCTGGGATGGACGAACTGGAAAGTGAGTCTCTTACCTGTCGTGTACTACCAACATGGTAACTGATGCGTTTTTCGTCAGGTTCATCTCTTCTCTGCGGGGTCACGTAGGCGCTGTTTACCGTTTGGCATGGTCCGCTGACTCGCGGATGCTCGTCAGCGCCAGTAAAGATACCACGCTGAAGGTGAGTACTCGGATTCCTTGAGTATTTTCAGACAGAACGCTCATCTCGTCCGATCAGCTCTGGGATTTGAAAACGTTCAAGATCAGAATTGATCTGCCTGGACACACAGACGAAGTCTACTGCGTGGATTTTGTGGCCGACAAGATCGTGAGCGGCGGGAGGGATAAGACCGTCAAGATGTAAGTTCGCGTCTGCATGTGGCTTGCCCGGATGATAAATCTTCGCTTGCTGCCGCAGATGGAAGAACTAGGCACGAATAGATATCATTTGCGTGTCTAGGTCGATGAAGGGCCGCGTGGGATTCTTGATTGTATGGTAAATGGAAGCTAGAGATGCGCTATATTTATTTACGCCATCTCCACCTGGAGCTATGTGTCCTCTGCATTCCCGGATGACCCGGATAATCTGGTACCGGCGAAGCCGCTCGGGAACTGCCTCTTGATCCTGCAGGCGATTTCGAAGGCGCTTCATTCCCGAGCGCTTTCTTGATCTCTGCAAGTTGAGCGTTCATTCCAGAGCTGATATACTGGGATCCGCCATATCCGGATTCCAATGTCTTCCGTCTGGCTGGATCTGTCTTCTTCTTTCGCATTTCTTCGAGTTGGCGTTGTACCTCCGTATCCTGCATCGCATCATATACGTATTTTTCGGGTTTGCGTAGTAACCAGTCTTCGAAACTCGAATTGGATTCCGCTGGGGAATCGGGCTGTCGTGGCTCATCCAGCTTCCAGATGTCGTCCGGATCAAATGTGGCTACAGAAAGTCATTAGTCAGGGGAATTGCTATTCCTCGTTTCTCACGATGAATCAATGACTCACAAGTCTCCTTGGGGATCTCCCGGCGTTTACCCAATGCCTTGACACTGGGACGAGCTGGTGGCTTTGACAATTCCTCATCCTCGTCATCATCCGTGCCGTTACGGACAACAAAGTTGTTTTTAGGACTGCTGGAATGCATCTGCTGCGAACTCTGCAAGCTTGAAGAACTCCCGAATTTTCCACGTTCGCGGAAAGGTCGGGGCCCCTGAAGACGCACGCCGTTGCGAGGAGGCGATTCTGCGCGGCCATCTCCTGGGAATCGCGGCGGAGGCATGTCGGTGGACTCGGCTGTTGTCGGAGTGCGCGACAGCGGTGTACCATTAGAGTATGGCGAATGTGCTCCAGTACGCAGAGGGCCGTGATGTTGATCGGAGTGGTTACCGAAGTGATGGGTATCGGAAGTTTTCGAGGGGGAAGAGGACCTGGAGGGCGAGGCTCCGGGAAGGGAATCATACGTGTGCGGTACAGACAAGCCACCCTCATTGGACTATTACAATAGGAAGCGTGTCAGCCGGTGCGGGAAAAATCACCATGGTCGACTTACAGGACGATCCATTCTTGTCTCATTTTTGCTCTTCTCCTGAACATAGCGCAGTTCCCTATTTTCGCGGGAAGCGCGTTCGGCATCTTCGTAGAGCTTAATTACCTATCAACGGCAGTATGTCAGTGCAGCCTGGAGTCCCGGCCATCTTGCTAGACATACGTTCGTGAGTTCGTCGCAAGCCGCCAGCAGATCGCCGAAGGCTCTTTCCGCCAAGGGGAGATCGTCCTTTCCAGACTTGGAATCGATATGAAGGCCATTCAGCTGGTCCTCGAATGACATTCCAAGATCCGCAGGCGTTGACATTCCGCGATCAAGGCGGCTCTTCTCGGCCTGAGTGTTGGCCCAAATCATCTGCGACTCCAATTCCTCTTGCGTACGAACGCATTCGGCGTATCGCTACGCGTAGAGAGTCAGTGTTCTGAGGGACGACAGCTGGGCTTGAAACCCACCTTGCTCATCTCCGCTTTCTTTGTGTGCCGGCCGTCCAGCAGGAATTCTTCTTGCAATGCTCGAGCTTGAATCTTGGCTGCCTTACAATCCTCGACAAGCCGAGAGAGCTGTTGAATATCATTCGGAAGAATGGTGTCCAGACGATGTATTCCATCTGGCGTTGAAGTCAGAAGGACAGGGCTCCGCAGAAGGGAGTCTTGAGGGGAAAATACGGGATGGGTTTCCGGAAAAGAATATCCCTGGAGAGCGCAGGTCGAATTCTAGCTGTACGGACCTGCATTGACACTTACGTCTAGCGGCTCATCCGGATGCTTCACTTTCTGCCAAGAGTTACGAAGACTCTCTCCGCCGGGAAAGCGGCCATAATGGTAACACAGATGAGACAAGGTCTCTCGCATGCGTTCATGAGTGGCTTGAGGTAACCTGTTGTCGCCATCCTTGTTTAAGAGCTGATCCTCGATAGCCGTTAGGAATTTTTTCTCAAACGATATCACTGTAGCCATGATGCGTGAGCAGAACGCAAGTAATCTAAGTAGGCTAATCGCTCACCTCGGAACCCTGAATCACTTCGATCGAAGTCGCTGATAAGCAACCATATTTTCAACGCAAAGATTTTGGCTTCAGGCGTTTCGCCATGCTTGATCTGTTTACGGGTGGCATGCACAGCCTCTTTGTGAACGGATTTGTCGCACCGAGACAGCTTATCGCCGATGTTGTAGATTCTTGACAGATCGCTCGCAAGGGCTGTCCTGCAGAGCTCGTCTGAAGGTCAAGTCAGCCGCAGTACGCTTTCGAGCAGACAGCTCCGACTAGACGTACCGATTTCGTACGAAACACTCTTCACGTCTGGAGTGCCCTTGCCATGCTTTCCTTCTTCCCTTTCTCTCTTCTCCAGGCCCTTGGCAGCCTTCGCTCGCTCCTTCTGTTCCTCTTTCACCCTCCTTTCCTCTTCCTTGACTCGCTTCTCCTCCTCCTTGGCACGTAACTTTTCCGCCTTCTGCGCTTCCTTGGTTCTTTCTTGTGCTTCCCGGATAGCCTGCTCTCTGTCCTTCTTGGCCATCTCCATGACCTTGACATGTTGGTCGACTCCAGCGTAAGCAGCAGGCATGACTTCAGAATAAGAAGCGTCGGTAACTGTAGTGTGGTCGGTGTACTCCGGTCCACGATACTCGATGCGCGTATCCTTTTTCCGCAAGAATCCAGCCCAATCCGACTGCTTTTCTCTTTCCGGCCCCTTTTCCTTGCCTGCAATGCCTGCAAGACCGAAGAATCCTTTCTTTTTGTGATGCTTGCGATCCTCGGCAGAGTCGTGCCCGCGGTTGTCCGACCACTGATAATCTCCGTGCTGATCGACCGAGGGACGGTGGATGGACTCGGAATGTTCGTGGGCACCAGACCCGTGAACAATTCCCCGCAGTGTCGATGCATGATGATATCCATAATCGGCGGGCCTGGGAGGCGGTGCATCCATACGATGCTGCAATGGCGAAGCCGGTCGCCCGCTCTCAGCGAGAATAGGAGGAGGCGTTCCGAGCGGCGAATAAGCTTCACGTCCCGGGATAGCTTGCCTGGATCCCAATGGCCCCGGAGCGGGACTTCGGATACCCTGGCTCCCGAAGGCCGCTTCCCTGCCTGTCATGAGCTCATGTTCCGAGCTCGCCGGACTCCACTGATCCGAGTTGAGCTTGACCATACTGATTGGACGTTGCAGCTGATCATGCTCGGGCACATACGCGCCTGGTGAAGCGGAGTGCAGTCGCGCAGACTGCTGAGACGAGCGAGAATGCTGTTGGGATAAGGGCAGCGGACGTGGTAGATACCCGCCAGTCGGACTGAGAAGACCATCTTGAGGATATTGCTGTTGCTCGTGACGATGAACTAGTAGTGAAAAACCAAGTTGTAAGCGACGGGGCATGAATCCATGCGAAGGCGACTCACCCATACTTCCGCTGGAACCCCTTCTCTCTGCAGCAAAGTCCGCCGACTGCGTTGTCGCCCTCGACATACTGACAGAATTCACATTCGGCGATTGCCCATAACCCCTTCCAGCATAGACGGTCGACCCATCCTTCGCTACCGGTACCGGCTGCCCCGAGGGAGGATACGCTGTGTCCTCATACCTCATCCCGCTGATCACCTTGGCGCCCGTCACCGATCCCGGCTGTATGCTTCCGCCACTCAGACCACCGTCACCAGTCTTCTTGTCCTTTTCCTTGTGCTTATCCCGCATCGTCCACCCAAACATCCGATTATTGGCGTGATCCCTCAAGCTGACTCTGCGCTTGACATTCGATGCGGCTTGTTCCGCTGGAGGAGGGATGAGGCCTTCGTGCGCGTCCTGATGAGCATGATGGCGATTGGTTGGCGGCTGTCCAAGAGATCCATCAACGCCTGGATACTTGCTCCCGTGTTTGGACGGATGTTTCTGTCCCGCCAACTCATGCCAACTGTGCCGATCAATCGATGTCGATGACTTCTGCTGATGCGGAGGCTGATCGGGCATCGTGAATGGCGTGATCTGGTCATATCCCGAGCCTTTTCCATTCAACCCTGCGAACCACTTTTTCGCTGAGGCCGAAGCCAACAGGCCGGGGTTATGGCCCTGGACGTGATTTGACTGGTATTGTTGCTGATGATGATGAGATGTCTTCACTCCTTCCAGAGTGTAGTGAGGATCTGGCGACTGGCGAGAAGACTGAGGTCCGCCGGGCTGATGGCTCGTAACATAGGGACTGGCACTCTGCGGCCCATTCGTTGCCTGATACTCCTGCGTCTGCTGCATTGGGAAATTGCCTTGTGAGCCATGTCCCCGGCCATAACCTGCACCTGACCGTTCATCATGAAGACTTGCAGACAGACTCTCTGAGCGTCCCGGACGCTGCGCCTGAGCCGGTAGCTGCGCCGGTGCTTCGGTGGTGAATGGCGTTGGCTCATAGGCTTTGTTCTTGTTGAAGAGGCGTTTCATGATGAGAATGTCACGACAGACGTATTTGCCAACGGTCTTGGCGGACTATTCGACGAATGTGCGAGCGGTCTACCACGAGGTCGCTCTGGGAGAAGAAAGGACGCAACATGGCATACCAGACGGTAAGACGTTGCGGCGCGAGTCAACACTTCATGAAACGGCTTACCGAGGTTCGTTGATCGCTGGACACGACCGACCGCTGCCGCTCCGTTTTCCTCCAAGATTGGCAGCGATACTTTCTTGGTTTCTCCCCAGTCTTCCATGTGCCCCAGAGCGCCCGGGGATCTGAGGGATTGCCGTGAGCGATCTAGAATTGCTGACGCAGACAAAGGGGTGGATATGAATATCCCGCGTCTCGTTTCTGAGAACGAGCTCGCTATGGGCGTCGAGTTTCGTCTGGCCGAAGGAGTGAGGATGTCAAAGGTAGCAGCAAGAGCCCACCCAACTTACAAATCGGACGGACTGTACTTGAAAGCCACCCTGCGTTTCGATCGACCTTGCTCGCGTATGTAGGCGGGAGGCACGGACTTCCAGTGGGGAATTGATGGGGCGGAAGACGAGCGGCCGAGCGGATCGTAGAGCTCAAAGATCAACGAAACTATGCCGGGCACCCTAGTCATGTACGACTCCACGTCGTCGTTGCATCAACACGAACGTCGACTCTGAAACGGCGCACAGCACCGATCAGATTTGCGCGACTTGGTCACAGCAGCCAAGGGCAAGGCCATCCCCGAATTCGCTTACTGGGCGGGGCGCGCTAAGAGCCATTTCCGCAGGCGTTTCGATCAGGCGTTCAGGCGTTCAAGAGCTCGTTCAAGGATAGAGTTGGTCGTCTGCACTGCATACCCTCGACTGGCGATACGTTTGTGACAACTGCTACATGTCCAAGGCTGTCCATGTCGGCCACGTGGAGTGTGGAACTGAGGATGCTTGATAGGCCATGTACCAGGAGACCGGCGCAAAGAGTCCTGACGCGCCCCAGAAATCTTCCTCAGACACTGAGACTCGCCAACAGCCATCTGAGCTACCAAGTCTCGCCATAATCGCCTTGAATCATGACATTGATTTTTCATGAACTCAAAGCAAAAAAGCCACTACAAACGGGAACAAGCGAAGAATGATGTTGACCTGACACAAACGATCCTCATGCGCGAGGAGACGTTTAGTAGGCGTTCTTCTTGGCACCCATCTGGAGGTGAGCGGAGAACTCGTCGTAACTGTTAGGACGCAAGATTAGCTGTTGTCACGTAGTAAAAATATCAGAAGACGTACGGAGTCTGTCCAGGGGGGATGACCTTCCACAGATCCGGGCTCAAGAACTCGTAGGTCTTGGCAATGGCAGCCAAGGTAGCCTTCAAGAAGTTACCCTGAGTAGCGGTGCTACCCTTGGATTGGGTGTAGCAGTCCTGGACACCAGCCATCTGAAGGAGACGCTTGGCGGCCGGGGCGGCGACGATACCGGTACCTCGGGCTGGAAGAGCAAATCCAGTCAACCTCCCGATAACGCAAGCATTCCCCGAATCCACTCACGGGCAGGGACCAATCGACACATGACGGATCCAGACTTGCCGGAAACCTTGCAGGGAACGGTGTGAGGTTCCTGAATGTGGTTACCCCAGTAACCTCGTCGAACGGGGACAACCGACAACTTGGCGACGATGATGGCACCTCGGATGGCGGTAGCGACTTCCTTGGCGACCTTGACACCGAGACCGACGTGACCGTCAAAGTCACCGACGGCAACGAAGGCCTTGAATCGGGTTCGCTGACCGGCAGAGGTCTGCTTCTGCACGGGCGAGATGGACATGACTTCGTCCTTCAAAGTGGGCAAGAACTTGTCGACGATCTGGTACTCCTTGATCGGCAAAGAGAAGAGGTAGATCTCCTCCATGGACTTGATCTTGCCGTCGTTGACCAATCGGCCGAGCTTGGTCACGGGGACCCTGAAATGGCGGCGCGTTAGAACAAGCTGACGGGGTGACCAAAGGTGCGGGAGGCCGGTCGTCGTCCATATCGTTCCGAACGCCCTTATCTCCGTCTTTCCGTTTTTCGCATTCCGCGCTTGGCAGCTACTCGAATCCTCTCTCCGTCGCGATCCGGGCCTCCTCAACCCCGATATTCCAAACTCACCAAGGCTTGTCCTCGTCCTTCTTGGCTCCTCGTCGTCCTCGTCCTCGTCCTCGACCAGCTCCTCGAGCGGCACCTCGACCGAATCCTCCTCGAGCTCCTTCAGGGGCGGCAGCGGGGGCAGACATTTTTTGATGTTGGTTGCTTCTTGATTTCCGAGGGAAAGGAACCGATCAAGGTCTCTTTTTTTGGGTTGGTGTCGTCGGCGGCGGCAGCGGGGCGTACGGCGTCAGAGGGCACTGTCCGACGTCTGTGGTGTCTTCGAAGGGAATCCGTCGACGAAACGAGGGCATCGGACGGGCCTGAGCGGTAAACCGGGACACCTGGCCGGGAGAGTTTGGTCCGGAAGCACCGCGCTTTTTTTCTGGATTTGAAGGCTACTTTGGGTGTTTCCCAAATCCAAGGCATTTCCCCAGAGGACTTGTCACTCAGGCGCAATGCTCGAGGTTGGCGCGTCGCGGGACAGCTCTGGCAGACCGATCCAGCCCAGGCGGGTGGACCTCTCGAACGACTTGTCGCAATTACCGCTATCCCGACCGTCCCCCGGCGCTCCCTCCTCCGGCCCCACCTACCGGAACGCAAGATCTCGTTTCTTCGTGAGTCGGTGGACCGCGCACGCACGTCTTTATCTTTTGGATTGACCCTGGATTCCCCCTCTCGTTGCAGAAGTTCGGCACCAGTCAACATGTCGAGCGTTCAAACTTTCGGAAAGAAGGTAGGTTTCACAAAGCGAGGACTAGTGGAAGGAAACAGCAGCAGCAGGACGTAGTAGAAGGAGATGATAGGAAGGATTGTGAACGATGGGCAGGGAAGGAGGAAAGACAATTGAGGATTATCCAGGTGGGGGACAGAGAAAAGGAGGTCAATGTTCAGGGTGTCCTGCTGCAGCTGTTTTCCACGCGGTCCGTCTGTCCTAGTTGCACAAGCTGATCACTATCTTTCCTGCTTCACAGAAGGTATGCCGGGATCGAAAAGCAAGAGACAGGAAAGCAGAACTGACGTGGGGGATGCTTGATTCGCACTCGTAGACCGCTACCGCCGTGGCTTTCGTTAAGTCGGGCAAGGGTATGATCCGTCTCGACGGTAAGCCTCTGTCGACTGTCGAACCGTAAGTCGCTTTCTCGCACCTCGCGCCAAAGCGCAGAGATCCTCAATCAACTCGCCTCGTTTCGCAGGGCCGTCCTTCGATACAAGGTCTACGAGGCCATCTTGACCGTCGGCGCCGACAAGTTCGCCAACGTTGACATCCGTCTCCGAGTGTCCGGTGGTGGTCACGTCTCCCAGATGTACGCCTTGCGACAGGCCATCGCCAAGGGTATCGTTGCCTACTACGCCAAGAACGAGGATGCCGCGTCCGCCTTGGAGTTGAAGAAGGCTTTGATCCAGTACGACCGAACCTTGTTGGTCGCCGACCCCAGGAGGATGGAACCCAAGAAGGTGCGTCTAGACGTCGGAGGTCCGGAGCGAGAGACTCATTCACGACAATCCCTTTCTAGTTCGGTGGTCGTGGTGCCCGAGCAAGGCGACAGAAATCTTACCGTTAAAGAACTCCCCCTCTGGTTCTTTACGGTTTGCATTTTTGCACTCAACGCTTGTCTGTCACCTTCGCGGCATTTCAGTGGTCTGTCGGCTCTCTGGTTTCTGGGTTTATCCCCGTACTTTTGTAGTTGGTCAGCAGAAATGGAAGGGAGTGCCGTTGTTGTTGCCGGATAGGGAAGTGTGGAAAAATGGCATGATTTCTACGCAAAAAGTACTTGCAATCTTTCCCCCCTTTGCCATTCATTTTACAACCATATCTGTTCATCTTGAGATTTCCCGAACCGCCATGGATATCGCCAATGGCACGAACATCTGTGGAGGCATTCACGAAAAGACCTTGACAGGGCTGAGGCTGACGTTGCATTGCCCATATTCACGGTCGCCCGGCATAGAGCATAAAGCTGAGCATAGGGCGGAAGCGGTCTGGAAGTGATCGACCGCGACCACGAGGTATCCGTCATACCGGACACGCTCTTTCTTGTCCTTCTTGCTGCCCGTTGACCGCACTTAGTCTCGAGACTCCTAGAGTCTCCCTTGCGTCTCATTTGCTCTTGTGCGGCAGCGACAGTTGCATATCTAATCCGTACATAAGTCCGCGCAATTCCCAATAGCGATACCAATGGAGTAAGTCCGGAAGTCATAGTTTGCGAAGGAGGCCTCACATTCATTCTCTGGGCTCTCTGCTACAGTTCACTTTCGCAAGAATGCACGGCGTCAAAACACCGATATGACCAGTGCTTTAATGCCTGGTTCGAGGGGTACCTGAAACCGATCGTTGCTGCGCAACCTGGAGAAGAGGAAGATGCGGAACCCGAGCCCGAGGAACAAAAGGAGGAGGATCCCAGCTTTTTGGAACCGTTCAACGACGCGGAGGAAGATGTACCTGGTGAAGGAGAGCAAGCGAATCCGTCCATAGATGCATCTTCTTCTACTGGGGGAACGCCGCATCCTACAACACATCATCACCATCACTATCCCGCTTGGTCCCTGCGGCACGAGGACCGTCATCCGGATCTCTGGCCCTTCTCCACCCGGTCAGCCGGAGGAAGACTGTCTCGAATGACGAAAACGGCTGCTGCCCCACCTCCGCTACCCCAAACCGTGGAAACGCCTTCAGAGCGCCCTTTAGCACAAACGACCGAATCAACAGACGTTCCAGCCCTCACAAATCCTGCGATAACCAGCAAGAGCGCAAATCGGGAAACGCCGGCTGCCGTTACTTTGACAGTGTCCTCACCTGCCGAGCAACGGACGGAATGGGCAAAGGCAAAGAAGGAGGAATACGATCGCAATTGCGGTGACTTGTGGACGGACTACCGGGAATGTTTGCAGGTATGTCGGTTTTCAACGAATAGTAGGCTTTCATCATCACCGAGATGCTGACGTCGGGCCGTTCACAGCGGGCAATCGATGCCAATCATCCCCTTTCGACCTTGTTGACCCAGGCGAGGTTGGAGAATCCAATCGAAAATGCAGAAGCATACGAGGGAGGAGGTTATGGCGCGCCTGGAGCACAACCTTAGCTCGAGGCACCAAGTTGTATACACAAAGAAGAACATATTGTCGCGAATTGCATCAGCGAGGCCTGTTTGGTATGGGCGAATGTCCCGATTCTTGGCTAATACAACGTTCTGAGTGTCATCTGGCTGGAGAAATGCAGGAGGGTCGAAATGCGTCTACTAGTCACATCACCATCCTGCTCCTATGCGAGGGCTTTGCTGCGTTCTGCCCGGAGTCCCAAGAGACAACGAATTCACAGAGGCTCCCAAGTTGCTGGCAGCCGCGGCGTCCTTTGGTTCCGGAGATTCAGGCTTTCGGTATTCGACCTTGTCCACCTTGACCTGGAAGGGCAAAGCAAGTGGATGAGATGCGGGCTTGTCCTGCGAGAATCCACTCGATACTTGCCTCGCCATCGACCAGCTGATACACATATGTGACGAGTACCGAGCCTTGAACATCCATCAAGGCGAAAGACGGAGTGGCCTCGCTGATACGACATCCGGATTAGTCTCAAGCATACTATACTTCGGCTATCGGCTCACCCGCTCCATAAACCGGACCATGCTCCGGTTGCCGATCCTGGATTCACGAAGAATTTGCCTTCGTATTCAAATGCCTCGAAGCTATACAGACATCAGCCTCGAACTTGGGCTCGAAACTCGTCACTACCTACCGATGTGTCCCTCCAGAAATAAGGACGTCAACATCCATCTGTCTGGCAAGCGCTGCGAGCGAATCGACGTCTCCTGGTGGAACGCATTGCTGGCCGTGAATCACGCCAAACCGCAAGGCGCCCTGATTTATCGATAGCGATAGCGGTAAGTGTGTGTTCTGATAGAGGGGACCATCAGTCAGAGCCAGGGCCTCGAAGACACTGTAGAGAGGTTACGCACATCGTCGAATTCTCCCTTGACGCCCATCACATCGGGTGCTATCGTCCTCAGGTAATCGAACGTCTCCTTGTCGCAGATGTTTCCCGTGCACAGAATCTGACCGATTTTACCGGGCACCTGTCAAGGACGAGTCAGACCTAGCCATCCGAAGACCTTCTACTGAGTACTTGCAAGTAGCTTCTTGAACTTGGCTGGAAGATCATGGCATCGCATCGGAATATGCAGATCGCCGATAATCAGGACGAGAACCATGTTGTTAGCGTCAACTGCTTGGAGACCCTAGATGCCGCCGCTTGTGTCACAACTCGTGGCGAGAGCGTGAAAATGGGATTGACCTGAGTGGGTCAAGACGGCGTCGAAACGGATACTCCAACGCAAGAGTTCTCATCATGCCACATGCACCATCGTCCATTCCCGTCGTGTCGACTACCGCTTGAAATCAGCTTCCGGTCACCGAAGTGGTCGTGCGGTCGCGTCATCAATAATCTCCTGTCTCGACTGTCTGGAGCGACCAGCTAGCACAGTCGGGAACGCAACATTTCACACGCGTCTCTCATGGGCCCTCGTCTCTGAATAATCGACATGTCGCCAAAGCGTCAAGGCTTGCAAAGCATGGCTCATGGCGGAGCTTTATCACAGATGATAGATGCTCAAACTGGACATTCATCAATTATCCGCGCCCCGTACATGAAGCCGCCTCTTATTTGGCTGGACATCATGTATATTTTCATGCTATCATTCCTATGCTTTTCAAATGTTTGACCAGCGTCCATGTTGCTCTGCGTACGCGTTCTTCTCCTTCCCAGCGCGTTCCAGGCGGTGCCAAAGAGCGCGCTATCGGTTGTTGCTTCTCTTTTTCAGACTTGCACATCGAACTCGCCACATCGATTCCTATGGACTCCCATTCCTGCGGACTCGACGTCATCACTGTCACTTGGGGAAGTGGGGAGATTTGCCGCAATGGTAAGAGCGAGGAGAGAAAGGACGAGAGGATCGCAGGCACATCAAGCGGGTTTTGTTGGGCCTTATCAGGAGGCATGGACAGGAGCGGTACGTATTCCACCTTGGAATTAGCCTGTCAGCCGTGAACAAGTTGCTGGAATGGAAAGCTTACTTCAAGAATGATTCCCTTGGTCGCCTGATTACTTCCCGGATTCAGGGCATTAGGGGCGCCGCCAACCCAACCCATTCTAATGATCCATTCCGCTTGACCGCTCACTCCGGAGGATTTGCTGCCTGGATTCAAGTTGAGGTCAAGTTGCACCCCTTCGATTGCAAGGGTGTGTCCCGGCGTCAGTGGCGATAGTTGAGATGGATGGCTCGAATTCCCTTGACCGGCTTTGGCGCCTCGCTGAAGCGTAGAGGCCGTCATGTTTGCAACATTCCGGAATTCGCCCTCTTTGGTGACAGTAGGAGGAAGGAGGAAGGGGCTCTTGCTTTCCTTCATACGGTCGACAAAGGTTTGATATGAAGAGTCTCTTTCGACGTCCCATTGTCGGGAGTTGGCAAAGGGTGTATCGGCCGTATTCATCGAGCTGGCTGGATTGGAGTGACCGTTTGCACCTGGAACTATGTAGGTGGTGATTGAATATACGACATCCTTGGTGACAGCAGCCACGCTCCGAGGGAAGGTCACGACCGTCAGAATTTCGGGTTGCTTGCTCTGAGCTTGATTATCGGGCGTGTGACCAGGCCTATGCGTACGAATTCGCACATTCCAAGGCGATTGCGATTGCTTTCGAATGGGATGTCAGCCACTGACTTTTTTCCTGTAGCGTGGTGCCTACATTGTAGCCATACTGATCGATTATTCGCCGCTGTATCGTTTGCATGCCATTGGGACTGGAGACGGGGGCATTATGCCAATGCAGAGTTCTATTTCATGATCGAGATCTATCGTCAGATGACCATGAAACAGTGGCAAGGGTTCTTCGAGTCGTGGACAACTCACGCAGAAATGCCCATAGCCTATCCTTGTCGTAACGCCGAGTCCGTTGGGAGCGTGCATCTATTGTGTTGAGGGCCGAACGTTACTGTATCGCGCCATACCAACGCCTCTGGGCAAGCAACGCGCCGAAGGAAGGGTTCCAAATATGCGGTGTTGCGATTCAAGCAAGGCTGATGGGTGACGAGTTCTACTTTGGCTCTTGCAAGGAGTATTTCGGTCAAGTATGCTTTCGGTCAAGTATGCTATGAAGCAGATATCCATCCCTACAATTACTCTGAGCATGCACGCGAGAAGCTCAGACGCGCCGCCGGATTCGATTGTGATCGCCATTGCGCATCAACGCGCTTACAAACGCCAGCTCGCCAGCTATTATATGCGCGATTCTAGGACTCGCGACCCGCACTCGTATCACTGCTCGCATTCGCAAACTCCTATTCGAACGCATCGCAATAAATCATGTCTACGCCAGAGATTTTGCTTGCTATACTATGGCTGATTCTAGATGGCATGTGCGAGATACCCAATTCAAGAGTGGTAGAGCAACGTCACTGACATCTGGCTTCGGGCAGGAACCTCATCGATCCGCGTGCATTGCGTCAGCCGGCTTTCGTATCATCGCGTAGCCTAAAGGCACGACAGGTCGTGATTGTATCTCCCTAACTCAAGCATTGCTTCTGACTTCCTACGGCGCTTCTTTATAGCTTGATACGGTGACTTCGTGTACACAGATAGCGAGTGAACGTCTCAAGAATGCAGGTCGGCAGCTTCTGCATGCGAAATCCCGAATGCTCTTACGGAAGACAGACTCGATGCCGGATTCCGAAGCGACATGCATGGTATTGCATATGTTACTACAGCAAGCGTATGGCTTCATGCTTCTTGTGATATGCTACTCGACAAGTAGCATCGATCGAACTGCCTACGTACCCGAGTCCAGCCTCGTGGCGATGTGTCAGCACCCAGTGCGACTGTCTTAGTATCTTCTCATCTGACGCTCATGGGGTGCATGCAAGATACTGAGTACCGGACTTACAGGATACACTCTCTTCAGGCGGGATTGCCTAGTGAGCGTTGAGCGACTCCTTCCCATTCCAAAACAGTGAGAAACTATTATGCGGCAGCCTGATCCGCTTTCATACACAATTCAAGCGATTATATCTGAGGGGACGTGATAATCGTCTCGTCTCTCTCTCGGAAGTGGCATACCTGTTACGAGTGCGCAAGCTCCCTCAGGGCTTCTTCTTAACAAGAATGCCAATGCGCGCTCGACTCGTGATACGTGAACCAAAATACGATTTTGGTATGCAATAACCTCGAAGGAAATTCGCTATCATTGGCCTGTTGCCGTTGACTGTAAACAACAAGCTGACTTGCTTTTGTTGATTCCTTCGAGAGTTGTAGACGGCCGGAAAGATGGCGGGCACCGATCTATCGCTAGGAGATGAGTTTGGAATGGCTGTAGATCGTGGCGATACGCGCGGTACGGTTTCTTGCATATGAAAGTACTCGATGTACATTCAGGCTCGTCTTCAGAGACGCAATGAGCTGACTGCGGGTTCATCTCGTTACTTCCATCTATGAATATCGTTGCGCTGCGGATTGTCCGATGGCAGCCAGTATCCGCTAAAAGGGTTTTGTGACTAAGCCCCACCTCACCGGAACTTCGGTCCTTCCCGATGGGCGTTCAGACTCCCTTGAGCTTGTCTTTCCTTGTGAGAGGCCCCCGGCTGTTGATGTCATGGCCATCGAGGGAGAGAGAGAGCTTCTCCTCAATTCGCCGTCCGACCTCAACGTATTCCGCGGAACTGAGGGCAAGATCAAGGAAGGTTAAACTTGTTCATGGGGGTCGACGGGTATGAACGTATGATCAGGAAGAGCAGATAAGACGGGGAACACTACCGTCTAGGTGCATGTAGTGTTTACTCCTCGTCGCTCCGCCCATACCTCAAGCCGGTTCCCCCGACATACTAGTGTACGAGCCCAACCGCTCGCCGCCCAAAGATCACCAGGCCAACTTCCACAAGTGGTAATTTGCGCGCACATGTTTCAAAGCGAGATCCATACGGATCTTGCGGTTCTTGAGGTCCTGCTGCCGACATTTTTATTGGGAATGAATGATGGTAGCATTCGTCCTCTGCAAGCTATCACGGATCATAGCTACAGCTGGCACGACTCGTCAGTGGCGGTTCAGTAGTAGTGGCGACAGCGCGAGGCCAGACTTTCCACTCTCGGTGCCTTATTGTCGCCCATTTCCCCGGCCCGCGACGACGAAGCCTTAAATAAATGAACAATAGATAGCCTGGATCCGCGCTTCGGTGGACGCAAAGGAAAGAGGATGTTTGGCACTCTCGAGTATATTGCGAGGGTTTATCTGATACGGTCTGCTGTGTCAAAATCAGCGACAGGGAGTCGAGGAAGAGTTGCGCAGCATTTCCCATCCCAGGTCTTCGTCTTTCAGCAATTTCGAGATCATCTTCAGCTCCGGAAAGATCAACACCACCTTTCACCTAAGGGACTCGATCATTCCGCCCAACCTGCTGTACGCCTGACTTTCGGAATAGACGACAACGTTCGCTACGACACGGCTCTCCATCGACACACGACCGCTTCCGACGCCCAATAATGGACTTTCATGGACTTTGAGGTCAGCACGTCACGTTCATACAGAATCCCCCGCCCGCAGATCCCTCCTGCGTGATCGACAGCGCGAAAGGCTCTTTCGTCAACAGACATATCGCTTCCCGTTATTTCCGTCAATAGCGCAAGGGAAGGAAGCTAGATATACCGAACGCGTTTCAACTGAATCCGTTCGATCAAAAGGAAGCACGAGAACATTCAGGGGTTGATCCATCAATCCATTTAAGTACCCTCCTGGTCTCTATCAAGACGCTATTTCCGCCGAGGACAGCTGTCGAGGCTCCTCATCGCCTCGGAAAGCTCAGCAGATCTTCTTCTGCTGGAGGTCTATCTGTCCCATCGAGATAGCGAAAATCGCCGACCAACAACATATCGCGGACCTAGCGACAAGATCGAGCCGAAGAAAGGGACGTCGAATTGACGCTCGCTGGCATTCCCCTTAGGAGGTGAATTCTGCCTGAGATCAATACAAGTATCCGGCATCCTCGGGATCTACGGGATCGACAACGCCATCTCGCTTACGGACCTCCATCTGGACGACTTGTCGGGAGATTACACTCACCTGTAGCGGTTCTACCTGCCAGCTTCCTTCCGTGGCATCCGGCAAGACGTCACGAAATAGACCCACTCGTCAAAACATCCCCTTGATGCCCAACCGATCTAAACCCGGAACAATCACTTTCACGTCAGTATCTGCGGCATTCGCGTCGGGATCTGTCACGGCGCAGGAGACCATGAATATCGGAACACCGACAGGCTTTCCCGGGACTCCAAGTCCATCCAACATGTTTGGGCATCCAAGCATTCCAGCGGTTGGGAGTAATGGACAGAATGGCGGAAACATGGATATTGTGATGGGAGCTCCGTGAGTAGCCGATGTCCAATCTGGGCAGATCAAGACTAATCATCTGGCTCTTGTCATCAGAACCAACGCTCTTGCCGCATTGACAGCATCTCTGGCCAATCCGCAGACCCTTTACCAGATGTGCTCCGACACTCGCAGAAAGCTAAAAATAGTGCAGGGATATGAACGCTTTCTAGGTGAGTACGAAGCGACGATGCGTATCTCATGTTCTCACCTATGTGCTCTTGTAGAATTGCCATCTACCGCCGAGAGGCTGGATGTCGTCACTCATGTGTGGCTCTCATTTAAGCTGGGATCATCGTTATGTCATCTTTTCAATATGCTCCTGCCTGTCCTGGATCCGCATCCACCGACGCCGATACCGATCGAATTCCCAGACTTCGATTATCCAGAGGGCAACGGCGTTTTCACCTGGGCTCTTCTGCCACAAAATGTTAAATCCTGCAAGAAAGGCGCGGCCAAGTTCATTGTCAAGTTGACAGAATTGCAGAAAGAGGGGAAGTGGCCGGTCGAGGATCCGTTGTGGGCTGTGCATGAATTGCTTGGTGATGATACGAGTGGACTTATGAAGGTCCTTCGGACGGTCAACCTACTGCTGGAAAGATTGCCGGAAAATGCGTGGATCAGGGAGGATAATTCGCCTTCAACCCCATTCGGACGATCAGAGGCTATACCTTCAGCAGACAAAAATTATATCGACGCCGTAGACAGCGCCTTCGCCAACGTGGGACTCGGCCCGACAGAAACGACTCCCATGCCGCCGCACAGTCGATCCATGTCTAACGCGATAGCTTCGAATACGCAGCGCGGACATCAGTCATCGGTCTCGAATGGCAATACCGATGTGAATGAGGCCACACTTAACGGTCCTCGCTCTGCAGCCATGCCTTTGACGATCAACACAGCCCTGGACAACCATGGAAATACGATGCCACGCACAGCAAGCGGAGCTTATCACAATTCCTTCGCAGCGGGGCCGCCAACGGGTATAGATATTGGACCCATAGATGTGGGAGGCGCCGCGATGCATGTCTGGGAGATCCTCAAGACGGAAAAGAAATACGTTGCCGAGCTGGAAATCATGCAGGTGAGTGACGTTGGCTGCGTCCGCAATGTCACCTCACGGATTTCACCTTCACAGACGTACGCCCAAAGCCTGCTGCAACAATCGGTTGTGGCTCCAGACACCGTACATACGATCTTTTCAAATATCGCGAAGCTTGTCAACTTCTCAAGGCGGTTCCTGACAGCTTTGGAGACAGAATATGAGCCTGTGGTCGAAAAGGGAGGATCCGCGTGGGTTGAGGGTCGATGGGGGTATCCATTCGTGACATATGTGCGTACAAAATCTCGTCACCGGGCGTCCGAACTAAGATTGTATTCCCCCGTCAGGAAAGCGACTTTGAAGTCTACGAACCATATTGCTCAAATTATATGTCTGCTATCAGCCTAGTCGAGAAAGAGACACCCAACCTCATGGCAAGTTGCCTTTCTCCTCTTCTGCCAGTCAGAGTCTGACTTCCAGCTTTTTAGAGGGCCAATCTTTCTTTGACAGTACCAGAACTGACGTCATTCTTGGTATTACCTATCCAACGACTCTGTCGCTATCCCCTCTTGCTAGAAGTGAGCGAGAATCCACCTCTCCAGCAAGGCACGCGTTGACAGCCATCTCCGCAGAAATTAAGCGAGACTGTCGCCAGTACAGACTACGCCTATAAGGCCGAACTCGCGGACGGCTTGGAGGTCGCTAAGCGCATCGCCGAAAAGGTTAATGAGACACTCAGACAGCACACCAATCATGGCATTGTCCAGGAGCTGGAATCACGAGTTAAAGACTGGAAAGGACATCACATCAACGACTTCGGCAAACTGCTGTTGGACGGTCAATTTATGGTGACGAAAGCTGACATGGATCGCGATTACGAAGTCTATCTGTTCGAGAAGATGATTTTGTGCTGCAAAGAGGTCGTTCCCGACAAGAAGGATAAGAAGAACAACAAGAGTGGCAGTATCCTGAAGAAGGATCGTTCATCTCAATCGGTCGGCCCAAAGAAGAATTTGCTGAACCTGAAAGGCCGTATATATGTGAACAACCTTACGCATATACAGGGCGTGGGAGCGGAAGGTAAGCAGAGCTTGTCGCTTGCATTTTGCTCTGTACAAATTGACGTATTTGGTCCTTCTACAGGAGATTACGCTCTCGCTGTGTATTGGCGGCAGCAGGAAGACCCGAACGAATTCGAGAATTTCGTTCTTCATCTGAAGAATTCGGAGCAATTCCAGAAATGGCACACGGAAATCTCCAAGCTCATGAAGGCCGATCATGACCGCAGAGAACAGCGCCAACGGGAAGCAGAGAGCAAAGATCGTCAAATTCGCGGATCCGCTGCAACGAGAATACAGTATCCTTCGTACTTTCCGATGACTCCTGCCTCTGATTTGGTGACTCAGTCTGCGACACCAGGTGGCGGATTCTTTACCGAGGACGATGCGCGAGGTGTTCATGACGCCTCGCTTAACGGAGGCGGATACAGCAGTCCACCGTTGAATGCCGGCGGATCACGTCGGACTCATAGTCAACAGGCTGTGCAGTGGGCTTCGGACAGACATTCCGAGACCAGTATGCGTTCCGCATCGGGCGATCATCACGGTAGCTCGGCGCAATGGCGGAACAACTCTTCGTCACCTTCCGCGCCACCCATGCCGCGCAAAATGTCGGAGCTTTCCGTTGTCACCGAAGCGTCGTTCGGCAATCCACATGCTGTACACCGAAGCAAACTGTCCTTGAGCAAATTTTCCACGAGTGGAGACGATCAACCTGCTATGTTAGCGCCTACACCAGAAAACGAAACGACATCGGATACATATCATTCAAACTCGATGCGATCAAACGGGGTCCCGAATGCCGGCATGTTCAGACATGTCTCCTCTACAGCGCCGAGCGTGCCGCATCCACAAATGCTATCAGCACTGCGTATGAGGAGCGCCAGCAGCCCACAAGTCTACCAGACTTCGACGGTTTCAGATGCTTTCTACCCGCAACAACAGGGCCTGCAGTCTGCCACTCAGCAGACATCCGCCGCGTCGTCTGGATCATGGACACCCGGAGTTCCATATCCATCGGCAGATTCCGGCGTCCGAGCTTTCCATCCTTCCAAGATATCGCTTGCAGCTCCTGACTTTGAGCCCAAACGGTCGAGCAGTAGTAGTTTCTCGTCGCAGCCCTCCGATGACTCTCGCCCACCAGATACGCCTTACAGCGGACAAGGAAGGGAATTGCGGGGTGGCGATAGTGGGGAATCCCTTCCGGCGTTTAGCAGAATGGTGATAGTCAAAGTACATTCGGACAGGGTAAGTGTGCGGCTTGCTCGTGATGAATGGGCACTAATCCCTTCCTTTTCATTATTTCAGGGCGTTTTCAAACTAGCGGTCCCATCAGGCATCGATTGCGATGATCTGAAGAACAGAGTGTCACGCAAAGTCCAGATGTGCGCTGGCGGAACCATCGGGTCGCAGGTGAAATGCTATTATCGGGATGAAGAGAAGGAAAAACTGCGACTCGATGACGACGATGACCTCTACACATTGTTCGAACCTGTGCTCCGTGGCGCCACAAGAGAAGTGGATCTTGAAGTTAAAGTGTAGCTAAACGTTTGCGGACGCCTGGGTACCGGAATTTTGTAGCACCTGCCGACTCATGACTTTGTAATGACAGACACTGGCTGTAACGACCGGGGATTGATTGACGAGATAGATACAAGTTGTATTGGCGGGTATCAAGCTAGCTTCATTATTCCAACATCGCTGCGATCCTCTGGTGCCATTGTCTCAGTATACGTTGATGGAAGGTCAAACCCATTAACCATATTGATATAGATTTACGCAAGTATACAGTCTCAGCGCGCGCTACAAAGGGTCCAGTCACTAGCTTTATGAAGCTTGCTCAAAGAGTGGCATTAAAAGGAAAGTCGTGTCTAGCCGTAGTCCCGAAGTCCGATCGCCAGTCAGGATTTACTCCACGATGATCCAGTCATCTTGAATGTCCCTCTCGTCGACCCAGACCTCCTCCCATTCCTCGCATTCGTCCTCATCAGAGCCCGTCTCGGTGGATGTGGGAGCGCTGGAAGTTCCCGTGCTCGTTGCAACAACCAACTCGGTGCTCTCCGAAGCAGTGCTGCTGGTATTGGTTTCGCTCGCAGTGACGCTTTCCCATGATGATTGAGTGCTGGTGGGGATTGCCGAGTCGAAGCTCTGAGAAGCCGTGCTGCTAACGTATGTTTCGCTGGCAGTCACAACGCTTTCCCATGCTGACTGCGTGCTAATGAGCGAGGCCGTAGGCGCGATGCTCGGGAAACCTTCACTTGCCGTTGCTGTGGTCGTCTCATTGGCAATCGGCGAAGTGAAGACGCCGGTAGGTTCGACGGTTGAGGTCTCCACGGTCGAGATGGAAGCGTTCAACGCGTCGGTACTTGTCGGCAAAATGGCAGTGGATACATTCACGGTCGGAGCGGCTGTCGGCCAGGCAGTCGAGTTCTCTGACGCGGAATACGTCGCGGTGGCAGAGGCAGTCTCGTAGGGAACATATGTCGTAGAGGTTGCATTCACAATGTCCCAGTCGGTCACCGTTTCCGTGGCAATTCCATTATCACTGGGATCCGTGATGGAAGCTGAAGCAGTCAATGCCGGCTCGGAAGCTTGCGAAGTGAGGGATGCAGTCGGCAGAACGATAGCTGTGCCGTTCTCTACTGCGGACGTCGGGACGAGGATACCAGATGACGAAGAAGCCCAGGTGGCAGTGGCGTTCTCCCCATTGGCTGACTGGGTGCTAGTCGGCGCAAAGACCGAGTCGGTGGCAGTAGCGGTTTCCACGTAGCTCGAGGTGGGAACTGTCGCGTTGGTAGGGAATGCCGACGAGGAAGCGTTCGTGGGAATCGGTTCCGAGATCGAGGAAGAGGCCTCTGTCGAGGAGATCGCGGATCCGGTCGATGTGGCCAAGACGGAGGAAGTCGCCTGATCAGAAATCGGAATTTCGGTGGCCGAAGCGGAGGTACTCTCGGTGGCGGACTGGGTGGACTGGGGTGCTGCCGTAGAAGATTCGACAGTCGAGGAAGCGCCACCATGGATGGGATCGATGCCCTTGGTGGCCTCTTCAAGCCACGAGTTGACGGTAGTTGATGCGCTTGCCCATGCAGACGAGGAGGAACTGGCTGGCGCAAGCGTGGCGGTAAAGACTCCACTCGAAAGCGTACTTGCCTCGGCCAGAGACGTGGGCAGAGCGCTCTCGGCAGAGGAGACGGTTTCGGTGGGAACCATCTGGGAGGATTCGGCAGACTGGGTCAACCAAGGGTACGAATGCTGCCCTCCGTGGCCCGAGGTCCATGCTGTGCTTTCCGCAGGGGCAGCGGTTGCGACGGGCTCCGTTGTGGAAGGTTCAGGCGATGCGGTCATCCAGGGATACGAGTGCTGTCCGCCGTGTCCGGAGGTCCAAGCGGTGCTTTCCGCTGGCTGGGCTGAGGAGACAACCGCCGAAGATGCACTGTAGGTGAAAGTGACCGCACTTCGCCCAGTCTCGCCGCTCGCCGAAGCGTATCCGGAACCGTAAACGTAAGATGTAGGAGAAGATGCAGGCATATCGGTCGTGGTCGGAACAGGGGTGACGGTGGGAATAGCCACGTTACTGGTCGTGTAAGTAAACGTGACAGCACCCCGACCGGTTTCGCCAACGACCGACTGGTACCCAGACCCGGTCACAATCTCGACCGACGTCGTACTAGCCGCCGGAGCCTGCGTGGTGGCGCTAGGCTGAACTTGCGCAGACGAAGTAGCCGAAGGCTCGAGGAAGGGATAGATCTTGCCGGCGCACCAGATATCCTGATCGGGCCAGACACAAGGGCTACATGCGGTGTCCACAAATCGACAGACGGTTCCGCCGGGGCACACCTGTGTCGCATCGCTCGTCTCGGAGTAGAAGTAGGATGTCGCATCGGCGCATTGGAAGGCAAAGTGCGACGAGGTGGTCAAGAGGTTTCGAATTGTAGAGTCGATCACCGGGATTGATTCTTCAGTTTCGACAGATACCGAGGAATTGGCGTGAGACTCGCCGGTCCACGTGTGGGTGTTTCCATAATAGTATGAGGGAGTGGCGGCCTCCGCAGACGTCTCGATTGGAGCCGACTGCTCTCCAACGATGATTGATGCAGAGGCTTCGGGCGCGAAGATTGCCGTTACCGACGGAACGTAGTAGTCTGTCGCACTGTTCGTCGTTGAGGTTGCAGTAGCAGCGGGAACGAAGGTAGGCGACGCCGTCGCAGTTCCGTCTGCGCCAACTTTGACAACGTAGTCCCACTTGCCATCCGCTTCTTGCGTCGGTTCCATTACCAGATGGACCGTGACGGTGGGAAGGGCGACGTTCTGCTGCTTGAGAGCGTAGCTCTCAGCCGCTTTAATCGCTTCCTGAACAGGATCAAGCGACGCCGTCACTGATGGCTCCGAAGCAGCGGATGACGTAGAAGCGGGAGCATAGTTGGAGTAAGTGAACGTCTCGAACGGCATAGAAGAAGTCGCCAACAAGGATTCAACAATGGCGGAGGAGGACGATTCGTCGAGGCCGAGGTCGGGCTGCTGAGTGTTCTTTCCCGATGACGTGTCAATCGAGTCGGTCGAGACGTGAACGGCAGCGGAGTCATCACCGGCGGTCGGACGACGGTAGACATCCGCAGCGGCAACATCTCGCTTCTCGGTCTGCACGGCGTCTTCGGGAAGAATGACGAATCGCTCTGCCGCCGTATTGGGAGCAGGAGGAGAACGAAGCTTGAGGAAGGTAGCGGCCGAATGGGCTCGGCTTCGAGAGCGTCCCCGAGGGAGAGCTGCGGCGGTGACGCTGGTCGTCGCTATCGTGAGCTGAACGACTCCGAGGAGAAGGGGTGAAACGTGCATCTTGAATGTGCTTGGATGATGGTAATCGATGTGGAGAAGTGAGTGTTCAGGACGAAGGTGAGGTGTTCGTCTGGGTCTTTAGGGTAACAGCGGAGGCTCCAGGCCGATTCCTACAATGCAAGGTGAGTGGTCGCCCTCGCCAGACAAGTGGACGGACTTACGCAGTACGACTCTTGATGGGTCTGGTCCGACGTGCGAGTCGACAGTAGAGTGGGGCAGCGCTATGACAGGGCAGCTGCGTCAAGTACGACGAAACGGAGAGTTGCGTCGATAGAGCGAGGAGATGAAAGCACGAATTCAAGTGCTGCGTCAAGCAACGATGAACCTGATCAGATCAGGAAAGATTACCGGAGAAGAGATAATCGACGTACGATGACATATGTAGGCTTCGCGGGCTCGACTGTCTCGCGCACGACACCGCCACGGGACTGCCATCTGCTAAGGTTTTCGTCGAGAGATGGCTGGTCGATCCCAGTTGAGGCACTTTCTACCAATAGATCTGGATCCGTGGCTTGATTCGCCTTCTGCAGCTCTTCTGCCAAGTTCTGCGGGCTTCTTTAGCGCCGCTGACCGCACTAGGCTCTGCTTTCATGTGCCGATCGGGTGCGGGAGAAACTGACTGCGAGGATTGAAGCTCTGACGAGAAATGTCGTGTCATTCTTCCAAATCCTGAATGATACGCTTCAGCATCCGAGACACCTTGGCCATGCATGCAATGCATTCATTCCCTCTTGAGCTCCCTCTGTCCCAAGAAGACCTCTCAGATTGGCCTAAAGCAGTCTACAGACACAGCTTTGCGTTCTCGGTTGGAGATGTCGCGCCGCAATCTAAGCGCATACGACAACAAACTCGTTGCGTCCACCCTCTCCTTGCCGTCAGGATCAACAGGCGCCGGCACGACCGCACCGGGGACATCAGGCGGAGAATCCATCAGCACTACTACCAGCCCTATCGCTGCCGTCTTCCCGGCGTTACACCATGTCGCTTCCTCGGCGTCGTTTGCCTCGACTGCGAATTTCGGATCGCCGTCTGCAGGAAGCTCGCATCCGTCACTAGGCCTGGGCCTACATTCTGCAACTCATGGACTCGGGTTACCCGTCACCCGATCGCTATCGAGCATGACGTCGTCTTCCGCGGGAGGGAGTGGGTCAGGTATTCAGTCAAGGCCGAGTATCAGTACCGTTATCGAAACGAACTCTCATCCGAGTCATCCGACGTCACCCTGGAGTGTCTTGACCCTACATATATTGCCCGTATTTAACGGCGTGCCGCTGACGGACGCGATCGAGGATCTCAAGTGAGTGTAACGCTCACAGAGCTTTGATGGACTACTTCGCTTTCGCTTTGCGTTCAACAAACGTTGATCCTATCCCCCGCTTAGTGTCCTTGTCGAATCTCACATCAAATCATGCCGCACCCGCTCGCCGCGCCTCTACCGTCGTCTCATCTCTTCCGACCTGCAAGAAATCATCTCGACAGGAATGCTGACCGTTCGCGCAAAACTCGAGTCACCGGAAGTGAGCGAGGATCCGCAGAGGTTGGTAACCAGGGTGGCCGAGGTGTGGAGGTTCTTCTGGGGCATGTTGCCGGTGAGTTTATGTTTTGGGTTTATGGCTTTGCACGACGAGAGGATGGCAGTGTGATGGCGCGCTTCCGAAAATGGATGTTACAAAGGGATTGTCTTTGGCAAAAATGACGTTAGGCCCTTCCTTCGAGCGAGGAGGGTGCTGTCAAATGACGACGGATGTACGATGCAAGAGTGAGGTGTCTGCTGACACTTCGAAGCCTTTTCTTGATGTTACACCTAGCTGACGAAAATCGGTCTGTACGACAGACTCTACAAGGTGTTTTCCTGCCAATATCCCTGCTTGTAAAGGAGGATACAAGCGAAACTCAACCACCAGAAACCTCGTCATCCCCCACGTCACCGAATGTCCGACGGCTTCTGCTTTCCGGATTTTTGCTGCACATCTTGCTGCCAATACTGTCGCTTCTCATCAACGCTCTCGATCCGACGCTGTACATAAACGGCGAAGTTGCGACAACGCCATCAGATGCAGAATCATTGGCACCAAGTAGGAATCAGTTGACACCACTGCCGCTGCCCTCTTCAGATCATCTAGCGCGCATCAAACACATGAGCTTGATCTTGTCCACGCAAGCGCGAGGTTCCGAATTCTTTACCTTGACCGAGCAGGGTCGGGCGCCTGGCGGTACAACCGGATTCAACGAGCAGCATGAGGAAGAAATGGACTTTGCCCAGCGGGACCTCTACAACCGCTATGCGGTACAGAATCTCTTGCGTGCGGTATCCCTGCTGAAAGGCGGAGGTCAGCAAATGAAGACGCATCCGTCTACATCCTCCGATAGCCACGACGCTCATGGTCCGACAAGAGCTGGGTACCCGATGAGCGTTTTCAGTCGCACAGAAAGTCGATGGGGCCCTCCAAGACCCTTATCCCGAAATCGCGGTGGCGATACAAGCGACGTCTTTGACGACGAAGGCTCGATCTATGCGCCAGCGGCGTTTCAGTCGGAGACCTTCCTTCCTTTCGGAAGCGATAGATGATTCCGATACTGAAGGTGATCGAAGCGGATATCCTCGCTCGGGCACAATGACGCCAGGCATGTTTCAGGATCCGCAGACGCGGAGACCGTCGGAGATCAGTCAGGCTGCGGCGGGCGCAAGATGATAATGCGCAGCAGAGAGTGATGTCACTAAAGAGAGCATGTGTAAGAGAACTGAAATCGTTGTATACGGATGCATATGGCTTCAAACGCGCATTTAGCGATTGGGCGATAGGTGCAAGGTATGCTTGCCGTTTGTTGCATCGCTTGACTCTCCTCGAACTTCGCAAAGCGCATGCGTCATAAGAATGAAAGTAGTGACCGCTCGACGATCTACCATCAAGGAGGGCATGCTTCGAAGCACAGCATTTTCGCGTTTCAGACCGCGGAAGCAGAAGTGTCTCCTGAAAAGGGAAAGTTGCCAAGCGTTATATATAGAGGACAAAGGGACTTTTGCAGCACAAAGAGGATTCGGGTTGTACGACGCAAGAACGTCGTCCGCCGTTATTTCATCATAGACCTATCGATTTAGCGGGATTGCTGCAAGGACCACGGGACTCGAGCGGATCGATTTGAGTCGCCATGGTGCGACAATCCCAGATGCTTGGCTCAACACCTACTAAAACTGACCTGGATTACACAGGACTTCCTCAACAGGCTGGACTTGAGTGACAAGTGGGTCAAGCAAGGAACAACAGGTCAGTTGGAGCGAGACGGATGCCTCATGCCTTCGCTCTGCGGGACAGTGGGGCGGTGAGACTAACGGGAAAATCTCCTAACAGGTCTTCCAGATGAACAAAATTTAAGGGCTGGAGGAGACAGCGAACTCGAAGCAGTATATAGTGCCTTTTCGGGGATCGATGAACTAGACATCAAGCGGGATTATCCAGGTAAGTGTGGACGGGTGAAGGACCTGCTCCTGCGCCTGCGAAACTGAATCTGCGATCGCCCTCGGTCTTGCATTGTATCGCCTTAGTACCGATTGGGCTTGCTGCAGCTTACTTCAACGGGGAATTTGCAGCGGTAGGTGATTGGGCAACAGGAATGGAGAATGGTGGTACGAGTAAGTAATCATCTCACGTTTCATTAAGGCTGTTTCCGTACATATTTCAGGTCACTGAACCGATCTTATCGCCCTGCCAGCGGCGTTACCACAGGAAGAATCAAACAAAGGAATTGGCTCCACCCCGGGAATGGCTGCATTTGCCAAAGTTCAAAACCAAAGTATGTTTTCCGCTCCGCGATGAACTACCGACAATTGGTCAAACAATCGATGTTTATCTTTCAGCTAGCTTTGGGATCCCAATGAACGGAGCGTACCACTCTCTTGAGCACAATGATTCATCGCATGAGCAGACGGTGCCTTTTCTCGTGAACAATCAAACAGGCTACGCCGGTGAGAAATGGGCCGCCAC
Organism: Naganishia sp. PT2105A-2; assembly: GCA_023628115.1. Taxonomy (NCBI): domain Eukaryota; kingdom Fungi; phylum Basidiomycota; class Tremellomycetes; order Filobasidiales; family Filobasidiaceae; genus Naganishia; species Naganishia sp. PT2105A-2. Next base: position 50,861 of record JAMALG010000004.1, on the reverse strand, counting down.
TATATGATTCAGGGGCAGGGCTGACCACATACGTCCAAGCAGATAGCCCTTTCACGCTCAATGGATTTCAGGTGAATGCTTCGCCAGACTATCGAGAAGGATCTCCCCATTCCAGCAGCTCTTCTGGTTCTCACGGAACCGAGAAACGCTATGCTGATTCAAATCACGAATCCATTGCATCAGAGCGGCACGGTCAGCATAGATACAATCGTCTTGACGGTCAGTCAAGTCTGAAGCCCGCACCGAGCAGCGCGGCTGAACGTCGGATTCTTTCCCTTGACACATGACATCGGATCCCTTGCAGAACCCCCAGAAAGTGCAGGATACGAAGAACCCTTCTCACCGCCTTTCACACGCTCCGAGAGGGAAGGTTTCCTGGATGATGAACACGGGGAAGATGCGACAGAAGGTCCTTTCAGGCTTCAGATGGCTGAAGAGGCGAAGGATGCGGTCGAGGAGGCTGTGGAAGAGGCCGTTCACGATTTCTTCGAGGGTGAGCCTTAAGTGCTACCGAGTTGTGGGTCGGAATTAAACAATTGACGCTTGGGGTCTTTCATCGTGGTTTGGCCACCGCCAGAGGAGGAATGACGCAAAAGCACTCAAGTCTCAGTCCAGAGGGACTAGGTAGCGTACGGCCTACAAATCTTGCGTTCCTCGATGACACCAGAGCTGTGATAATGCACCAAGGACGGGGATCTAATACTGTTGACCTGGGCTATCGCGATAGACGTGCTGTTAATCCCGAAATTCCACTTGTCTGCCGTCGACGAGATCTCTGCAACTGATTATCGCTCTCCCAGAATACGACCACATGGTCCTGCTCAGCTCAAACGACGTATGGTAAAAACGAGCTCATCCGCACTGATCGCGATACTCATACCACCGCTGGAAGACAGCTCGGAATCGACACCCGTCCAGTCAACCACCTGACACAAAGAGTCCAGTACTGCTGCTTTTGTTGCCTAAGAGGCCATGTTCTATCGATTGTGAATGACTTTTTATCCAGAGCGATCGCCGGAGAATGTGCCCTGGGTTGCCACCTGTCAATCAAATATCTAGTCGGCCGACTGCTGGCTCTATCGCGCTTAGCGGCCGGCTTGTCGATCACCGATACACCGAAACGGCGCAATGAGACAAGTCGTCTAAGCAGACGAGGAGCCCCTTCTCTATGACGAATCGCCGGATGCAAAGGTTGCATAACCAAGCAGATGATCCAAAACTCCGACGTTCATTCGCTCGGCCGTCTGAACAGCTGCGGGGCCTCCCAATACCTAGTCGTCGATCTTGCCTTTCTTTCTTACCTGTTGATATACCTCACAAACTGAATAGGCTCGCTCCCTCGGAATTCTGAGAGGGCTCCCAGAAACTGACTCTTATTCGGCCATCAGCTGCAAGTATGTCTACAGACGCCCTACCACCGCAAGATGAACAACAGAAGGGAAAGCAGAACGGCAAAGCGACACCAGGTGAAGCAAACCTCAATCCACCAACCGTGACAAATAAATTGAATGGGAACGAGGCGCCTACCAATGGCGGCAGAACCTTTTCTCTTCAGCACAAACTTCCCAAGCTTCCAGTTCCCCCTCTGAAGGACACTTGCGACCGATATCTGCGCGCACTGAAGGGACTGCAGGTTCGTTACGTTATTGACTCGATGCTTCTATAGTGGCTCAAAAGGGCTTCTGGCTTCCTTCAGGACGACGATGAACATGGGGCAACGCAAGAGGCAGTGGCAGAATTCCTGAAACCGGGAGGTGAAGGAGAGCGATTGCAGAAGAAATTGATGGAATACAATGAAGGCGTCGACAGCTACGTTGAAGAATTTTGGTGTGAGTTCAGTCTTTTGCGCCACATAGTGCATGATGCTCACGATGGTTTCAGATGAATCGTATCTCCAATTCCAGGAGTCGGTGGTTTTGAGCCTTGTGGGTGTCGTTGGCCCAATGTCCAATCGATGCTGATCGATTGGTGACTGACGCTCCGTCAGAATCCGTTCTTCGTTCTCTCGTAAGATCAAACTTAAGACGGAGAGACTTCTCATTCCTCACTCTGGCACTGGCCGTTGGTAACAGGAGCGATGTTACACCTTCGACTACCAATCAGCTGGGGCGAGCTGCGAGTCTGATTCTAGGATCGCTTTGTGAGTCACATGAGTCAACCCAAATAGTCCCCCATGACGCTCACACTCGATATAGACTTTGTGCACGACTTGCGAAATGAGTTGCTAGAGCCGGACACGGTTCGGAGCACCCCACTAGATATGAGTCAATACCGTCGGCTATTTGGAACCAGCAGAGTCCCAACCCAAGTAAGTTTAATTGAAGTTCCTTCTTTCCGACCTCTGATCGATCGACTCTGGAATTCGAAGAATGGGTGCCGTGTCGACATTACGGAGGACAGCAAACATATCGTGGTCTTGCGTCGGGGGCAGATGTGTAAGTCATTTTTCTCAATAGTTCAGGACATGCGGTTGATATTCATAACCTGGTAGACTGGTTCGATTGTCTCGATGCGCAAAACAGGCCGCTGCTCTGCGCCAAAGAGATTGCGAAGAACCTGGAAGCGATCGTGGAAGATGGCGATCAAACTCCGGCTCATGAAGTCGCCCAGAATGCTGTCGGTCTTCTGACAACTGAGAATCGAAAGATCTGGTCCGACCTCCGAAACAAGATATTGAGTTCCAACAAGAACAACGCGGAATGTCTTTCCGTTGTCGATACTGCATTGTTCATCGTCTGTTTGGATGACTGCAAATCGAGCGACCTATCACAGCTCTGCGAAAACTTCCTGTGCGGCACATACGATTTGCAGCAAGGCGTTCAGGTCGGAACATGTACTAACCGATGGTACGACAAGGTGAGCATTTCGCTCACCGCTCTTAGGCTCTATACTGAAGCGAGCCAATCTAGCTGCAAATTATCGTGGATGCAGACGGCGAGGCTGGAATCAACTTTGAGCATACCGGTGTAGATGGTCATACCGTCTTGAGGTAAGAGCCGAGTGAGGTAGCATGTCTGCGTACAACGGCTGACATTTCATGAATCCACCATAGATATGCAGCGGACGTGTATACTGAGTTGGTATTGCTCTTCGCCAAGGTGTGTTGCAGCTGAAATACGAAAGTGCCAAAAGCTGATACGACATCAATCTTGACAGAGCATCAATCCCGCAACGCCTTCCTTCTTCAAAGCGAAACTATCGCCGTACTCGAAATCATACAAGGCAAAGCCTGGAGAGACTGTCCCCGAGGCAACAGAAGAATGGGAGACAATGCCGCGAAGGCTTCAATGGAAACTCACGCCAGAAATCCGAGCAGGGATTCGGTTCGCAGAGACACGAATCTCCGATCTGATCTGTCAAAACGACAGTCAAGCCTTGGAGTTCAAGGGATATGGCAAAAACTTTATCACTCGGCACGGGTTCTCCCCTGACGCCTTTGTTCAGATGGCGTTCCAAGCAGCGTACTACGGTCTATATGGTAGGCTTATTTCCCGTCAACTACTGGGCCATCTGCTGATGCCTTGACGTATTCAGGACGAGTCGAAAGCACCTACGAGCCTGCTATGACCAAAGCGTTCCTGCATGGGCGAACTGAGGCTATACGGACTGTGCAGCCAGAAAGCGTACATTTCGTCAAGGTAAGGCCATCACGCCAAACGAGGTTTCGCCCAGATCCGTGACCAGCGCACTAACTCTATAATACCCTCAGACCTTCTGTGACGAAGGTTCATCCGTGCAAGAGAAGATCGCAGCCTTGAAGAACGCGTGCAAGCGACACACGGCATTGACCAAGGAATGCAGCCAAGGTCTCGGACAAGATCGGTTAGTCTGACAGAAAGATGTGTGTACCGCAAGGCTGAGATTGAGAGTTTCCAGTCATTTATATGCCATGTACTGCCTGGCTCAACGGGAGATTGAGCGGACTCACGCGAATCGCAAAACGATGCCCGACATCTTCTCCGATCCAGGGTATAGCACCCTTTCCACCTCTGTGCTATCCACGTCAAACTGTGGCAATCCGGCTCTTCGTGTAAGTCATCCCGTTGGAAATGGTCAAGAATCCATGAAGGCTTATGCCCGCCGTTCGTCAGCTTTTCGGGTTCGGACCGGTGACCCCTGAAGGTCAGGGAATTGGATACATTATCAAGGACGACGGAATCTCCGTATGCGCCTCATCGAAGCACCTGCAGACACGTCGATTTCTGGACAACTTGCAGTCATACCTCTACGAGATACAACGAATGTTGATCCAGGCATGGAGACAAGCCAACGATCGAAGCGAGTCTTTCGTTGATCATTCGGGAACCATGCGAGATGCCAGGACCGGCAAGGCGATCGAGGTGGTTTTGAGCGATGACGGAGAGGACAAAGAGGACGCCTTAGGTGAGGAATTGAGCGCGATGAGACGGGCGGACCCTGATACCCTTGCCTTGGCTTTGCAGTCGCTGGATTTGGATTCTACGACGCTGGAGTGGACATGTTCCAAGCTCAGCGAACGAGGAAACATGTTGTTGGTAAGTCCTGTTATGGGTTAGGCCGCCTGCCCCATGCGTCCTGATTATTGACCACTTGTCATGCCTTCGTAGGGAAAACATTACGAACGTCGGCGTTGTAATTCGCAAACTATAAGAGAGCACAAACTGAAATTGAAATCTGCCCAAGTTGTAATGAAGGGAATATCGATCGATGTAACACGAGCGGCGCTGTTGGCATAAAATTACCCCATATACCTTGACCATGCCTGATTCTCCATGGCATGTGGTATTGCAACTCCACATGTAACGCATGAAGCCGCGTCGTGGATTTAGCAAGATTCAGCGCGCATTCGAGATTGGACTGCCTTTAATGGTCCAATGGCCTTCTCAGACCGAGCGAGCACCATGAGAGGGCGAGAAGGCAAGAGAGCGAGAGAGTGCTCTTCAGCATATTGGACAAATGAATCAAGCATACAGCGGAGACAAGCGTAAACCATTAGCAAGTTCGCAAACAGCGAGAGTCGTGTCGTGACAGCTGTCGTGTCGTGAGCCGAGACGCGACGGCGTGACTACCCCGTGCGCGCTGCGGAAATCTTTAGCGCGAGGTGATCGAATGCGAAACACCAGTTGAGTTCACCATGCACCGTCCGACCACCTTTTCCCGCGGGGACTTGAATGCGTGATAGCGTGTGTGTGGTCGGCGCAAGGCCGAGGACATGACTCTCACCTTCGACCTATACCTTCAAAGCATTGGCAACTGGCAGTCAAGCATGGGCCTCGCTCGAGCATGAGAAATATTGTTCCGCCAGCTACTGCGACCAGAAGATCTACATCCGCTGACGCGACTCTGCAACTCCATGAGATCCCGACATCAAGCGAGACGCAGAGCGCAAACCATACAACGGACAAGCAACTCGCCGAGGAAGTAGATGCGTTATCTCCAACTTCACCTGTCCGAAAAGAGGCTCATCGACTCAACAAGAAGGCGGAAACCTCTAAACGTAAACGCAACAGATACTCGTTTGACCTAGGACTCAACAACAACGGATTGGATATACCTGTCTTGCCTTCCATAATCGAATCCAAAAGTCGCGAAACTTCTCGGCCTCCGTCAAGGACACTGAGCGCAAACGAACACAACGAAATGACGCGGGAGGGTGGTAACCGTGACCATGAAGAAAGCTCTCTGGCCCAGCAACATGTCTCGGCGATAGTCCCAAAAGAAGGAGGGATTGAGTCATCAGATACGGGACGTCGCGCAGTATTCTATGAGGATCCGCTTCCTGTGGAATGCAGAGCTGACGGGCAAACGACCTCATTTGCGACAACGACGGATGCACGGCATCCGATGCCGCTGTCCAGGTCGGCCGTTTCCAGTACCGGAACTTCACCAAATATCTCAAGATATGCATCTCCTGCCCCTGGATACTCTTCCAACGCTTCATATCACGACAGCCTTGGGGATAGTGGCATACTGGACCCAGAATCGGACGGAGCTTACAGCCAAGGTCGAGGCTCAACCGGCGCCATCGGCTCGAGAAATAGGGCAAGTAGTGAACTCGACACCGAGGAGGAAGAAGTCAATACTGCAGGACCCTTCTCAGCACGATTGCCGAGGTCACGATCATCCCCTTCCGAACAGCCGGCCTGTAGACGGACGTCGAACAGCCAATGGCCATGGCACACCAGACGTCTTACTATCGACCTTCTCCGAGATTGTCAACCCGTCGATCACAAGCTTCCTCATGCGAGAAAGCCAAGCACAGAGCATAGTCCATTAAATCGGCAGGAGTCAGAAACGTCCTCGGCAGCCCGGCACGATTCATTTGCATATGTCAATAGCTCCCCGCAGTCAATATCTTCGCATGGCAACCCGTTGGCAGGCTCGGAACGAATAGTCGCAAACTCACAATATCCAGATTATCAATCATTACCTCATTTCAGTGATGAGCTGTTGCTGCCGAAAACGCACCCAGATTCAACGGTAAACTCGTTCTCCCCAGACCTCGGTCAACATCGCCGGAGTCTTCGACAATTCCTCGGTTGGATGAGACGGAGAATCGGACTGGGAGCTTCCGGCGTTGTGGAGTTAGCGAATGAGGCCAGTCAGCGAGTTGCGAATACCGCGGGCGGACAAGTCCGACTACCCTCAGGGTCGATGGGATCGCGGAGACGGAGTAGGAGGCGTGCGAACCTTAAGGGAAGGAGGGACGATACTTTCTGGCTAGTGAAAGTATTGCGTCTGGTGCCGACGCAACCATTGACTATCGTGAGCCAGAACTGCGATCTCTCCACAGAACCAAGACTGACTTGCCTATGTTCACGTCACAAGCTATTATCACTTTTGATCTTTGGCGCATTTGCGGTAACATTGACGATATCCCTTAAATACCTACTGAATCCCGACAAAGCACCATTACCATGGCGCGACTATTGTCGATCACCACATCCAAGCTATTTCGCGCTACAATACCCAGCAGAGTATCACCCCACTCCAGCGGATCGCTCAACGCGTCTGGCAATGGAAAAGGACCTTCTCACGTGGTCCACGCCAACATATTCTTCACCACGCGTCATCAATTCCACTCACCCCACATGGCCATTTCAGGACCGCAACGACATGCCATATTCTGCCGAGTCGTCCGAAGTCGACAAGTTGAAACCGGTGGGAGTCTTCGTTGGAGTTTTCACAATGGACGAAGGACGAGACAGAAGAATGCTTATCCGGCAGACATATGGATTACATCCTAAAAGTCGCATACCGGGCACCGAAGGTGTACGCATAAAGTTCATCATGGGCCAGCCGAGAGCTAGATACGAGAGGTCTGTCAGACTAGAGATGGAAGGTAAGTGATTAGCAGTCATCCAACACCCAGCAGTCCGGGAACGCTAAGCCATGGGTTTTAGCGTTTGACGATATCGTATTGCTGGATATACCGGAGAACATGAATTCCGGGAAGACGCATGCCTTCTTTTCGTGGGCGGCGGATCACGCGATGGTACCACATTGGGATTATCTGCCGTCGCCGGAGTTAATCCTTTCCGGCGATACCGAAATTCCAGTTCCAGATGCACATGCGCCTACATCGGATCGCCTACAGCGTCGCTCTCGCTCAGCTCCGGCACAGCAGAATCATCTGGCCAAACAACAGTCCGTCAATGGCGGGTCTATTCCCATACCACTTCGTCCACAGCGCGACGTCGACGATGTGACTGGTGATCAACAAGAGAATCCCTGGGTTACACCTGTCTACCGAGGAGAGAGGCGTCCAGATTATATCGTGAAAGCCGATGAGGATTCTTTCATCGTACTGGGAGAGCTAGAGAGACGATTACGTGTCGCGCCCCGGCGGCTGACTTATTGGGGCTGTGAGTGACTTCCTGTCATGACAGACTGTTGCTGAATTTACTGCTCGATAGATTTGGTCAAGGACCTATTCATGGCGGGAGAATGTTACGCATTATCGTATGATCTTGCCTATTTCGTGGGCAAAGCCGAAACCTATAAAACCATGACGCGTGGCGCCGAAGACAAAGTAGTCGCAAGGTGGCTTCGACTGCATCCGCGTCGGGAGGAAATCTCATGGGTGAGCGAGAAATGTTGGATCTACGATCATCCAAAATCTGGCACAGTGTAAGTATTCTTCTTCCAGACAAGAGACAGAGCCCTTACTTCAGATGAAACATGCAGTTACGCACACGGCTATTTGTTCCCAGCAGCAGTCGAAATCATTCGCCGCGAGAACATCAGCGAGCTACCCATTCCGGAGCTAGCATTGCGAGGCGGCAAAGCTTGGGCTAGCTCTTACTCGACGGTCTCCAAGTTTGGCTCTCGATATACACCTCCAATTAACGACATCAGTGTCGCGCAAGAAGTAGAAGCGCTCGTCGAAGGCAGCGAATTGTCTTTGCTCATGCGGCGGGCAGCTGCGCGAAACGGTGACCGATCGAGCAATTCAGAGCCGTGGGATGCCTCGACCGTCGACAAACTTTATAAACAACGTCCAACCCGAGCACAGCGATTCCGGAACGACCCTGCAGAGCGTGGCGGAACGGCTATTGTCCATTACATCAAACGCCCAGAGTGGTTCCTGGAGACCGCCTTGGCTCTACTAGGTAGTCTCCCGGTTGGCGATAGATTCTCTGGCAGCGGAACGCTGCCTGTCCCTATAGAAGAGAGGAACGAATCGTAGTGCCTAACCATCAGGTCCTGGGCACTAAGCCATTATTCCACATGGCACCATATAACATTCAGATATAATCGATAATGATGCTGTGTTCAGTCGAGCTCGTAGCGTCACCGGCACTGACGATGCGATTCTTAAGCCTTGTACAGATCTACTCCAATGAGGTGGCAAAACACTGGCTTTATTCCAATGCTGCTCCTAGGTAGATTGCGGCTGGCCCAAACTGATTGTAGTCTGTCTTTGAAATCGACTGTCCGTTGAGAATGGCCTGAAATGCGAAAAACAGGAGTGAGAACCTATCGCTGACAAGCTTGCTGGAGTGATACTCACTTTTGCAGCTACTGAAGCGCCGAGGAAAGGTGCAACATTGGTGCTCGTATTCTTGAATTCCGGATAGTATTCACTAAGACACGAATGCATTAGCCTATACCTGTGCTTTGCGCCTCACGTCACTCACGGCATTCGTAGAATTCGATAATGATTCGGCTGTTCTTCCGTTTCGCGTTCCGGATTCGACAGTAGGAACTTGTTGAGATGTGATGTTACGGCGTATGATAGCGCTGTGCATGGGAGATGAGGGACTGCTCTGTTACGTTGATCGAGATCACTCACAGGGCAACTTCGCCAATTCGCCAGTAAAGACAACACTTTCCCAGACGACTTGCCTGTAACTTGGTTCCAGATTCTTCATCACCAGAGTCATTCCTTCTTGGACCGTTCGCGGCGATCCGTAGGCGAGGCCGTCAAACGCGCGATATAGGGGTTCACATGCTCGATGGCGTATGGGGCCGACTTTGACATCGAGATCCAGGGATGCGATGCGATACGTCTGGACATCGGCGGCTTTTTCTGCCGCAGCTTGCGCCGCTCTCTCATTCGCCGCTTTCTCAGCCGCAACCTGGGCTGCGGCGTTTGCAGCAGCGCCCTTCTTGTTCTTGCTTTCCTTGAGCTGCTGTATTGTCTTCGTGTCCCCGCTCTGTAGACTTGATGACGCAGAAACGCGGTCGAGGCGATGATCAGCTGAGTTGACTTTGAGAGAAAGATATGACTTACATCTTCGCGACATTCAATACACCTTCCTCTTCCTCTTGCTGACCGCTTTCGCCGATATCTACGACCTTGCTTCCGCTCGCCAATGGAATAACGACCTTGCTATGATCCTCGTCGGCTAAAATAGCTTCAGCCAACTCCCGCATCACCAGGTCAATCGCATGAGCGGGTTTGCTGCCCTCCATTTTCGCCTTGATAGGTTCTTGAAGAGCAGCTTCTTTTGACAGCAGAGCGGCCAGATGTCGAATACAGTCTTCCCGTCCGACCTCGACACATCCCCCAACATCCGTTCTGACCGTACTTTCCACGACGACGGCAATCTCTGTCGAATAAGAGCCGATATGTACGATCATTCCTGTTACGGAACCGACTCCGAAGAGGGAAGCGATTGGCCAAGGTAGCACCGCGAATGTCGAACAATTGAGTGATTCGAATGCTAGTTGTGTGTATTTTGCTAACAGAGCATTCGAATTGACGAACGAGCGTGTCGGCGGGGGAACGAGGATGAGTGATGTCGAGTTTTCGCGTGGCGGTTGACTGAATTGATATGTGAATAGGTGGTGGCTGGCGCGCAGAACACATTGTCAGAAATGCTAATGCAATACGTATGATACGGAAGACACGCACAGAATCGCCTCACGCCCTCTCCAGTCTATCTTGTCATCGCGACTCCCATCTTGCTTCTTCGCGCTTTCTTCGAATGGCCAGAAAAGCTCGATGGAGTTGCTGTCGTCCTTGGCTAGCGCGTCATCCAACGCTGGTCCTACGAGATAGCTAGACAGTGGTCTCTGTTGATCTTCATCGTCGGGTATTATTTGACTGGATCCGACGCGCTCTCCCTCCGTCGACTTGTCTGAGGTCGAACGCAGACCGTACCGTGACTTGATCGACTGCAATGGAGAATGATTTCCGCATATTAGCATAGATATGAAGAGCGATTGAAGCGGTACGAACAACGCTGGGCGCTGGAACACCAGAAGAATTGGAAGCCGTCCTGAGATCTCGTCCAGCGATGATGGAGCGGCCGTCCAGGACGACCATTGCTGGAACCGACATTGTGCTTGACGGGACAGAAAGCTGACACCGAGCCTCTGGGAGTGAGAGGCTGTTGCACAATAAAGATGTCGAGTATGGTATATAGTTGATGAGACAAGTCGGGACGAAGTGATCGACTGTTATTGAAGTGAGCGGAGCAAGCCCCACTCTGGACTGTAATTCAGGAACTGAGAGTGTACACAGAAGACTACAAGCTGTACCTGAGCTTACTTTTGGTCTTCCGCAACGGTAGCGCATTGCCTGGATTGTAATCACTGCCCTGCCGAAGGCTATGGTCTGTCCTATCGGTCTTGTGACATGCCTGACGCAGGGATAACGACGCGGAACGTTGCAATTGCCGTCGAATCGACCGAGAGATGCTGCGGGCCAGCGAAAACATTTACGCAACTCGCCCATGAAAACCTGGAACTCGACGTTGTCTGAACAACGATTGACTGCGGGATATTTGGGAGCCTAGTGAAAAGCCAACCCCATCGCCGCCATGTCAACATCAACCGCCGGAGCTTCAGGCACACAGTCGACAAGCTCACCTCTGTTTGCTCCTCAGCCAACATCCGCTACCCGCACGTCTATCGACCTTTTTCCCACCGGTCCAACGGGAACGCAGAGAGCAGCGACTGCGACGAGCAGCACTGCTTCAGGCGGTGGCAGAGGACCATCTTTATATCTCATTGTCGTGAGCACCTCGTGGTCTCCCAAAAGAGACACAAAACTGATTGTCGGTCCGCAACCTTGCAAGTTTCTGTCAATCCTGGTCCTTCTGCTCGTTACGTCAATCAGTATAGCAATACGTGCGGTTCATTTCCGACGCCGATATCGCAGGGCTCTCGCAAGGGGAGAAGTTCCCTCGGGATGGGCCGACAATAGAACTACGGATCTCTACCCGGACACTTGGTGGAGACCGATGGTCATGAATAGATTTTTCGGCATCGATCCAGACGGGGATCATCTCGACGCCATGCTACGCGGTGACTGGGCGCCGAACGGTACTGGAAGAAGGAGAAAGGCCAAGAAGGATTATGGCGATGTCCCGATACTATACGAGGCAGATCTGGTGTCCGAGAATCACGAGACTTTGAACCGTACAACATCGTTAGACTGGAGCGGGAAACAGGCAAGTCCGTTGACCGACTCGTTTCATTGGTATGCTGATGCTTGTTTTCACAGCCTCTAGCTGTGGCGGTATCGAGCGTAGCTCAGGCATCCGCATTTACTCGCGACGCTGACAGCGAGCAATCCGATGCCAGTCGCAAGACGGAAACCCCTTCACGTATCCAGTTACCAGAGCTTAGTTATCGAACGGATACCGATACGAACGCCTTTCTACCTGTCACAGCTCCCATTGCGAGGTATACCGATCTGATTCAAATCAGATATCTAGTCCGGATGCCAGAATCCGAAGCTGCGATACAACACCGCAATGAACCCGACGAATACGGCGAGATCATCTCTCATGGGCCCATAGAAATGGGCGTGTGGCAGCCGAGACTCGAGACCGAGGGCATGCGTGCCCAAGGCCAATCAGGAAAGATTGATAATATTCACCACGATGAATGGAAGCCGTAGCACTGCCTCTTAAGACCAATTTGTAATGCTGATAGTGCGAATGACAAGACCCCTTATAATCGAAGATTTCATCCTTCGATACGCCTTCGAAGCATCCCACTACAACATCAATTGCATAATCACCAAGTCGAGCCATCTGTCAAACTTGTAGCCAGCATTGGGCAAGCGACCAGCTTCTACAAACCCCTCCTTGGCGTGCATCTTGATGCTAATGGCATGCTCAGCTTCAATCTCCGCTATCATCGTCTTCATGCCCATATCCCTGGCCTTCTGTATCAGCGCCTTCAACAGTGCCTTCCCCACGCCCCGCCCCTGGCACCCATCCCCAACGTAGATGCTGTCTTCGACCGTGAACCGGTATCCCTCTTTGGCATGGAATGTGCCTAAACTTCCCCATCCGAGGATCCGTCGAGACGGATCACTGGCTTCCCGAACAACGATTACCGGATAGCCATCACACTGCGCCGCCCGAAACCACTCCGTCCGGCGCTCCAGCGTATGTGGACGATAATCCCATTGCGAGGTGGTGTTCAGGATCGCATGATTGTAGATTTCGAGAATTTCCGGCAAGTCGTCCTCCGTGGCAGCGTCGAAAAGAAGGCCAGAAGGCTGGGCAGGTCCTGTGATGTTTGACTGGGTCATCTTTCCCGGATGACACTCTCAAATAAAGTGTGAACGTCGATTGAAGCGGTCACCGAAAAGATATGGCAGGGACGCGCAGCGGATCGCCGGAAGTACGTTTGAGTGACAGTCGATATATCGCTCGAAAGATTTGCGATGACGGAGGCACAGGAAGGGAGGATTCGCGAGGTGGTTCAGAGAGCCGCGAGATGATCACCAATGCAGCAAAGAAGCGAGTGCAATTGGCACGTCAGTCTCGATGATAACGAATTGAAGGCAGATTGGCAGTGGCATGAAACACGCGATCGGCCAAAGCCGCATGGCCTAATTTTTGGTGGACGAGCTGGTGGACGCCTAATGTCCTCGCCAATCAGCAGTCCCGTCTCTATATACGTCTGCATCATGTTGTCTATCGATGGACGCAATGACAATGGGAATCGCCTAGAGCGTGCCATAAGACAGCAGGGAATTGCAAAGGAATGATCGCAATTCAAATCTTGAATGTTCGAGGATATCTGTTAAAAGGCTGGTTGCCAGCGGTGTCGTAAAATACAAGCATCGTACAATTCGACTCCATCATGTGTATTGTTCGGAAGCGTCGGTGCATGCTCGAAGCACGTTCTGTTGTGAAGCTGGACATATCAAATCTGCGATCCACCTAATGAGCATCTGCGCACGACGTGACGTGAGCACGGTACTCGAGACGCTCGCGCCAGACTATTCCTAGGCTTACCGTTTCTTCCGTTGGATAATCCCTCCGTCACACTGCCTCCATCGGTCAAATCCAGTATCCTGCGAGCCAATGCTGCAATCTCGCTAGCCCCGCTCTCGCCAGTGGATCCTTCGTCATCATCAGAGATTGATCCGCGCCTCGGACTGCCGTCCTGCGAACCGGGCGCTGCAGCAGAGAGTTGTTTGATGAGAGATAGCAATATTGGTGACGAGCGGATGTTGTTCGTCAGAGTTTCGTCTTCCGCTTCCAGCAATTGGACAATCGTCTTAAGTCGTGGAGTCAGGGTCAACAACGGCGCGCAGAGCTTCTACACGCGACTTACCCAGACTGCGATATGCTGGAAGGTTTGGTCGGAACTGCCGAGGAATCGTACGAGATATGTGTGGAGACCGCCGTCAGGTTGATTCCAAACAGCGTTGAAAGGTGCATAGTCCTCAGCAGCTATCATTCCGACACCAAAGTCAATCGAAACTTTCTTCCGCTCCTCGAGTCTCCACACTTACCCTTTGAAGAAAGGTTTCCGAGAGCGGCCGCACTGTTGCCCTGTACTTCTACGCTTGGGGAGTTTGTCAAGGGGATCAAAACTTCGCAGATGCCCATCTCGAGCAGCTGAGGTTTCAGATCATCTGCAAGAGGAATTGAGAATTGTTGAGCCTTCGTGATTTTGAAAGTGCTTACCGCTGAGAGCCAATACCGCTACACAAGCCGTCATCTCACTCTGTACCACCAAAGGCGCAGTGAGTACCAGTTGCTTGATTCGCTCTACTGCTCCGGCCTCCACGATTGCTGTCTTGTTCCGTTCGCTGCTGGCTGCGAGGTTTCGTAATGTGCTGATAGCGTGACATTGCACCTCTTCGTTCTCGTCGAAAGATAGTAATTCGATCAATGGTTGCAGGAACCCAGAATCGATGATGGGCGATTCGTTGGCAGGATGAATGGAGACGTTGCGGACACATGCGGCGGCAGAAAGAATGAGCGGAAGGTAGGATGAGTGAAGGAGACGAAGCAGCGGCGTCAGACCGTCGGCTTTGACGATTTCGAGCTGATATTTTTCTGTTTGCGCGAAGTGTTAGGGTTAAATGGCCATTATTGCGGGACAGATACTCACCATCGCTTGCCAGGTTCCTCAAAGCCAGGGCCGCTTGACACTGCACTTTGAGACTGCGGCTTTCCATCAACGCCACCAATGACTGAACAAGCTTTGGCTCTGTTTGCGCGAGTTTCTTCCGGTTGGCAGCTAAAAAGGAAAGCTTAGTTGTGTTGTACAATCTTCGAACAAAATTTGCCTACCGTCGACGGCGATGTTCGACAAAGCAGTTGTACAGTAGTATTGTACATCGGTATCGGGAGAGTTGAGGAGGCTGACAAGGACCGGAATGGCTCCAGCATGGACCAGTTGATGTCGGTTTTCGTCTGTCACATCTGAAGGTCAGACTGAATTTCTCATCAATCGGACGGTACGCACCTGAATGTGTCATGTTCAGCAGAGCACCAGTTGCGTTACGCTGTACCCGCATGTCCTTTGATTTGGCGAGCCTCGTGAGTGGTACCAGTGCTCCTGATTTCGCGATCTTTGTCTTGTTTTCATCTGAAATCAGATGTTATCAGCACAAGGAGGACGCTTGGCCATCAGGGCATACCATGGGTGGCCAAGTTCGTGATGCAACCGACGGCATTGCACTGCACTTCAACATTCGGGCTCAACATCTGCCTAATCAACGGCTCCAATCCACCTAATCTGACGATCAACAATTTGTTCTCGGCTGGTGGGAGACGAAGGCAAAAATTCAGCTTCCTGCGAAGTCGGAACGCTTGCGAAGGGACTCACGATTGACCGCCAGGTTTCCGAGCGCTGCGCTTGCGGCTCGCTGGACTTCGGTGTCATGGCTTCCAAGTAGGAACAAGATGGGATCCAGCGTGTCTCGGCCGACTTCCCTTACTTCCTTCTCGGTGATCTCTGCAAAAGCCAGAGCCGCAGAACGCTGCAAGTCAACATTGTCGCTGAATGAAAGGGTCGTCAACGATGCAAGAGGAGCACCCGTGAAGAAATTTGTCGTTTGTCGGTCTGATCGAGGTTACGTCAATGACTTTAGCCATCGTATCGGCACCTTCTACACTCACTTTCCAAGTGATGCAACAGCTCCGAGACCGCCTCTCGTTCGCTCTCCAACAGCAACGGCTCATATACATGTTTCCGCTTGGGACCGCCTAAAGAAGGGAATGCGCGTGTCAGCACCGATCGCGGAAAGCTGGATCATTACTGCAACGTCTCCAGTTGGATGGAGGCGGATAGCCATGCGCGCTTCGAACTCGTCTGCCGGAAGTCGACATTCGCGACTGCATCTCGTGGCCGCGTCCTCCCGCTGCTCTTGCTCTGCAATGCACGTTCGACAGCGCTCCGGGTCCCACACACGTCCATCCAACTTGTAACCGTTCCGCGTCTAGCGTATCACACCAACAATGGCCACTCACATCCGCAACAACTCGATAAGTTGCCCATAGTTTATGGTTGATGTGTGTCGATCCGGACGATCACTGATGGGCGACGTCACTCCGTGCTATAAGAGGTGTTGCGTAATTCCGAGTTCTCCAGCGATATGCCGGGTTGAGATTTCTGACTGGCCGATCACTCCTTTGTTGGCGTTACAAAGGTCCAGATGCGAGATGGTGTGCAGAATGAATCAAGTTGATGTCTGCGATCACGGATTGGAGTCAGACAGCGCCTGAGTCGGAGGCTTCTCGGCGCGTGTTCCGAGGGGTTGTGCTCGAGATACTGCGCCGCGATGACGTTGATGAGCTCTTTGCTGTCGCTGCTGTCGCAGTTTCCTGAGCTGGATCTGCCGCTTGTTACGGTCGAGCGAAGACGATGATACTTTCACGAAAGAGCAGTTATCCTAGTCCGATAAGCGTCATCAACAGCTTGTTGGAGGAACACTGATTCATCATGCAGCTGCTCAACATCACAAGCTGGAAGCTAAGCGCATTCCGCGTCGTTCGAAACATCCCAAAGCTCGGTGAAAGCGCGTTGCTTGAATTGCTTTGGGGGTCTCGGGGTCCTCGCGCCTGACTTCTCACGAGTGCATACAGTAGCATGGCATGCGTCTGTCTACTTTCCATCGAATGGTCATTCCTCTGTCCTCCAAATCTTCCCCCTTACAATCATTACACGACCCGATTCCGGCACACGAACGATGTATATCTCATAGCTTTGACGCCCGCTTCTCTTTCTGCTCGTTTCCTGGATCCTGCCAGTGTGGCAGGCGAGGCAAATCCGTGAATTGGGGCTCCTGTTTAACCATCGCTGCTCGCATAGCCTTTGGCGTGTCCTGCCAGTAGTGATGTGAGGCAACGTCCGAGTATCGCGAGCATCGTTCCCAAAATTTCTTACCTCAGACTGAAGCATCGACCTATTGGGACGATATTAAGCCATGTCAATTCCGCTACATCGCAATCGTTCGGTGGCGAATCACTTACATATTCCACGCTGCAGTATAGTCGAGACCCTCTTGAACAGAGTGGTCTCTTGCATCTTTATGGATAAGGAAGGCCGTCTGAGTTCGGAAGGACACCCTCAAGGAGAAGGAAGACTCACGTATCATCAACCTCTTTGTCGACGTCACAGCGACGGGACTCTTACTTGCCATCACCTTGGCGATCGCAATAGCCTCGGCAATCACTCCCGCTCTGCCTCCAGGAACGACCCGGCTCGTGAATCCGATAGATGTGGAATCCTCCGGCGTGAACCGACGACCGGTCATTGCGAGTTCCCGCGCTAGAGACGAGTTGCCCGTGATCTTGGGGAAGCGCTGAAGGGTACCGATGTCGGCGGCCAAGCCGACATTCACTTCCTGAAAAATACGGGGTTACGGGTATCAGCAGTCAAGATTAGCTGGCGCAGCATCATGGATGACTTGCCAGAATGCCCAAGCTTGCTTTATCGCTGACCAATCGGACGTCACAAGCGGAGGCGATGTCGATACCCAGCCCGAGGCAGAGACCGGAGATCGCAGCGATGACAGGCTGAGTAGCTTCTTCTATCGACGAGATGGAGGCTTGGAAGTCCTAAAGGGTGATACATACGGTAAGCTAGGTCCAGAGTGCTGCGAGCTTGTCGGCCGAAGTTTACCTTGATATGCTCATGCAAAATCATGGCCTTGTGCGCTGGGTTTACTTTGGAAGCAAGAGTATCACCTTCGCTGGCGACTTGGAGTAATGAACACCACCGATCAGATCTCTGAGAAACCAAGGCTATACCGCTCACCGCGTACCATCCAGTCCAGCAGTCCAGATCTTCTCTGATTCACTGGCGAGCACAATAACTCGGACAGAAGAGTCAAATCGAAGCTCTTTGAAGATTTTGCTCATCTCTCGCCACATGCTGTCGAGCATACCGGCCGCACTCAGTATTGCGTCTGGATTCTTCAAGTCATGATTCCGCTTACGGTTCGTGGAAAGCATTGACAGGTGCTCTGATTGGCGATATGGCCGTCATCAGGACAAGTCACAAGAGAAGCTTTCGCCTACTGACCTGTCGAACGAGACCATGAGTACCCCCGGGGCAACATCGTACGCTTTGTGAAATCGCCCCGAGTGTTGCGCGTTGATGGGAAAACTTGACGAGGGAGACATTTCGGTTCTGCGGTCAGGCTCTGGTGTCTCTCGCTGTATAAGAATAATTGACCGAGAGGTGTCGATATTCGCAAAGACGCAGTAATCAGGCTACACCCTGCGGACGAGACTCGACAACCGGCTCATGCTGTGAAGCTGCTTTTGAAGGAATCATTGACTGACCGGACGTCGGTACCGCGCAATTACCGCTGATTCGTCACCATTTCGGAGACCCCGCATTCGTTCCGGGCGCACCACCCCTCGGACGGATCCAGGCGATGTCCTCCTGCTGATCTGATAAGGTGAGACCCAGGGACGACTGTTAGTCGCCTCCATGCTGTCCTCGTTGATACCACCGCTAGCCTGTATTGTGCCCATTTGCGACAGCTTTCTCCTCTTCGAACCTTTCACTGACAGCAAATGACGGTCTCCGTGCTCGACACGGGCTCCCTTTACGGATCACTCACGTCAGCCCCCTCGTCGCGTGACCTGCTCGACCGCTTGAAAGACGTCAAGAATGCGTTGATCGGAAACCCGCTGAGGAAAGCAGAGATCGTCAGGTCGCGAGAGCTCCTTTCTCTGTGAGTACTTACGTTGACGATAGAACCTCTCCGGGACGCGTTCTGATATTGACGCATAGGTTAACCGAGTATGTGCATGTCGAGCAGGAAACTGTACTCGACCTCACAAGGCTTGAGATATTGAACGAAACGGCGGTGATTCTCGGCGCAATCGCCAACTGTAAGTTGAACTCTGATTTTTGTTTCTCCGTCTTGCCGACCCGAGCCCATCCTGCCGGAATAGCAACCGGTGACAGTGTACTGGACAGCCTGCTTTGCGTCCATCTCCACACAGCGCTCCTCAATACCATTTGCGTCCTCACCGCTCCGCGAGAGTCTGGACTCCACTCGTATACTTTAACAAAGGCCCTGCCATCATTGGTCAGAGCACTTCGGAATCACCTCATCACCATGGCAGATTTCCTGTGGGGATGGGGAAGTCGCGCAGAGCCTGGGAATCAGGTCATTCTCGACGCTGCCGTGGATGCGGAAGAGAATGCACCGATGGACGTGGATCCTCCCTTCGAGGAAATGGGTTGCAAAGGTGAAGACTTGACGCGCAGTCGAGCGAGAGCAGCACTGTTGAATGTCTACAAGGTGAGCGATGTCGTCGTTAACATACAATGTCAGGCTCATCGAACTTTCAGGTCAAATCCGTGAACGCTCTACTATCGCTTCTGACGGATTCGCAGTTCTCGAAACAACCGCAAGTTGTGCTTCCACTACTGCAAATGCTAGCTCAGACCACGATACTCCCGTCGCAGCGCAAGGCGCTTTACGAGTGGAATCGCAAAGGATCGCCTTCAAGGACTCCAGCCGAAGATGATTGCAACACGACACGGGCTCGTAGTTCTGTTCGCTTTTCGCCAATCGGGGAAGTAGCCTCCAACGAGGTCACCACAAGCCCTCTCATCGATGTTCTTTGCGCCATGGTTCTCGGAAATGGAGCGCTGGGGTCGAAGGCCAACTCGAATTTCAAATTAAAGCAAGCCGGGCTTGATCTTTTAACGGTGCTCGTCAAGGACAAAACGGCCGCTCTCGAGGCCATAACTGTCTTGCAGGAGTACGGCGGAATAGCGGGTCGCGCGACGATCAGAACCAGGGACCCTTCGAAGTCTATGGACAATCATGAGCTAAGGATCATGACTGACCTGCTCGAATCTCGCGTTCCTGGTATCGGGATCAGCGCTGCTGCATGGTACGCATGTTCTCATTCTAGACTGGATGAGTCGAGCTAAACTTCCGTCATACCCAGTTTGGTTAGTTTCCGCGTGATCACTAGCCAAGATGCGACTTTCCGGAAAATGCCAGATCGGGATGCATGGCGCAGCCAAACGCCGATGACCGCGATTTCGGGGCCTTCGCTTTTGAGCCACTTGTCCCAGTTCATGGAATCAGCACAGTCGCCTGACGATCGCATCAAAGCATGTTACCTGACAGCCAGACTTGTACAAGATGACGCGGATCTGCAACGAAAGGCCATCGAGACGAACGCGATCGCCCGCTGTGTCGAGGTTGTCAAAGCCGGTGATCGTGAACAGCCATCACTAGACAGCAAGGATCTGTCAGCCGCAAATGCGCAAGCACCTCTCCTCGGTCCGGTGGTCGCGAGACGGATGGTAGAGGCTGGATTGACCGCCATCGCTACCTTGTGCACATTCCACGAGCCCGCCAAGCAAAAAGCGATATCTTTGGGAATTTTACCTCTTATCAATCATTCCCTGCAGTCACCGGCTTATGCTACGCGGACTGCAGCGTGCCAGGTGGCGCGGGTATTGTCCCGCTCGATCGCGATACTGCGCACTACTTTGGTCGATAGCGGCGTCGCGAAGAACGTCGTGGGTCTGCTTCGAGCAGAGGAGCAGGTATACGCCGCAAATGGAGGTTACGAGAAGGACCTGAAGCGCCGGATACCGACGACGAGTACTGTGCTTTCGGCGGCAACCGCTACCATATGCAATCTCATCTGCGAGTTCTCTCCTATGCAGACAGTGAGTGAAAGCATTGCGATTGCCCTGTGGCCGCCCGTCAGTCCCCAGAAATACTCATTCCTTACTCTCTTCAGACGTTCATGGCACAAGATGGTATACAAACGCTCGTCCGCCTCGCAGACGCCTCGGATCGAGAAGTTCGCATTAATTCTATATGGGCATTGCGAAATATGGTCTTCAAGAGCGACGAAGCTCTGCGGAAAAAGGTTATCGATGCTCTGGGATGGGAGACCCTTCGGAGGTATGTACCGGCGTCGTACGTGATAACCACCGTTAAACGTTCCATCTGGATCGCAGACACCTTCTGGATCCTCAACCCGAAGTTGCAGAGCAGGCACTGGCTTTTACCAGAAACCTCATCGCTGAAGCGTCAGAAGCGGAGATCACACAACTTTTCGAAGGTGTAGGCGAAGACTCGCTTTTCGAAGCAATTGAATCGGCCATGTCGGGGATCAATCGCGTCAACATGAATTCCGAAGGAGATGGCGCCGTCGGAAAGCCAGAGTATGAGGAGTCTCATCTGCAGGCTAGCGACCGCTTGGAACAGGTGAGCGAACAGGCGAAAGGAACTGGCCTGTTCTCATCGAATCCGAATCGGGCTTCAAGGCATTGTTCGTGCTATATAATATCGCTCTCGGCAATGAGCAGCACCGCGAAGCTATCTTAAAGCGATCAAGCGTCTTGGCCGGCATGCGACATGCATTGGTGCGTGGTTTCCACGCCAGCTCGCATGGATGACTAATGTCTGAACACATCTTAGTATATCACGGAATCGCCGTTGATCAAGATTCCCGCAATCGGTGGATTCATCAACCTTGTTGAAACGAATGATCGTCATCGGAGTAAGTTGGCTTTCGAAACCTAGGGGTGTTGGCTGATGTTGTGCGAACAGGAACAAGGCAGGAAGTCATCAATCGTCTGAGGCCTTACTTACTCCCCGTCCAAGTCCGCGCATTGTGCTCGGACCAGTCCTTCGATGTCCGCGACAAGGCAGGGAAGCTGCTTGCCATCTTAGAAGTAGGTATGTTCACAAGCGGCTCGGGAGACGCTACAGCATGAGCTGCGCCATTCTGGCAAAGGTGCTGGTATAGCCAGGGTGGCGAATGTCTGTAACTGGATATTTTGCTGTACAATGTCATATCCATGGACACTTGCTGCGATCGTGATCAATGTCGCCGGCATGACCTCGACTTCACTACTGAAGGAGAAGCCGCGCCAACACGACAACAATCCTCTGTTGTTACTAGACAGCGGGAACTTTCGGCATGTTCTGCCGTTTGTGCAGACCAGGTATCACAAAGCGCATCTTCTTGCCTCGCTTCTCAACTCCGTCTGGTCCACGATGATCCCGCTGCCTCGCCCGCGGCGACCCAGACAGGCGAGAATCCGTCGCATAGCCAGAACACGTGAGCCTCTCGTCGAGTTTACTTTGCATTGCCGACGACGTATAGTCGATCTGCACCAATGGTCCGGGTATCCGAGCGTTATCGTGACGAATGTCCGAGTCCGGGTAAGGGTCAGGCAGAGATAGAGATGTCGGGCTTGTCCGGTAATTGACGAGAGTCAGGTCCGTAGGGATATTGCGTGATGGATTGAGAGAAGCTGCAAGATACTTGAGAGCAGATGCGGATAACCGAGAGGCATTCGCGTCAAGGGGGATTGATGATCGGTTGGCGTCGACCTTTTCTCCAGGCGGTTCAGACTAAGAGGTAGGCAAGAGTGAACGGACGTTCTCGAAACGCCAACGAGAAAGGCAGGGAGTGCAGACTTACTGTGGAACGTTTCCAGGTATGCCTTGGTGGCAGATCCGGCAGACCAGGTGCGACATCCAGCATGTATCCCAGCTTTCGTTTCTTCTTGGCAACTCTGAAGGGCCGGGACCCAGAAGACGATCCCCCAGCACCATGTTGCGGCGACGTCTCTTCCGAATCCGATATTGATAACGTCTTTGGTTC
The DNA here is from genome assembly GCA_023628115.1 of Naganishia sp. PT2105A-2. Classification (NCBI taxonomy): domain Eukaryota; kingdom Fungi; phylum Basidiomycota; class Tremellomycetes; order Filobasidiales; family Filobasidiaceae; genus Naganishia; species Naganishia sp. PT2105A-2. The sequence continues at coordinate 28,059 of JAMALG010000004.1, read as the reverse complement.
AGCACGGGTTGACGGTATTCTAGTTGTGACGAGCGGAAGCGACGGGATGCCCTGAGGAGTTCCGTCCGGTTCTTGCGCTCGGCGTCGGTTATCCCGTTGAATGAACCGAATCAGATCCTCCGACAGCAACAGATCCCTCTGCCTCGCTTTCCTTTCTCTTCTCGATCGAGATCCTGAAATCTCTTGTTGCGCCTGCTTCGCCGGGTCCCGAATACTGCCATCTGCCTCGTATGGGTAAGGCACCGGCAGAGATTCGCTCCGCACTACTTCCAGCGCCGAAATGATGTCTCCCGATTGTGCATCGCGTCTACCACAGTGCTCCGCGAGCTGAAGAGCCGTTCCAAAGATGTTTGCGATATCTAATGTCGAGAGAGCAGTGTAACGGTAAGGGATCAGACACGAGAAGACGATAAACAGGATAAATCATGTGATTTGCAGCTATACTCACGGTCCTCTACTTTTCTCTCCAGCTCTGCGATAACTCCTGCTTGACATGACGTAAATCCTTGATAGTGAATCAAGGTTGCCGTGAGATGAGTGAGGTAGAACCGAGCAAGCGACGGCGAGACGTAGGTTTCTTCCTGCTCAGTGGCCGGAGTTTCCGCCGCTTTTGAAGCTGAGGCCGAAGAGTCTCCGCGTTTCGAACGTGATAGCATGACGGCGAGACCAGCTCTGAGCGGTTTCCGGAGCAATGCAAGGGAATGTACAGCACGAGATGATGGCCACAACTACAGGCGAAGTCGAATAATACTGGGCGACGATCAACCAGGTGAACTTACCCGGGGTGTGCCAACGCGACCTCCAACTCTGGACAGTCCGTGTTCCGTCTCGATCGCTTGTGGTCCAGGCTCGTCGGTTCATCTGTACTCTTACTCTACCTTGCACATACCTCCTTACTTTCTTGGTTCATCATCTGCTCTCGTTGGCAGACACTCTTGGACTAAGTCTCGCCGAGGAAAAGGACATCAATAGACTCTGCCCAAGATGGATCAAGTGAGTTTTTCCGTGCATGCCTGAGCCAACACAAGCTGATCATCCCTTGCTCCAAGAATAATGTCGATATGGAAGATTTGGGTGAGTCCAGGCTTATCTGCATCATGATCGATCTCATGAAGATGGCTGATCTCCACACCGTACTAACAGCCCAGGATGTCGATTACTCGATGGGCGAAGGGTTCGAGCGACAGCGAGCAGAAGCTGCAGCGTTGCTGCAAGCTTTGGACCGGAAGAAGGCTGCTCGGACAATGGCTGTTCCCACTGATGATAAGCAGGTCAAGGCGAGGCTGAGGGAGATGGGAGAGCCCGTGACTCTTTTCGGAGAAGGGGTAAGTCATACCTGTATTGCAGTGAGCGTTGATCTGATAGCCATGTGCCGCCCTCATAGCCAGGAGACAGACGTGATCGTTTAAAACACCTCTTGCAACAAGCGCAAGCCTTGAGGGGAGATGGGATGGATATTGAAGGGGAAGACACGGATGATTCAGATAGCGATGAGGAGGTACATAGATAGCAAGCAAACTACTGATGAGTGGAAAGGTACTGAAGTCGATGTCCCCCTACAGAAAGAGGACGAGTTCTATACACCAGGTTCGGACGACTTGTTAAAAGCTCGACGCAAAATCGCAGAATTCTCATTAGCAAGGTGCGTAACACAGAAACCCTTCGACTTTATGCAAGACTGACTCTTACTTTACAGAGCCAGAAGACGCATAGCGAAGCAGCGAGAGGAAGCGGCAATACCGCTTAGTAAAATAGTAGAAGTGCGGAAACAAGTATACGGCAACCTCAAAGTGAGCCTTCTCATCGATCCTAGCCAGAAAAATCAGCTGACGTGCATCGACCATAGAACTTTACTCAACTCGGCTCACAAATCGGAGATGAGCGACCGATCTCGCAAGTGCGGTATTCGCCGAATAGCAAGCTGCTCTTGACGGGTTCGTGGACGGGGAACGCTCGTGTGTGGGACATGCCGAATTGCACGCTCAAGTCGACGATGAGAGGTCCGTACGGTACTCACTGCCTTCCGAGTCCAATATCAAAATTGACATATGTCTCTCGTAGGTCACGCCGACAGGATCGGAGGAGTCGCATGGCATCCGCAGGCAACAATATCGCAGTCCGAGGAAACAGTAAATTTCGCGACGGGTGCGGCGGATGGACTTGTGAAGATATGGTCTCTAGCAAGGTGAGTAGTTTCCTACTCGTCTGATCGATAGGACCGCTTACCTGTCAATTCCAGTGAGAAATCGCTGGCGACATTCGAAGGCCACGAAGGCCGTGTATGTCGTATAGCGTTCCATCCGTCCGGCAACTACATCGGATCCGCGTCATATGATGGCACCTGGAGGCTATGGGATGTGGAGAAGAAGAAGGAGATCTTGTTACAAGAAGGTCACTCGAAAGAAGTCTTTGCCTTGGCATTCCAGGATGATGGTGCCTTGGCGGCTTCTGGGTAAGTCCCATGCTCTGGATTCTGTTTTGAGGAGACTGATGACATTTCTTTACAGAGGTTTCGACGCAATTGGACGAGTCTGGGATGTGCGCACGGGTCGGACGGCCATGGTCCTGGATGGGCATATACGCGAGATCCTCTCGTTGGATTTCGCTCCAAATGGGTAAGCACTCTTTTTTCCGGTCTTGCCGAATAACCTTCTAACGTTTAATCTCTCCAGATATCAAGTAGCTGCGGGATCAGGAGACGATTCCATTCGAATATGGGATCTCCGAGCTCTGAAAGTGTCGTATAGCATCCCAGCGCACAAGTCTTCAGTATCGGACGTCCGCTGGTTCCGCTCGCAGGAGGATATGCAGTTTACGCACGGCACGAGTAGTTCAGCAAAGGAGGATGTGGACATGAACGGCGACAAGGAGGACAAGGCGAAACCCGCCAACATATCGAAGAGCGGGCTATATCTTGCGTCATCCGGGTTCGACCACACAGTCAAGATTTGGAGTGCCGACGATTGGCAGCTCGTCAACTCGCTGAAGACAGACGAAGGAAAGGTGATGAGCGTAGACGTGGCAAGTGACGGAAAGTACATCGCGTCCGGTTCCTATTCTCGCAGTTTCCATTTGTTTGCAAACGAAAACAATTTGTAGACACAAGGCCCAGCGCCCTGCCATGCAATTACCATACAACGATCCTGCAGGCTGTCATTATGCGGTGCAGCCGCAACCCCCGGGCACACTTTATGTCGCGTTACCAATCTAAGACGCGGCTGTTGCCAAATTCATTTGTGGTAAATCCAGCTTCAGTCCATCATTCTCAACCTGAAAGCAATGTAATGGACTTAGCGCTGATGCTCAACCTTGCTAGCAGCACGATACTTACTGCTTTCGAGAGTTGGTCCAACATGCCCTGCGAACACCCTCCAGGTTTAGCTTGCGCTTCTGATACAAGAGCTCAATTGCTGCTCACCTCGTCAATGGTCTCTACTGGCACTTTCAACCTGGAAGCCATTGCTTTTTTGTACTGTATCAACTTCTCGGCGTTCAGGTTCTCTGCACCTGCTAGCTTCGATTGCAGCTTTTGCTCTATATGGGCCTGCCACGAGCGTGTACGCCGGAGATGAAGAATCCGCTCATCGTCGTTCAGCATCGAGATAGTTTCCGTCAATCGATGGCTGTCATCTGGCGGACTGGTTTCCGAAAAGTCGTCGAGTTCTGCATCATCCACGTCTGACCATTGCTCGGCCTCCTGCAATTTCAACGCTCGTTCGAGATTCTGTCTCTTGTATTCGATGCTGTCGAGTTGAGCTGACTTTGCGTTCTCCGCCGCAAGTTGGCGACGCAAATTAGCCAATTCACGAGTGGTCTCGATCACTTGAGATTGTATCTGGTCGAGCTTGTCTTGCTTGGTGCTGATTTCATCTGTGAATTGGTCGTTCAGGTCCTGAATCATCGCCGTAAGGCCTGGCGGGAATGAGGTGAATATTCTGGGACCCTACCTAGCCTGCCGCGGAAACTCACGTGTTGTCAGGTCTTGTGCTTTTTCTGGCGGCAAACTTGTGCTGTGTGATGCTCTTGATCGAGGTGCAAGTGGTGGGCAACCGTCGAGACCCTATGTAATCGCCTCGTCAGATGGGTTGCAATGACACTGGATATTCGACTGACCTCGACCTGAACTCCAAAGTCGCCTGGCCTCAATCCAAGTTTGTTGGCTTTTGTCTTGTCTGCTCCAGCGTCCAATAGCAGCTTGACGATGTTTCGATTTCCAACGCGAGCTGCCACATTGAGAGCGGTATCACCATTGACATCCTGAATATTGACGTAGTCACGAATCTGATCAGGAGTTTCCGCTGTTGCCATCCATGCAAGCAGTGTTGACAGGTAAGTGTTGGCGGAAGCTGACCGTCCCTTGATGCCGGCCACGGCCGAAATATGGTGTAGTGCCGTCCGATGCGAGTTGTCAACGGTCCGCAGAGAATCACCTAGGTGATTGGCGAGAAGAGACTGGAACGTGGCTGCACTCTCCGCGTTGTTTGTTGCCAAGACGGCTCGCGTGAGTGGAGTCTCTCCGGCAAAGTTGCCCCGATTTATATCGGCTCCCCTAGCGATCAGCTGACCGACCAGGTTCTCCCGAGCAAGTGATGCCGCCCAATGCAGCGCTGTATGTCCTCGCTCGTCAATGACTTGATCAATGTCGATCTCACTGCGAGCGGTAATGCTTTCTAGCGATGTATCGCCGTTGCCGCGAATGGGACTGGATTTTGGACTCGGCACAAGAAGCCGGTCTAGGTCGACATCGTCCGTACCTTCGTTTGCGCTGGCCTCGAAAATGCCCAGGAGCTTGGCCCGTGCTCGCGCTGCGCTTTGCGACTTGTCCTTGAGCGGTGTGGCGCCAGCACTGTCTCTGGCCATTGCCGGTCTTTGTGGACGGGTCGCTAATCTGGTGCCAGGTGGCAGGGATCCCTGCGCGTCTCCGCTTTCGATCTCGTAATCGTCTCCATTCTCCACATCGGCATCCGCAATGTCCGCCAACGAGGCCATCGGTGCTCCCTCGTTCTCGTGGTTCAAGAGTGCATGTACTTCTGCAAGCGTCATTGGGGCAGGTTCTCCTGCCATGGCAGCCATGACGTCGTGCACTTCTGTGTTTTCGAGCTTGAGCCTCTTTGACGGAGGGGGTCCGTCCGTTTGAGCTTGTTCGGAGGTGTAGGCAGCGAATTCCCCTGATGCGACACCCTCTGCGTTATCCGCAAAGCGGAATGGTCGACCATACTGGTCCACATACACCGCTTCGGCTTGTTTCACAGCAACGCTTCCGCTCGTCATTTGCTCCGGATGGCCGGCAAGAATTTCCGCATCTTCGGGATACGGTCGTTTGAGCGATATCAGCTGAGGATTCTGTTGTTGGCCAGCGGGTAACATCATGCTTTGGTGTTGAGAAGTTGGAACTGACTGATAATGTGAATATTGAGCTTGATGAGGCGTATATAGACCCATGGGCGATTGTGCGTTCTGAGGCTGTTGACGGGGTTGGCCAGGATATAGCTGAGGCACATGACCTGTGTACCCAGGCATCAATCCAGTTGTCGTCGCCTGGAGTGTACGCCCCTGGATGATCTGAGGTGTCTGCATGACGTAGATATTTCCGGGAGAATGCGCCTGTTGCTGGGGATGCGCCGACATCGCTTGCATCTGCCTGATATTGCCGTCCATGCTGAGCTTGCCCTTGTGAGCGGACGCTGGTGCCGGCTGGAACGGCATCGACGTGAACGGACTATTGGCAGCCGATCCGGCAAGCCTGCCCGACTCCGCTGTTCCGGCTCTCCCGCTGCCTGTGGACGCTGCGTCGCTGGCGGATGGCATCTTTCGGTTGCTGGCGGCGAGTTTCCTTTTGGAAGCCGAGGCCGGTGCATTCATCACGCCGGCGGGTAGCGATGACATACTGGCCGCCTGCGATTGCAGTTGAAAGATTGGAACGAGGATCTCGGCGACGTGATTCCGGTGCGCGAGCTCGATTCCCACTTCCGATGGCACCCTGGAATGCATATTGAGGTCAGTCCGCGTTCTTCAGAGAGAGCAACGTGGGTAATTACCAGGTCCCTTGAAACTTTCCGTCTAACGGGCGAACGGCGAAATCAGCAACGTGTACTGGAGAAACTGCCTTTTGAACACTTACAACCGCCCTGAACTTTCTCGTGCCGGCCGGTGATGACTTCTCTCTCGAGATACTTGGTACGCTGAGTCTTCGGCATACCAGCTACTTTGAGGATCTGCGTCGCGTTCAGCCATCTATGAAACGTTATTGCGAGGCAGGTGTGATCAGTGAAGCTGACCCAAAGATGAGAAAGGGATCAACTGACTGATCTTCCCGACGCATCATGATGGCGACATTCCGGACCATCGCCTCAAAGACGGGAGTCTGTGAACGGAAAAGTAATGAGAAAGAACCAGAGGTGACCTTGGCGAAGCAGCACTCACATCTTGATAGCTCGTCAAGTAGATTGTGGGAAGGGCACCGTCTGCGGGCATAGCCTCCGGCATGGCGGGCGACGGAGTTGGGGCAGCCTGCATCGCTGGACCGCTCTGTAGCTGTGTGATGTGGCTGTATTCTCCGTGCTAGACGAGAAAGGTGGGCGGACGAGACCACGATATGGGCTGCTACTCATGACCGTGCATGTAATTAGCTGGCTGCTTCCGGGTCAAATCGCGCTTCGACGCGTTGCGACGCGACTCTGGCGTCGGTCGGCGTTTGAGCCTTTATGAATCTCCTTACGATCCATGTCGGTCGTCCCATCTATGCACATCTTCGGCTGATATCGTATTACAATAGTTTCTGCTGATACATCGAGTTTTACTGTTATTTACTTCTTGTCCTATTCTTATTCCGTAATCTTAAACACGCGTCGAGGGCCTATTCCTGGTCTCCAACCAAGCCAGTTCGACCACCAAGCAGTTCGGCGAGAGCCTTCATGTCCTTCCACCATGTCTCCTTTCCCCTTCGGTTCTTCATGTCCGCAGCCTTGAGCACATCGGCCACGGGCGCAAAGATGATCTGGCTGCCCTGAATCGTGATGCTCGCGGCGGACTGAGGAGTGTTGCTCGTCGGAACCTTGTTGCGGCCCTTGTAGGATGTCTTCTGCGAGGGAGAGACGGCATGCTCTTCCAGGAACTGCATGCATCGCAGGGTAAGACGAGCAGCTCGGGTTCGATCCAAGGGCGAAGGAGTGCCACCTTGCAGGGTGTGGCCCAGAGAGGCTGATCGGGCGTCGAAGAGATCCTTGCCTTCTTCCTTGAGGATGTTGGTCATGACCTCGGTCGTGTAAACCTTGGATGATTTCTCGCTCCTATCAGGAGCAAAGCAAACCGGTCAGTATTTAACCAAATCTCAAACGACGCAGATACTTACTTGATGACCAATCGTCCTTCACTCTTTCCGTGCTGATCCAACTCGTAACGCTTCCTCAGGAATTCGACGTCCTTTCGGAGCAAGTCGAGGCTGATACCGTCTTCGGGCGTATAGCAAAGGACGCCTCCGACCTGAAGAACAAGCGTTAGAGCTGAACTTCTTCGTAATGGCGGTACCACCAGAACTTACAGCTAAAGCGCCCAGAGTGGCGATGTAGCCGGACATACCACCCTGTGTCTCGACAACGAACACACGGTTGCGGCTGGCTGAAGCACTCTGCCTAATGGCATCACATGCATCGATCAGAGCGTTCAAACTGGTGTCACTTCCGAGCGAGAAGTCGGTGAGAGGAACGTTGTTGGAGAGCGTGGCGGGCAAGTGAACCATCGGGATCTGAAAGCTCGGATAGTTGCTTCGCGCGCTCTCCAAGATCTGCAAGGAATGCCATGCCTCGAATCCACCGATCATGAGCAGCGCGTCGATTCCGTGCGATTGGAACGCGGCGGCAACTCCACCCAGGTTGACATCGGGCAAGGTTCGGTTCGTTCCCAATTCGGAGCCACCTCGAGTCGTCCAGGTGTCGACCCGCAGCCAAGAGAGGTCCTGGACGTTATCTTCCAGCAAACCATCGAAACCGTTGTGGATAGCCAAAGGTGTGTGGCCTCGAGCGACACAGTATCGCACAGCCTGTCGAGTGGCCGCGTTCATACCGCCAGCAGGGGCACCGACATGTAGAATGCCGACTCGCAATCGCTTTTCCGGCGCAACACGGAATCGCTCGTCCAGAGTGGAACTCGCGATGAAGGCTTGCAAACTCTCGGCGAATTCAGGGTCTCGGTAGGACATGGCCTTGTCGAAATCCTTGTTCTCGATGGCGGTAGCGACGGCTTGCGTCTGGGCAACGGCCTCAAGCAGAGGGACTCGAGTGATCTTGTTCTCGCTGATGCCGATCATGTAAGATGGAGTTTCAGGGGTGGCTGAAAGCAATGCTTCGACTGCTTCGACGCCTTGAACGGTAGGCTGAAAGTCTAGAGTCAGTAACGCTTATCATCGCGGAAGGGATCTGCTTACCAGGATACGATCCCATGCACAAGGTTTTCCACCACGCTGCGTGTGGCCGAGGGTGGTGACTCGAGTATCCAAACCCAACTGCTTGACAAGGACATCCTTGATATCGTCTCCCTTGATCGGATTGAGGTTCCTGTCGAGAGCTCCCTCGGCAACAATGACGATCGACTTTCGCTTTCCTACACGTCGGTGGGCGCGCAAGACCTCGCACATCTCCTCTTCCCACTTTTCGCTCTTGGGCGGTTGTTCTGGGATGAAGATGTAGTCTGCGCCGGTAGCAATACCAGCAAGCAGAGAGAGCCAACCACAGTGTCGACCCATGACTTCGACGACGAACGCTCGAGAGTGCGAACTGGCGGTGGACGAGATCGAGTCGATAGCTTCGCAAATTCGGTGCAAAGCAGTGATACCACCGATAGTCAAATCGGTCATGGCCATGTCGTTGTCGATGGAACCGACGAGACCGACGATGTTGAGATGAGCATAGGTCTCGGCTTGGTCCTTGGTGATTCGTTTGGTCTCGAGCAGCTCCTTGACGAGACTCGGCCATTCCCCACGAAGCTTGTCAGCTCCTGTCAACGATCCGTCACCACCACACACGGCGAGGCAGTCGATACCGAATGAGATGAGGTTCTCAGCAGCCTTCAGACGACCTTCCCTTTGTCGGAAAGCAGGGCATCGCGAGGATCCGATCAGGGTTCCTCCTTCTCCCATCCACCCTCGAACATCGTCCCAGCCAACGCGGACGATGTACATGCCTTTGAGCGTCTTCTGGCCATCGGTAGGTACAGATGCTCCAGGAACGGCAGCGTGTTCCGGCGACTCTCCGAGGCCAAGTGGCGGCATAGTATCGGCACCGATTTCATCGGCATTTTCACCCGCGCCATCCTTCAGCAGGTCGCCGAAACCAAATGTAAGGGGACCATATGGCTGCTCAACCTTTCGCTTCTTGGAGGCCTTGTTGGCGTTGGCCAGGCGTTGCGTAGGCGGCAAGGCAGCAAAAGAAGCGTTCCTTGAAAGGGCCGGTGTAGCTGGTTGCGAGTTTTGGGGAGTGTTGGCCGCTGTTGCTGTAGCGGCTTCGTTGTATTCAGTGTTTCCTCGTACGAGACCTTCCCATCCTTCTCGAATGATGTAGGCTTGACATCCTCGAGCGATACCCATTCGTACAACGGCTCGTACTGAAGACGAACTGCCAGTTAACCAGCCTGCCACTGTTGCGCATCAAGCCAAGAACTCACCTGCTGCGTTCATCCCGGCAGAATCACCTCCAGAAGTCAAGACGGCAATCTTCTTCTGCTTGGACTGCGTGGGGTGGGGTGCATGAGAAGCCTTCTGGCCAAAGGCGCTTGCGATACCTTCCTCATCCTTGGCGGTAGGAGTCGCTTTCACCTGCGTTGGTGTTTCCGGTCGCGAAGCATCCGGGTCCATGGCTTCAAGCTGATCGTTCTCGACGTGGTTGGGGTTGGCCGCGACGTCGCTCTGCGTATGCTCGACCGTGTCCTTGTTCATCTCGGCCATGATGAAGACGAGTTTGTGGATTCTTCGGGTTAGGTGTTCTGGTGTGCGATTCTCTGCGGTATTTCAATTCTGCAGTCGCTCCTATTCTCTTCTGTGTAGGAAGACTCAGACGTTGATGGCAATGACTGGCAGTCTATGTGCGATAGACCACGCAATGTCAAACTTTGCATTCCTCATCGCCAGAACTTTTCTCGGTTAGCTGGGGATGATGTAACGCGGCGACTTGCCGTTGGCTGGCTGCATTGCTTCCGCGATTGGCTTGGGTTTCTCTTTATCGCCGCAATACAGCAGATCGCAGGGCGACAACCTCGTCACGTCCTCGTCACTTTCTCCACCTCACCGCTGGATATGCCTGTCGCTCGACCCATTATGTGCATACAAGAAACATCTGGTTGATGAAGAACGAGGGCTTACATGATCTGGCGTACAACTGCGATATACACAATGTCTACGAACATTTTGAATGCTATCAGATAGCATGAGTCTCGATACCAGTCACCTTGCATCCCTTCTTCCGAGGAACGGCATCTGTCAACTTGTTGCATCCTAAAAGTGGATCCATCAGCTCCCGAACGCGAATATAGGGACGGAACAACGTACCCCAAACAGTTACGAGTTTCAGCTCGTCACATCCATTCAAGATATCCCGCATGCCATAATCCGTCAGATCTCGACACCAGCCCAAATCCAATGTCCGTAGCTTCTTGCATTCCGCACCGAGAGAGCCCAAGACACCATGCGATACCTGTCCCCAGCCACTGATATTCAAGTATTCGAGCGTCGCTCCCGAATGCTCGATAAGCGCCTCCAATGCAGCGGTCCCGCACATGTAATTGCCGTGCAGATCCGCTGACATAAGACCCTTGTGACCATTGGCTTTCCAAGTCTTGAAGAACTTGGTCATTCCATCGTTTGAGATTCCCTTCGGGTCAGAGTCGGGCTGTTCGTCTTCCTGGCGCTTGAAAGCGTAATCGGGCATGTTGTGCATCACTAAATGCCTAATCCGTGGGCAGAATTTGGCAACACCTTCTAGCAACACTCTGTCCGTTAACGCAGTATGCTTTGAGAGATTGAGCGTTTCGAGGCCAGAGCCAATCTCCTGCAAGAGCGCGATGACGGTATCGTCGTGTAGCGAGTATTGTCCTGGGCTGGATACGTCGAAGGTGACGAGATTCTTGAGTTTTGCCAAGTGTGGTAGCCATTCGTCACATATGAGACCGAACTGTGACATGCGAAGTTCCTCGAGATGCGGGCAGTTGTCGATCATTGCTTTCAGGCAATCAAGATCAAACCTTGGTGTTTGCCTGCGACAAGAAGTCAACTCTCTGCCCGGATGATGATGGGCAGACCTACGTTATCAGGAAACCTTTCAACTTGTCTCCAATATTCTTGAAAAATTCTATCCACCCGTTCACTCGCACGAGGAAAGGCCCCTCCAAGTCTATCCATTGCAGATGCGGGAACACACTACCCCACTTGTCTATTGTGTCGGTATCTATGCGTCCGCACATATCTAGGCGCAACGATCGCAGATTGGGACAGAGAGCCGCAAGCGTCATGAAGGCTTCTGGCGTTAGATCTGAGAGAGCGCTCGTCAGCTTTACTCCTTCAGCATAAATTGGACCGCTTACTTGTGCAGTCATACATAGCCAGATCCACCCTGTCGGCGGAGTAGAAGAGCGTCGCCGTCTCCGGAGTCCTGCATATGGAATCAGCGGAGTCCCGATCAGGACAAATTGCAGACTGACAAACGTCGGCCTTTGGAAATGATTCGGCACACCTTGTCCATGTTCATGCTTCCAATGCTACCCAGCGCTTCCACATTCTCGATATATTTGCCGATCATCTGCAAAGAGGGAGCTCAGTGACAAGCATGCCCACGAGATTGGCGAAATCGCTCACCTTGATGCAAAGCTCTGCCAAATTGATCGCACCCTTCCGTTGTTCATATGACACAACCTTGCGGCTCTCTTCCTTCTTCTTGCCTTTTCCTGGAGCCCGCTTGGCGGCGGGTTTCTTCGTTTTTGCAAAAGGATCTATACCCAGTACGGTGCAACAGTCGAAACAGACGAATGCGTCGGGCTTGGTAGGATGTGCCTTGGTGTACGCGGTCTGTGCGATTGGGAATAGGGTGATCAGCGAATCAATTCGGAGACGGGAGAAATTTACATACAACTGTGAAACGCTCTCCACATTCTCCACACGGCATGAATTCGCCGATGCCTCGTAGTCCACCATTGGTGCCATTCGATGGCGTGTAATCCGTGGATGCCGCTCTGCTCGTTGATGCGGATGCCTTAAGACGTTTCGCAGCCGGAACAAAGTCTTCGTCATCTAGTTCATCGGAATCCACATCCTGCGAGAAAGTCTTAGATCAAGTCTTGAAGCTTCAGAGGTGGACTCACTTCTGGCACCTTTGCCTTGTCATCGTCTGTTTTCCTCTTTGACGATCCCGCCACCGGCGTCCGGTCTTGCTCATTCAACCGATCATCATCATACACCGGCGTTCCCTCACCAGCCTCAACCGGTCCCGACTGCGTGTTCCTGTCGGCATACGCACCGCCATGGTCGTCTACTCCTGGACTAGGATGACCGGCGACGTGGCTTGAACCGGGAGTAGCTTCACGGGTTTCTTCGCCATCTGCGGGACGAGCGGTGTATCCGTAGTCGAGCGGTCTCGTCGGTTGTATTCCGTGTTCCTGGTAGACGAAGAATGCGGATGAGTTGACTAGTAAGACTGACCGAAGGACTGCTGCCTTACCCTCAAGAAGGAAGTCAAGGCACTCGTTGGACCAGCGACTCCGCGAGCATTCCGTCGTCTAGCGATCGGGGCAGGTGCCGGAGCGGGTCCTTGGTCATGGGCGGATGGATCTGGCGCATTCGCGGTGGCACGTCTACCTCTGGCCATTCTTTTATTTCTGAGTTTCGAAGAGGAATGAGGTCGATTGTCGTATCATGAAGGCCTGAATCACGCTGCCTGTTTAGCTGAAACATGAACAGTGGCGACACTCAACTCCACATTCACAGGCGGATGCAAATGATAAACGATCGGCGGAGAAGCGATTCGAGCGAGGTAGACTGGGTGAACAACTCGTCTCTTGCGCGGTCGTGTACAAAGGATACAGCAACTCCAATCGGTAATCCTACCATGGCCGCCGCAACAACCGCTACAGCAAAGACAGTCTCTCAGCCATTGCAGCTGAGCTCGGGCGATGCCCATGCTGTCAACGGCAGCACGCGCAGAAGGGCCGTCAAGCCGAGCGGAAAGGTTACGCTGACGAGTCTGACGGAGAACAACGTGAGTTGATACGTATCGTCAAGATTATGAAGTGCTAAGTTGAATGATAGCTTGGAACAGTGAAGAAGATCATCAGTGTCGTAAGTCTGTCCCCGTCGGGAGGTACCGTGCCCATTCTTATATCTGCTCTCAGGTTCTGAACCAGCGGTATTCTGACAAGCTGTACAAGGAAGCACTGGACGGATCACTGGAGGATGTTAACAAGCTCAGTAAGTGACAATCTTTCTTTCTCTCTTGTTGAGTGTTGAGCGCTCATTCACCTCGCGTTCCATCACAGTCTACTACAATGACATTCCTGGCAAGTCTCACTGTTAAATCAACACGCTCCGATGCTCATACTTGTCATATCCCAGTTGGCGCGATCATCTGTCGAATGCAACCAAAAGCAAAAGGCTCAAAAGACGAAACCCTAGAAATCCTCGCTCTCGCGTGAGTCCTCACGGAATCATATCAAGTCTCCTTCCTCTTGCTAATCCTCCCACAGCATCCTCGCCCCGTACCGCTCCCTTGGCCTCGGCACGGCACTTATCGAGTCCGCCATCGAAGCAGCCAAGACAATAGAGGTCCCCGCCGCCGCCGCCACCAAGACGAGTCCGGCAACGGGCGGACGAAAGAAGGCGACCAAGGTTCTGGCGTATGCGCAGGAAGGAAATGAGGAGGCTAAGCGGTTCTACGTGGAAAAGGCCGGATTCAGTGAGGTGGAGCTGTGAGTCTAGACCGCGCTGGACAGATGCGTGTTCTTGTGGACTGTTGCTGATTTTCAACTACAGAAAACAAGGATACTACAGCAATCAGGAGCTATCAGGAGCATGGATTTTGGAGAAATCCCTCGTATGAGCAAGCGCACTGCAATATGGCTATAGTAACGCTCATTGAAGCGAACGGTAACAAGGAACTCTAGATTTGGATCAATTTCTCCAAAGCACTTGCATCGGCCTTGCTCCACTTTCCCGTGATTTTGCCCATCCATCGGCCCTTGGCGCCTCCACCTTTGACTCGACCCTTTCCCTGCCCTTCTATCGAATCCAACTGCATCTTAATCTCGTCACCTAGCTGCTTGGCCAGCTCGGGCGGGTTAGACATGATCATAAGGAGAGACCCGGCTTCCGAAATCCCATTGCTAGCCATTGGCACGACGCTCGAATGCAAGACAAGCGCGTACGACGGCGTTGGCGAATCCGGTTCTGTAATGCTCTCAATGGCGGCAGCGTTGAGACTACCCAAGAACTCGAAATCATGCGTCGCTTCCTCTGTGCGCGTGACCAGACCGCGATAGGCGGGTCCGGCCGCCCCGGTCTCCACCTTCTGCCACTTGACGAGACTTCCCAAGGCGTTCGCCAACTCCTGCCGAGTGCGGTCTTGAGCGCGAGCGAGATCCCGTCGAGCGCGTTCGCCTTGCTCCGCACGCGTCGCCACTTGATCCCTTGCGCAGCCGAGACCGACAGATGCTTTCGTCAGGCTATGCGATGCGGCAATCAGGTGTCTTGTTGCGCGATGGCCGGCGACCATGAACAGCCGGCTAGGTTTCTTGGAGGCCGTTGTGGGAGCGAGGACGTGAATAAGGCCGATTTTGGCGAGGTTGGGATGACTGCGGGGGATGAGTCTTGGTCAATCAACATAAGGAGAGGCAGCTTACTGAGTTCCGCAACATACTGCGAATGAAATCGTCAGTGCATGTATCACAAATTACGCAGGAATCTAGACCTACAGTTCCGGTCAATCCCATCGATGACTGCCGTTCGAATAACACCCTGAACGCTCGCAGAATAGTACCGATACCTCGCGGAAAAGAAGCTTCGGTACTCACCCCTGCATAATTCCTGGGAAGCCCCCTTGACTCGCGATCAGCCCATTCCCGTTGATCTTCATCATGTACGCCGAAGTCCTTGATCGGCTCAACTAGACCCAGCCCATCCTTTTCCTCCTTCTCCGCATTCTGGTCTCCTCCGTTCCCACCAAGAGGCGTTTGCCATCCAGACCCTGTCGCCGACTCGTTTCCTCGCTTCTGCAGCCGGCTCTCGATCCAAACGCGCACCGCATCCTCCTCTTCTCCCGCGCCCCATTGATTGGTGACCAGCGCATTGCAGATGTCTTCCATACGCTGCGCTTCCTCGGGTGTGATAGAGCGCGGAAGCTCGATGTAGCAAGGGTCAGTCGAAGGGTGTGGAGGCATGAACCATGAGAGCGTGGGCAGTCCGAGGTGGGTATCACAGATCGCCGAAAGAAGATGTTGCGCCGTGTGTTGGGTGCACTGGCAGGGGTAGAGATCAGACTTGGCGGTATATATGCGGTTCGGAGATGGACAAACCTGGTCGAATCGTCGCTCCCAGTCAACATGAGCCTCACATGGCGTCCCAGGCTTCAGAGCCGCCTTTGCTGTCTCCTTCTCCTTGGAATCCACGGGCAATTCGACGACATGAACGGCCGTCAGACCACGACGGAAAACGTCTCGCACAATGAGCGAGATCGGCGATCCAGGCTCTGGCGAAAGGATGAGCTTTCCAGTATCGTTCGGTTGTCCTCCGCCTGTTATTTTACATGCTATCATCTAATGCTAAAGGGCTACGCCACATCGGCTCACCTTCGGGAAACAAGACCGTGTCTTTGAGCTCCATTTCCCACAGTTCCTTATCATCCCCCTGAGCATCTGGAATTTGTGCACCGCTTCCCTTGCCCTTCTTTCCGGCCTTGCCAGCCTTCTTGTCACTTGCGGGCGTATTCGCATCCTGGGCCGTAACACCCTTCGCCCTCAGCAAAGCGTCTTGTCCAGCCTCGCGAGCGTCAACGACCTGCGTGCTCAGCTTGCGAAGATAACTGTCCCGCTGACAAGCCAACACACCGACGATCTTGGTCTCTGGCAGTGTACGCGGATCGAGGAAGAAGCGGTGGTAGTCTGGCCGTGTGCGGGGTGCGGGAAGATCCGCGTGGAAGAGATGGTAGTCTGTTGTGGGAGGCGGGATTGTCATGTTGGATAGACCGATGAATCCCCCTGGGCAGTGACAGGATGGACCCTTTTCTGTGATCAAGGATGGAATGATACGAGCATTGTCCATCGTTATCAATCATCCCCAACTTGACTCAATTGCATGGCACGGGTCGGACCGAAGAGTCCCCGAAGCGCGATAGCACCGGGCGCACCATGGTGGCGAAGCTCCGACCGTATTCGCATAGCTGTCCATACAGTATTTCTTCCAAATTCCCTGATGGCATCCCGGTCCTCATTATCCGCCGCTTCGTCGCAGGCTGGTCTTGTATACGATCTACCTTCAAGGTGATCTCAGGCAGTAGGAACATGTGCTGTAATTTCCGATGTCATATACGAATGCCGTAAGCCCCTGCGGCCCACATAGCACAAGCATATACGATTATACAACTTCATATTCATTCGTGTCGCTCAGGAACTCGACACTCAAAAGAAGCCCATCTGCTCCTCCTCCGCCGGTTGAGCACCTCCAGCACGACCCAGCAACTCCGCCTGCGCCGCACGCTCCTCATCCCAGTCGATCGTCTCCCCGCGCTCGAGCACGCGTGCCCAGTACCGCTGTGCGCGCCGACCGAGTCCTTTCGGGACCACGGGCGGCATTGAGCTCCCATCTGACGGTTCCGTTACCCAAGAGGTATCTCTTGTCGAGGTGCTGTCGTCCATCATGGGATCTCCTGCAGGTTCTGCGGTGGAGGTCGTCGCCTGATCCTGCTGTGCCGCCTCGGTCAACTTCTGACTGAGCAGTCGCATATGCACCTCCCTCTCCCTGATGGCTGCTCGTCGCGCATTGTCTCCGTCTGGCCAAAAGCTGAGCAACAGAATGTAGAGCGGCATGATGAGATATGTCCAGAGGAATCCAGGTTCTGGTGGAGCTAGCGGCAAGTTTTGATCACTTCGCGGTATTCGATGGTCTGTCACGCTCGTCACAGGCCGCGTTGATGCTGCGTCATAGTAAAACAACCGGAGACAGCGTCGTTCATATGCAAGGCCGAGGAGCGGAATTGGATTCGGTCTCCGTGCATTACGTCGAGATGCCGCCGTCGTCCGCCGCCCAGGATCAGGCAACCCGGCAGGTCCAGGCCCTCGCACCGCTCCATTCTCCGCCGGACGTTCATTCCCTGGCACATTCCGCTGTCCTCCCGTCCCCTGCGCGCGAGCCAAACCGATCAGCCTCCTTCGCTCGGCCCGAAAGATGCCAAGGCATTCCCATAGCCACCAGCTGACACCGACGCCCATAAAGGCCCAGTAGCGCCAGTCCGACGTGCGAAGGCCGCGCGTGAGCATCCATAGGGCGATTTCGATCTTGATGGCCGCGCCTACAAAGCGCGGTGTCAGACGAGCCGCGAGGATCCAATTAGCGGGTATCGGTGAGGCTGCTGGTGAGCCGGCGGTTGGGGGTAGGTTTGTCGTTGGTGTGGGTGTTGAGATCTGGGGCGCTGGTATATACAGATCCGTACGATCAAGCTGTTGCGTGAGGTCGCGTATGATGTCGGTATGCTGTTTGAGCTGCACAAGAGCTTGCTGCTGGTCTTCTGTGAGAACTTCGAGGTCGTCCAAAACGAGCTTGTAGGGATAGCCACTGTATCGCCTTTGTCAGCCGATATACGATCAGAAAGAATCACGCATGCCTTACTCGATCTCCACGACCAACGACGCCTGACCCGTCCGCTCTTGCATCCTTCTCAGCTCATCGATCGGATCTCCCCCTTCTTGCGGCTTGGTCTCACATGCTTCGCAGATCGTTTCGACATGTGCCTCGGCGTCTCGCAATGAAACCGATGGTGCGGGAACGAGCGATTCCCATTCGATTGGCGCATGATCGAGGACGATCAGGATATCGTTTTGTTGCTTGTAGCGGTACAGAGAAATGGCCTCTGTAACAGCCAAGTATGCCGGATTGGGAATGCGTGACATGGCTAGACGAGTATGCAGAACAAGGTAGTCAATTCTCGAGATTCTTGTCCACCTCATCAACTCCATCGTCCAACCTTTACGACAGCCAGTTATTTGCACGGGCGCACCCTGACTTTGAAATGTCAACAACAGCCGAGATCCCACTGAGTGTTTATCGGATGAATGCCTGTGTTCTCCCTACATGCTATGCTCGCGGTCATCATTGCATCTCCAACATGCCACCCCGCACGTCCACAGCACAAGCAGACAAGCCAAGGCAATCCCTCAAACGCAAATCCATCAGTGCGACCGCACTCGAACAGGTCGAAGCTCTCCTTCCAGCAACATGCACTCCGGGATACATTGCGCCGACCGCGCGCACCGATGATTTCGATACAACCACGAAACGAAAGAGCGTCAAGGGGAGGGCCAGCATTGCGCCATCAGATTCTACAAGACTCACAGAGGATGAAAAGGCTGCGTTGCTGGTTGAAGTGCTGGGATTCCAGCCGACAGAGCTTTTGCAGGACATCACAGAATCCGCAAGGCAGCAGGTGGATAAGACGGTGTTGACGATAGAGAATTGGTTGAGCAAGGTGGTTAGACTATCATCCACGAGTACGACGAAGGGCAAGGGGAAGAGCGTACAGCAGGGTGTAGCGGATGAGGGGGAATTGATGCTCGAGGTCGATCAGGTGAGACTTATCATGCTGGACAGCTGTGCGGCCGCTCATCTTTGTTAAATCGAGCGCAGGGACTACACGGGCTAGAGACGCTACTGAACGACCACATGGACTCGGCGCTGGATAAGCTTACGAGTTGGGCTCTAAGAAATACGTTCGAGATTCCAGATGATCTGCGTCTGACGCTCGTGAGTCGCTGCAAATCCCGCCGGAAGCCGACACTGATACGCTTCACTCCGCGCAGCCATGGCATGAGGGACTTGACTTTGATCGTGGGGTATATGTTGCGTCATTACCAGAGGGCGAGACATCAGTACAGAAAAACATTGAAGAGCTCCGAGAGCAAGTTGAGAATGTAAGCTTCCTCGAGACATGTTGATGATTCTGGCTAACTTCCACCGAAGATGCGCAAACTGAAACATGGACTCACACTGGCAGACCGTGCAGTTGGGGAAAAGGTCAAGGCGATGCAGAGGCAGAAAGACGCGATTGGGTTCATCACGACACTCGCTAACGAGGCGAATAGTACGTGCTCCATTCCTTCATGTCGCTTTTCTCCTTGTTGACCATTCTTACCGTATAGTCACATCCCTGCCGTCAACAGCACGAGAAATCACGCAACAAATGGACAGCCTACATGCGCGTCTCTCTGAGGAGTTCGACACCGTCCTGCCCGTTCCAGCTCCGGCTCCACCACTGCCAATGTCAGCTTCCACGAGCCTGACAAGTGAAAACACGAGCGGAAATGCCTCAGGCGGCATGACCCGTGAATGGGAATTCGGACGTGCCGCCTACCTTTCATGGGCTGTCTCGCGCGCCATTCGCGATCGGCAAAAGGCATCCGCCTCGGCGACGTCAGGCTTGATGGATGTCGAATCACAAGGCCCGATAGCCGAGTCTAATGGCGATGCTCAGGCATCGGACAAGCGCCTAGACGAGCTTGTCACGCTGACACGTCAGGTTTCCGGTGCTGCGGCGACGAGTGAAGGAGAGGAACGTGGTGTTGAAGGGTCGGCCGAGACAGCAGCTGGTGGGCTCGGCTGGGCGCTGCAGGGTCTTGTAGATGGTCAATCGAGAAGCACATGACGAAAAGGGTGGAGCAGTCGAGGTTGTATGAATCGCGATAATTGTACCGACTTGTATATACACCTTACTTTCGCATATTGGAACGACCCTTGTTCGATGCGAGCTGGAGCGTATATCATCAAGCTCGAAGATGGCTACTTCCCATATAATGGATACACTTAATTTCAGTCTTCCGTCAGAGGTATGTATGTACATGTCTTTCAGACCTATAACGCAAGGGAAACAACATGCCAGGATGTTGTGAAGATCGAGTGTCCGTGGAAAAATACAGTATACAGAGCTGAATCTCAAAGCGCAACTTCCGTCTGACAGCGGAAGGGATCTGGCATCGAACCGACTCAATGAGTCAATTCGCACCGTCTGGGAAGGAGTCGCAAGATCAGATTCCATGCTCGATAGGTCTTTGCCTGACACTTACTCTAGAATAGTCTGATAGACAAATTTGAATGACCACACGTTGCCGCGCAGTCGCTTGATGTCGAGCGAGAGCAGTCCCGGGAGGTTTTTCAATCGGGTCAGCTCGATCGAAAACCTGACTTCATCTCCGGGATCGACTCTGAGAAGGTATGGTTGTCGATCAGTCCCCGCGATACCTCGCAACTGAACCAACTCACGAGTGTTCTCCATATAGAGGCTCCGGTACGCCTAGAGAGATTGCACCATCGCGAGGAGACCCGATTGGCGACTCCGGTGTAGAGCCCATCTCTGGAGATCCCATACTACCCGAGATGCCGGTTTGAGAGCTACCTCGGCGCATGAGCATGCTTCTGAAACCGCCGGGGGCCGAAAGCAGGCCGGATGGAGAGTTAGGAAGGGGCAAGCCGCGTTTATCAACCTGGCAGATCCGGTATCACACGCATAAGCGGGACTCGGGGCAAAGCACAAAAGACCGTCACTCACGCTTCCCGAGGATGCGGTCGTGGATGCCATTATAGATGCCATACTACCGTTACCGAAACTTGAAAGTCCGAGACCGGTCATCGCTCCAGCCTTCTTCCTTCGGACTCGCATGCACCGCAATTTGAATTCGGTCTCCCGTTTCACCTCGATTCCCATGTCGTACAGCACCTTCTGTACTTGATCCATGACCTCAATGGCTCCTTTGGATGTCAAGGCCGACTGGTCAACAACACCCACATGAACCCGAAGTCGGGCCTCATTGAACGGCGAGGACGTAATCGGATTGACAGCTGCGGGTTCAGCGATAGGCTCTGTCTGTTTCATTAAATCTCGTCCAACAGTCGCTGGACGCGGCAGTTTGTTGAGCAGAGCTTGATCACTGACGCCAGATCGACGAGGCTGGGGTGAGTAAATCGTGGTTTCCTCTGGCTTGCTCGGAGTGGCTCCCGGGTACGATTGCCCTTGACCGGAAATTGGCGCCGAAGGGGTAACATTTTCCATGTTTTCACGCGGCACGGGGGGAGACTTTGTGAGGTCTTGTGCTGGTGGCGAAGCCAAAGGTGCTGCTGTCTTGACGCTAGAGTGTACGTGTGTTGTACCGACTGTAGATGGCTCCCTCGACATCGGCGCTGGGGGAACGATTGGACCCTTGGCGACACTCTTTCTGCGGAACCAATTCATGACCTTTTGCGCGGCGCTGCTTGAAGCACTGTGCTGTGGACGGATGGGTGCGACAGGTGGAGCCTGAGGACGCTCGCCGTTGCGGAAAGTGTCGAACTGGGTGATAGAAACGTTACTGGTGCTTCGTTCAGCTGGATGTGGCGGAAGAATCTTATCCGCCTGTACGATGACCAACGAATTGCGGGATCGAGCTGAGCCGTCCTTGATCATTGCAGAAGCATTGTCAGGCGAGGGCGTGCGATTCGATAGTAGTGGCGCAGGTTCATGACTTAATAGGATGAGAATCAGCAAAGACCCTCGAGGACGCACGTAGCTCTCACCTCTGTGTACCGGACGAGATCGGCGCAGGCTGGAAGGCCGGCTTCTCATCTCTCTTTGCTTCCACTCGTTTCTTGGACTTCTCACGGATGCTACCACCTCTAGCAAGGAACCCGCCAACCTCTTTTCCTCCTTGTGCACGTTCACCTGGAGCGACCATACCGTCGGCCGACGGATTGCTGCCAGACAATAATTTTCCAAAGCCAAAGCTGTTCATGGACAAACCCTTGCGAGAACGATCCTTCTTGCCAGACACCGAAGAAGCAGCTCCGCTCGCATTTGAGCCAACGCTGACGCTCGGAGAGGGCGCTAAATCTGCTGCCAAGCTCGCTGTAGAAGATACCGAAGGTTGTCGGCTCTGCGTAGAGATCTTGACATCTGGCCGGCCGGACACGGCTTCCATTCGGGGTGTTTGAGGATTCGAACCGGAAGAGGAGTATGTGCTGGTGGATGCCAGACGCATCGGTACAGGCAGGCGCGATCCGGCAGATGTGGCTCCTGGTTCTGCCTGGTTCTCTTGGAACAAAGGCAGCACTGTTTGAAGTGCCTCAAGCTGAGGTGGGCGGGGAGTAGTGTCCGCCGAAACAGTGTCTTTCTGAGGAGTCGGCGGAACGAGTCTAATCACTGACGGGGCCATGACTGGACTGGATGGTACAGGAATCGGTTGTTGCTGGTCGTGTGAATCCCCAAACGCGCCGGCTGCGGTCTTTGAAACTGATTCGGTACGATCAACATCCATCTGTTCGATGGAGTCGCCTTGTGACTTCGATCGGGATATCAATGGCGGAGGAGCAGAGT
Source organism: Naganishia sp. PT2105A-2 (assembly GCA_023628115.1). Lineage (NCBI taxonomy): Eukaryota > Fungi > Basidiomycota > Tremellomycetes > Filobasidiales > Filobasidiaceae > Naganishia > Naganishia sp. PT2105A-2. The sequence goes on along the minus strand of JAMALG010000004.1, from coordinate 5,482 downwards.
TGACGCCTTCGTTGGGCACTGTCGGTGCGAGAGCCACAGGAGACGCCGTCGTCGGCACAGCGTCCCGGCTTGATGCGACCGGATCCACCAGCATTGACATGTTTTCGCTCTCGAGGACCTGCTTCCTTTCGGCCTGAATCTCCAGCAATCTATCGTATGCAGCATTGCCGTCATACTCAACCTGAATAGTATGCCTGTTGCTGTTCTGCGGCGCTGTACGTGAGTTCGGAGTGGTGACGCCTGAGTCATTGATACCTTGGGCCTTGTTGGTAAGCTTTTGATATTGTGACGATCCCGACCGAGGTCCTGCATCCGCCCGGGCTCGCGCAGATGCTCTAGCCTCTGCCTCGAGCGCGACCGGATCATCTTTTGAGTCTTCTTCCGCACGGGTGCGTTGCGGCGCTTGCGTGCACTTTTCAGCAAGTGCAGCGCCAGAGAAGCCACCGGACAGTGGCGCAGTTGAAGTCGATACGGCTTGCTTTGGTGTGGAAACCAGACCAGAAGTGATAATAGGGGGCGTCGCGTGCGCAGGACTGGCACTGTGCTGATTTGCAACGGTTGATTCCGCGGTTCCCGCGATAAGGCGTGCCTGCGATGCCATAAGAGGGCTCGAAGCCACTCCGTATCCCATAGGCATATCGCTCTTGTGTCTTCTTTGATGCTCTTGCGGACCGGCGGGCTGGTTTGGAGATTGCTGTGGTTGGCCAGCATGCACACCAGCGGTCTGGGCCAGATGATTGATCCTTGCAGCCTCTCGAGCCTTCATTCTCGCCTGCATATCCCTGCGGCTTGCTTGTCGCTTGTGCTGCATCTGTTCCTGCGCGATCATTTCGAGCTCTTCAACGCTGCGTGAGAACAACGGTCGGAAGGCTTCCAGCCATGGGTGATTCATAACTTGAGCGAGTGTGAACCGCTGTTCCGGGTTCGGTACAAGCATGGACTGAAGCAAGTCCCGTGCCGTCGGCGAAATCCAGTCCGGGAATGTGAGAGGCGTATTAATAATGTACTTGTAGAGCAGGTTGATGTTGTCGCCTTCCGGGTTCTCTGGGTCGTCATCAAATGGCAAGTACCCGGAAAGCATGGCATACAAGATCACCCCGCACGACCAAATATCGACTGCTGAGCCGACGTACAGTCCATCGGAAACAACGAGTTCCGGTGCAGCGTAGCAAGGGGAACCGCAGCTTGTAGCCATCAAGTCGTCTTTGCGGTGTTCAAAGCGATTGGCGAACCCAAAGTCGGTGATAATGACATTGCGATGTTTGTCGAGAAGCAGATTTTCGAGCTTCAAGTCACGATGCACGATCTTCTTGGAGTGGAGGTAGTGGACTCCTGAAACGAGTTGAGCGAAAAGCTTTGAGGCATCCTTTTCCTTCAGGTAACGGTGTGCGAGAATGTGGTCGAATAGTTCACCGCCTACAGCGATTCGTGAGCATTGCAGATGGAAATACGGGGCAAAGACGTACCATTCGCAAAGTCAAGAATGATGCCGATATACTTTTCCGTTTCAATCACGTCAAACAGGCGGACAATGTTTGGGTGTTTCACGGTCTGTGGAGATTAGCATCGGCTTGATCAATGACGGGACAGCGGAATTTCTTACCTTCAACACGTCAATCTCCCTTTCCACCTTGCTCAATCTCACGGCATTATCGACGCTTCCTCTTCTGATCAACTTTATGGCGACCTCTTCTCCGTACTCTCGATGCACTCCCAGCTTGACCTTGCCAAACTCGCCTTCGCCGAGAGTCTGAAGCAAGATATACGGTCCAAAGTTAATGAGCTGTCTCCGCGGGTGGGAGAGCTGATACGCAGCGATGGAAGGATGAAGTGTATACTCGGGCGATAGGACTTGTTCGCGCGAGAACATGCTCGGCTGATGAGAATTGGACCGGACAATGGTCGTAGTGGTTGAGTTGTACGTTGCTCTCTTAGCATTTGCAGCACCGGCTGAGGCGAGCGGCGGTTTCATCTCGTTTAGGTGCGCGTCATGTCGCGAAGGAAGCTGTCCTGCGAGCATCCTGTTTTGGTCGTTTGGGTTTGCAGGCGGGGAAAGAGGAGCAGAACCAACGGGCATCGGCATATGAAACTGCGGAGTCGGATGACCTTGAAAAGTCGGGATGCGTGACGGTCCTGTTCCTTGCTGTTGATCTGCTTGCTGTTGCGAGAACAAAGCTTGAGGAGGCAAGCTCATGTGGGCAGAATGTCCCTGCTGAAACGCAGGCTTGTCGACCGTCGGCACGTTGTTTGATGACGTCTGCGGCGAGAATGGTGGAGTGAGGTATCGTTGCTGCTGATGAGGATGCTGATCTGACGGCTGCTCGGCGTCTCTTGGAGAGGAGAAGCGCGCGAAGGGATCTGCGATGGCTGAAGCCATGTTGGAATCTTGATTGCAGTCGGTATCGGCGGTCAAAGCGGAGATGCGAATGTGAGCGAGCAGACTTGCATGCAGATCTACCACGCGTCGACAATCGTCTTTATGCAAAGCGAGACGCGCAGGTCGTGTTCGATTTCCGCACCGGCACAAGATCCAGCTGGAAATCCCACGAGGGTTCCCACTCAACGCCTCCCTTTGGCTATGTGGATAGATTTTGATGCGACGCGTGAGCAAGCGATAGAAGTTCTGTCGGACTAATTCCGTCTCGCCGGCTTGAATGAGGTTGTGATGGACTGTCCAACTTGCCAAACGTTATGCTGGACTGCACAGCTGACTGCACGGGGACAGTGGACTGCGCTTGATGCCTCGTTGCCGTCGGTGAGGCCTGTGTCGACGATGGAAAGGGATGAATGCGGATCGTTGTCGAGACAAAGCGATCTTTGGAAGATACTGTAATCACCCAGCCCGCCTTGCTGAGCTGTCGCTTGCCTTCCCACAGCGGATTCGTCCTCTGATACACCGCTGGATGGAAGCCCTTTCGACCGCAGGAGGACAGCAAGAAAATGCCTCAACACTCTGCGAACAGGTGATCGAAGCCCGCCCGCACGCGCTGAATCCTTGGCTCTGCAGACACCCTCGTTTGCTCTTTCCTTACCCGACGAGTCGCAGACAAAAACAACAAACACGCCGGCTAGCCTGGATTTGATTCCGCATAATTCGGTCGCGCTTCGTCGAAGAGCCGCAAGTCGTGCACGTCGCGTTTCAGGTGCGTTTCCAGCTTGCACCCTATCTCGAAGCTGGGACTGTGCGATGGGGGAGCTGATAGCGAGCATGGAAGTAAGGGTAGTCAACCTCCGACACCACACAAGCACAAGTAGGGGCAACACCATCCTACGGGGCTCGACTTTGCCGAATGGGGACCAGAATCAGTGAAGAATCAGTAATAGCTAGCTTCCATTCATAAGCATCCATCCTGGAATCGTTTTGCTTGAGAAACATGTACAGCCACGTAGTTGAGTACAGATCTCGTTATATTCCACGTTCCTTCAAAGGCCATCGCGCGCGATCATCTCGGATGATGGGCATCATAGCCATATGCTGCATTGAGTTGTTGCTGGCTTCTCTGACGGTCTCCAACCTGCGGAGTTTGTCCTGGACTCATAGGACCTCCGCCGCTGTGCCCCGGCATGTCATGATATTGCGCCTGCTGATAACGTTGTGTCGCAAACGGATTCTGCGAGTTGTCGTGCTGCGACGGGTGGCGGTCGTGCGTTTTTGATCGGGTGGGCTCGAGCGGAGTGTACATGTTGGTCATTGCCGCATCGCCTCGGGAATCGTATGCCTCCATCACAGATGCTGCTGCCGGCGGATATGCAGGCAGGTAGCTCATATTACCGCTGCTGCTGCTGCTTGCCGTGTTGATCATCCCATATCGGCCAGGAGAACTAGGTGCCAGAGAATTGGATCCCGAAGTGTTCATCATCTGAAAGTCTTGCGAGAGGGCAGTGCGATGCTGAGACACCCGAGAATTGTTCTCCAACGCCGGAGGTGGCGGCTGCATACCATATGCGTATGCAACGTTGTATGGATTCGTGTTGTCCCATCCATAGCGCCCGTGTCCGGCCGACTCTGCCTGTTGTTGAAGATATTCGAGCTGCGGGTTCCCAGGATACGAGGCCATCGATGGGCGTTTGGCATGACCGGCATGCCTTTTTTCCCATTCGGCAATGTCTTGATCCCGACGCAACACTGGCGTCAAGGCTGATCGGGTGCCGGCAGGATCCGGTGCACCCAAATGTGTCAGCCTCGCTAAAGCCGGCGGTATGACGTCCATCTGGTTGATCGTGTTGGCGCGATTGCGAGTGGTCGGGTAGTACGAGCTCGGTGGATTGATAAGCAGAGGTGGAAGTTGAGGTTCAACGTTGGAATATGGGCCTGCTGACATTGAACTTGACATGTTGCCGTGTGACGGAATGCGCGGTTGTGCCTGGTGTGTTCGACCTTGTGACATAGTAGGCATGTGGGATTGAGTGCGGGCGTGATTGGATAATCCGAGAGAAGGATGGCCGGGAGCCATCTGGCGTGCCGGAGAATATGCCGCCTCGCTTCCTGGGTGTGAATGGCCTTGTGTCTGTCCCGCATTGCGTTGGTTTTGCGCGACTTGCGAGGTGTATTGCTGATGTTGGGCCAATTGCCTGAATTTGGGTGACGTTAGCCTTTGGATCAGTTTTACTGATTCTGCAGCTTACTGATTGTATGCTGCCGCATCTGGATATGCCCGTGGATTGCGGGCGGACGGAATCAACCCTCCGTACTTCTTCTGGTGTGGCTCTTCAACCCTGCTCTGCGATCTACTGGAAGAAGCGACAGTAGATGGCTGCAGCCGGTGATCAAATTTAGCGAGAAGACTGGAGAAACAATTATGCAGCTTACCTCCCATCGACCTTCAAACTTCTCGCCAGTAATGAACGGGTGTTGCTTCGCTTGTTGCGGAGACCATCTTTTGATAGGGTCCATGTTGAGCAGACCCGAAACGAAATCGATAAACGATTGCCGCGATGCCATCTCTGTTTTCGGAGAAATCTTAGTTTCGAGGAGTCCGGGCACATCAGCCGACTGACCTTTGTCAATTTCCGACTGTTTGACAATCTTTTTGGGCAAAGCATAGGTACGAATAATTTCGGGCAGGGTTGTGGCCTTGAAGTACTGCTTGCTTGGTTGTTCATTCGTATTGTGTTCGCTTGCGTACTGTTCCATCGATTTCAGGCGATAGGATTTACGGCCGCTCTCGTCGATGCCCAGCACTTGGAAAAATTCGGGAACCTGTTTCCCGACTTCGAGCAGATGCGAAGGTGGCATACTGTGACAGCTATTAGCAATTGTGACAATCGTCCATGTCCCTCGTGCTTACCCTAGCATTTCGATTATTCGGGACAGCTGGTTGTATTCGCTTGTTCCCGGGAACAATGGCAAACCAAGGAAGAGCTCTGCAACGATGCATCCTAGACTCCACATATCGATGGCTGCAGAATAGGGCAGACCTAGCAATACCTCTGGTGACCGGTAGAAACGTGACTGGATATACGTATAGACAGTTTGCCGCTC